>OZ020575.1:14027082-14124582 GCA_963971525.1 Cephus spinipes | reverse complement strand
CTACTTCGCCCAGGAAAAAATCCGTTGTAAATATCTCGGACATGATTGACCCAGGCTTACGAGATTAGGGTGAGTATGTTGTATAACGTATTTTCTTAATTTGTCATCGATAATGAAAAATCGCAGAACTGACTGTCTTCGAGAATTACCTATGTTACGTTCGACCGTCCACCCTTCACTCATACATCCGCAAGCCAGGCGGGCAGCAGCCAAGTCTTTTATCACCGGGAACTGACAAGCCAGTATAACCTGGGAATTGGGATGGAACAGGTCCAACTCCGCGAAAAGGAGAGCTCTAACGGAACCTATCAGAAGATACGATAACTTAACCGATACTGTGGATTATTGGCGGCGCGTGAAATCGAGTAACGCAATCGTAGGTGCTGATCTTTAGGGTCCCGTAAAATCAGCAAACACAACTTAATGCATGAACGGAAGCGGACAGTTACGGAAATCCACGGCCGCTCAGGCTCTTAGGTTGAGGTAGAGAAGGTCGGAGTAAGCGTCAGGCAAATAGTGCGAGATATAGAGAGCAACGGATCGAGAAAGTAACAGAACGAATCGGACGTATCAAATCGAAATCCTTTCACCAATTAATAAATTGGAAGTCCTCACCGGAGCTGGTACAGCTAATCTGTCAAGACCGAGAACTGTGTTCAGAGGAAAATTGGGGGGGGGGGGGGTACTGTACTAGGGTACAGCACTACACCTCCGGAATACACAGAAAATTCATAGAATTTCCTAGATATCGCGAAAGTAACGCGAGAACTACACAGGCAAGAACCTTCTATACCGTATCGGAAACACAGCTAGAAAAGCTATCACCATACAGAGTGTATCAGCAGAAATGCACGTTTGAGATTTGCGGTGAAACGGTGCACAATTTTAAAAATCTGATGTCACAACTATTGAATATTTTTTGATAGCGCATCGAATGGGCATATTATTATTGTACGCTCAACTTCCGGTCGCAAATAAAAAAAATTATCTTTGCCATTTCAAATGATATTGAAACAAGTTAAATGCAAAAGTTGTAGAGCAAGAAAAAATAATAGAGTTGAAAAAAAATTCGGACGGATTGCACACATAATAAGAGAGATATTTGCGTCCGAATTTTTCTCATTTTTTGACAAATTTCTGATACTGGAGGAACGCCTTAGCTTCGTGCAGCAGCTTCACGCCGAACTCACGATTCGCAATTGTTTTGAGGTAAGCGTTCAGTCAGACGCAAACCCGTACAAGGTGGCTAAAATATACTACAATGCTATCTTTCATTACAAGTTAGAAGCCAAACTATTCCTACTGTAGATTTCCGTAATCCTGGAAGTAGGTTTTCGAGTCTTCGTCTTCCTGGACGTGGATTTTCGAGCCTTCGTGTTTCGTCGTCGTAGATTTTGGAGTCTTCGTGTTCCTCGTCGTAGATTTTGGAGTCTTCGTGTTCCTTTAGCCACCTTGTACGGGTTTGCGTTTGACTGAACGCTTACCTCAAAACAATTGCGAATCGTGAGTTCGGCGTGAAGCTGCTGCACGAAGCTAAGGCGTTCCTCCAGTATCAGAAATTTGTCAAAAAATGAGAAAAATTCGGACGCAAATATCTCTCTTATTATGTGTGCAATCCGTCCGAATTTTTTTTTCATCTCTATTGTTTTTTCTTGCTCTACAACTTTTGCATTTAAGGCTGCTGTCTGGCTGGTTTAGCTATATATATTGCGTGACGTCACAAGCGAGGAAACTTATTTTCCGTTATTCTCCTTCATTTCTAAATGATTTAGCAAAATCTTTGATGAGCCCGCTTCGTTATGCGATACGGCTGGCGGCTCTTCTCAATTTAGGTGCAAAACATGTCTCAATTATGAGAAAAATGTACGTAAAGAAATGGTGCATTTCTGACCTGTCAAAACATCATGGGCGCCGCCATTACGGCCGTTCACTAAATCCCATTTTTCTGCGAATTAGGATACTCATCACACTTAAATCGAGAAGAGCCGCCTTGCTATGAACGATACAAAGCCGGCTGATCTAATAATTTTGTCAATAACTGTTTAACAAACGCAAAAAACGGCAAATTAGATTCGGCCTGTATTTTACTATCTTGAGAATCCAATAGATGGCGCTAGCTGTTCCTCGCCGTAGATCTCAGTAACGTGAGCGATTTGCGGGGCCCGTCGCATAGTACCGTTGTGTCAGAACTACACACATATATTATATGCGTGTGTCAGAACTACCGAGGAAATAACGGTTACACATACAGTATATGTGTGTAGCCAAGTTTGCTGGCGAAGAGCTAAGCCAGCCTAGACGCTTGGCTCGGCTCGCTATATATACAGAGTGTATCAGCAGAAATGCACGTTTGAGATTTGCGGTGAAACGGTGCACAATTTTGAAAATCTGATGTCACAACCATTGAATATTTTTTGATTACGCATCGAATGGGCATATTATTATTGTTCGCTCAACTTCCGGTCGCAAATAAAAAAAATTATCTTCGCCATTTCAAATGATATTGAAACAAGTTAAATGCAAAAGTTGTAGAGCAAGAAAAAATAATAGAGATGAAAAAAAAATTCGGACGGATTGCACACATAATAAGAGAGATATTTGCGTCCGAATTTTTCTCATTTTTTGACAAATTTCTGATACTGGAGGAACGCCTTAGCTTCGTGCAGCAGCTTCACGCCGAACTCACGATTCGCAATTGTTTTGAGGTAAGCGTTCAGTCAGACGCAAACCCGTACAAGGTGGCTAAAACATACTACAATGCTATCTTTCATTACAAGTTAGAAGCCAAACTATTCCTGCTGTAGATTTCCGTGATCCTGGAAGTCGGTTTTCGAGTCTTCGTCTTCCTGGACGTGGATTTTCGAGACTTCGTGTTCCTCGTCGTAGATTTTGGAGTCTACGACGAGGAACACGAGGACTCCAAAATCTACAACGAGGAACACGTAGACTCCAAAATCTACGACGACGAACACGAGGACTCCAAAATCTACGACGAGGAACACGAGGACTCCAAAATCTACGACGAGGAACACGAGGACTCCAAAATCTACGACGAGGAACACGAGGACTCCAAAATCTACGACGAGGAACACGAGGACTCCAAAATCTACAACGAGGAACACGTAGACTCCAAAATCTACGACGACGAACACGAGGACTCCAAAATCTACGACGAGGAACACGAGGACTCCAAAATCTACAACGAGGAACACGTAGACTCCAAAATCTACGACGAGGAACACGAAGTCTCGAAAATCCACGTCCAGGAAGACGAAGACTCGAAAACCGACTTCCAGGATCACGGAAATCTACAGCAGGAATAGTTTGGCTTCTAACTTGTAATGAAAGATAGCATTGTAGTATGTTTTAGCCACCTTGTACGGGTTTGCGTCTGACTGAACGCTTACCTCAAAACAATTGCGAATCGTGAGTTCGGCGTGAAGCTGCTGCACGAAGCTAAGGCGTTCCTCCAGTATCAGAAATTTGTCAAAAAATGAGAAAAATTCGGACGCAAATATCTCTCTTATTATGTGTGCAATCCGTCCGAATTTTTTTTCATCTCTATTATTTTTTCTTGCTCTACAACTTTTGCATTTAACTTGTTTCAATATCATTTGAAATGGCGAAGATAATTTTTTTTATTTGCGACCGGAAGTTGAGCGAACAATAATAATATGCCCATTCGATGCGCAATCAAAAAATATTCAATGGTTGTGACATCAGATTTTCAAAATTGTGCACCGTTTCACCGCAAATCTCAAACGTGCATTCCTGGTGATACACTCTGTATATATATATTCTTTACGCCACTATGCTTGTTAGCCGTCCACGAGGTAGCTATTTAAAAAATAATAGTACAGACTTTACAGTTTGCAGAAAATATTGGTATCAAGCTTAAAAAGTTGTATTTATTTGTTATTAACAATTTAATTATTTAAACGAAGAACCTTGGTTGATAAGATTATATTTTATGCTTTTCAATGTAAGAACATTTAACGCCTAATACAAGATTCGTATAACTAGTCAGTCACTCGTTAGTTTAGACAATGAAATTGTGAATAACAAATTAAATATAACTTTTTCAGCTTAGTGCCAAAACTTCCTGCAATCTGTACGCATTATATTATTATTTTTTTAATAATTAGCATAGACTGTCGCTAAGACTAAAATTGGAAACGTAACGGAATATTAGAATATTTCTTACAAGGAGAGTCTCCAACAATCGGATTTTTGTAATCTTTTTTACTCATGGTATGTGAAGTTGAGAATTCGAATAGTAATCTCCCAAAGCAGTTCTATGTCATATTCAAAAATTCTCAAAAAAGTCGACTTTGAAGTTTTGTGAGTCCGTATGTATGTACATCAAATGTGTCACAATATTCAAGCAGGCCGTTTAACGCATCCGGTAACGCTCGAGCCTACCGATCGCGGGGTCGCTGGTTCGAGTCTCACTTGTAGCTTTCTTTTTTCCACCCAATTCGCATAATTACGTCATTTAAATATAAAAATCACCAGATCTATAGCAATTCACAGATATATAATTGTAAACTTCAATGAAAATTTCACGTTTTATTTTTAATTATCTCGAGCTTCAAAAATTTCACTTTTGAATGTAAATATCAATGTTTAGCTACCAGTAATTATAACAAACAAGATTTTTAGAGCGGAAATGAAAAATGATGGAATTCTCTTTACTATAAAAGCAATATGATAAGAAAAGTAATGGGGTCGAAGTGCTGAACGCGCGCAATATAATGAAAAAAAAATTTCTTGAAAATTTTGTGAGGTGTCTGGCACCCTTTGCGAAGGAACCCCCAAATACTGCAGCCATAACGCCCCTGTCAGAGCTTCGTACTTTCGCCACCAGTCAACGCTCGAGTCAACACCGAAATTTTTTCCAGCCAGACAGCAGCCTTAACTTGTTTCAATATCATTTGAAATGGCGAAGATAATTTTTTTTATTTGCGACCGGAAGTTGAGCGTACAATAATAATATGCCCATTCGATGCGCTATCAAAAAATATTCAATGGTTGTGACATCACATTTTCAAAATTGTGCACCGTTTCACCGCAAATCTCAAACGTGCATTTCTGCTGATACCAGGGACCGCAACCGAAAGAAATAACGTTTCGGTTACGGTTTTCGGAATGGTAAAAGCTTGAATTCCGGTTTTAGGTTTCGGTTTTCGGTTTCTAATTCATAATTTTTCGTTTACGGTTTTCAGTTTCGGTTTTTAAACTTAATATATTTCGGTTTCGGTTTCGGTTTTAACGAGAGATAGTTTTTGGTAACAATTAACTAATTTATCCTTTATAGCTCAGTGGGTAGAATGATAGTTTCATGATGTAAAGTACTCCAGTTCGATTCCCCTTTCCATGACTTTTTTTATTCTACTTAAAATATATTTTCTGTTGTATATGTGTATTGAATTGAAACAAAGAATAGAGAAAAATATTAAATAAAAATTGGAAGTACACGGCAGAGTATCGAACTCCAGATGTTTCCATGACGAGATTATTATTCAGTCCATCAGGTAATAGAAAAAAAAGTGAGTATGTAAATTTACACTGGTATTAAACATTGGAAGCATAGCCCATGGTTATACCATTAGTCTAATTTACCTCATACAGAATTATAGAGAAGTCTAACCAATGACGTGCAAGGTTTAAAACAGAATAAACGAACGAGATTGGTTAATTTTGTCTAAATACTGTACGGTGTAAACTAGACCATTATCCGTTTAAAATTTTTTTTTCTCGAAATATTACATTTCGGTTAACAGTTTCGGTTTCGGTTTTTAATTTCAATTATTTCGAATACCGGTTTTTATCGGTTTTCGGTTCCGGTTTCGGTTACGGTTGCGGTCCCTGGCTGATACACTCTGTATAGCACGGGAACGCGAACCACCTCGTGACATCTCGATCGGTGTCCCAAGACAGACTGCTTTGAAAATAGTCAAATTCGAGAGCTAATCTTTTTGATGGTCGAGATATAACTGATAACTCTTCCTTTCCTCCGAGCCGTCCCTTTAAACCAAATCAAGAGCGTTCCTTAGCGAATCGGTATGTCGCTTTTGGAGATCCTCCACGGCCGCTTCCCCAGGGCATCGACAACGAATCTTTCGAGAGCATGGACGTAACTATGCGAATCAACCTCAGAGCGTAGCTTCTGAGCAGGGTGGCGACTCGAAGGGAACTAGAAAGTGGGAACTTTATCTGAATCTATAGCCGGAATCGCCTTGTGACCGTGAATCGAAAAATCACGTCACAGTTTTTACTTCCAATTTCTCAATAAATACGGAATTGGCATGCGTGCTCACTGCTCCCTCCACTCCACATCGCTCGCCACCTCAATAAGGAATAGGGATTCAAGATCAACCGCGATAGGATTAAAATTCCAAGTCAAAAACTGTAGTCGTTACAAAATCTGTCTCCTCTAAAAGTTAATAATACCTGGGAGTGAGCATGTTGGGTTTGCCTATCAGGTTGCCTCATCCACCTGCCTCCAGCACGTCGCATGTAAAAACTTTGTTGGGGAATTCCACCACCAAAGAACATATTAAACAACTCTTCTGCCGTTATGTCAGCTGTAAAAAAATGTATCATTCACATCTTTTCCAACAGTTATTGTTAGTGCTTCATAACTATTAATATTTGCTATCAACAACTATTGTGTATTTTCAGTAAAACTATTTTTAGTTACCTTCATAGCCACGAGTGTAATCATAGTGAGCATGAGCTTGTCGCGAATGCGAACTTTGCATCCTTTCCTCTTCAGAGCCATATAAATCATATTGTTTTCGTTTCTCAACATCAGTAAGAATAGCAACTGCATTCCCGATAGCTAAATACACAGCTTTTAAAATGCTTAATCAAAAATACTTTTTTTTTTCAAATATGTAAAATGTTATATCACCTTTAAAGGCTTCAGCAGCACCTGGTGCTTTATTTTTGTCAGGATGTAATTGTAGAGCTAATTTTTTATATGCTTTTTTAATATCACTATCAGCTGCTTCCTTACTAACTCCTAAAATTTCATAATAATCTTTGCATTTTCTAATTCTGAAAAAAAAAAGTGAAAATGACATATTTCTGTTACAGAAAAGTTATTATATCATGTAAGTTGGTCCGTGAGTTCAATGTGTCTTTTTAATAGTTAGCAAATAATAATACAATCCTTAAAAAATTATAAATGGGTTTCAACAAAATCACAGAAATATATTGAAATAGAAAAATAAAACATATTTTAGTGCAAAATCATGCACATGCATACTTTGTATCAAAAATTGTATCCAGAGCCCCACAAGACTTATTAAAGATTCCATTTCTATACTCTGTTGAATAGATACATTAAACTCGTAAACCAACTATAAAATTGCTTGTACTTCTGTAAAAAACTTATGCCCATATGTATCAACACAGCATAATACAGTTCTACCAGAATTTATTCTAAAGAACCAATGTTTATCTTGAATCATTCTATATTTGTCAATTAAAAAGCTTTGATTATGTACATACCTCTTAATTGAATCAATCTGCTCCTTAGTGAAATCAGTACCAGCAGGAACACCTTGATTACCTTCTCTACTGATACTTTGCCGTTTTTTAATATCTGGTTCAGCCTCAGTTTTCTGATTTGGTTTTGAAAGCATTGCTAATTTTATCAGAATATCTATAATTATGAAAATACTATTGATACAACTTTTTATATTTTTAATTATTGTTTCAGTAAAATTAAATTTAGTTTATTCCTATACATTTTCAATTAACGTTTCTGTGGGAATTCAAAAAATAAGGTAACCCTATTTTTGACCTAATATTATTCCAACCAAATCAAGGTAAAATTTATTTCATTAATTACATGTTCATAAACCTAAGAAATTAGTCATGAAAACTTTGAAATAATGACTTGCCTTCTACTTTTTTCGTAGGATAAAGTTTCTGAGCCTTACGAACAAATTTCTCAGCATCATTATACTTTTTCTCCCGAATAAAACGATCAGCGAATTCCATGCAGCGTTCTGCCTCATCTTTGTTACTATCCATCTTGAAGATCACCAATAACGAATTCAATGCTTAATGACCTCCGAAAATGACAGACAAAATGATAAATAAAGCCAAATACACGGTCAACTTTCCACCATAAGTAATTTCCAATCAACGATTGCGTCATTTACTGGGTGTATTTTTTAGGGCCCAGTCACACTCGTCAAACGCGCGTTCGAACGCGAACGCGTGCGCGGACGCAAAGGTTGGAACACATGTAATGTAATGCGACAAGTCAAGCTGGCATTGAACGCACGGTCAGACCGTTGAGTGTAGATGGGTATAGAGGTGCGGAGGACGTGGTGGGGGTATGTCAACCACATACTATAGTAAAATTGTAGTTCCAATCCCGGCGGGTAGATGGCGCCCCGAAAATCCCAAGCTATCTGGTGGCGCTGCCTATGAGTCGGGATTTGTACTAAAAGAGACTGTAGCGCGCACGCGCAAATTGTTTGCAAGAAACAAGCACCATTTGTTCCGAGTGACATTAATAACACAAACAACATTCTAAATAGAATTAATGATGGAGAAATTGTAGGATTTATCACGTGTATCAACGATTATATAATAGAAACGAAATTCAGTGTCATAACTCTCATTGCTTTCTATTGGGAATGTATATTTTCGGATTGTAGATTACATATGGCAAGTGCACATAAATAAATATAAAATCAATTTCTTAAATAACTATGTGTTATTTGTTGTAGACCTTACCTTAATTTTTAGGGTAGCTTCTCGTTTTTTTTTATTAATAATTTAAAGGAAAATCGTGGATATGGTTTATCTGTCAGTTCCGAAGTAAGTATATAAAATATATGATGTTGGTCCATAGGCAAGCCATTAGGTTAGGAAGCCAGAGGTCTGTGGTTCGAGACTCTCCGTCGGAAGTTTTTTTTTTTTCTTCTTCTGGACGTTATGATTTTTTTTTAAATACAACGTATTAAGGAGGTTGAAGCGCTTCACGCCGATCAAATCAGTGCTAAATATTTTTTATCGTTTTTACGAAGTTTTATGAATTAATTAATTGCAGTGAAAAAATTCAGATAGAAAAATTGACCAATCTGAATCTGAAAAAATCTGACCAATATTACATAATACATTAAATTTACAAAAACGATTACTAAAATTTAACACTGATTTGACCGGCGTGAGCGCTCCAGCCTCCTCAAACGTTGTACGGGCTGCACGCTGAAGGTAAAAAAAAATCGAACGAAATATAAATTTTTATTTTTATTTTATTTATTAATTTATTATAATAAAGGCATCAACCACGATAATCTACGGGATTCCACATCACCCAAGAGGTGCCGTAGTCGATGCGTTCCCATTATTTAACGTAGCGGGTCCCCAGTAGGCCTATACTACGATCGACGATAACAACATCAGACAAATGATCCATTTAAATAATTAGCGTATAAGCAAATCACGATAACGTAAAAAAATGGTTTGACTGAAAAATCTAAATAACATGCGCTCTGTAGTAAGAAATAAATTTTGTTCATCGAAGATGAATACTAAACTTCTCGACTATATTTCTATTTAACTGGACTAATGCTGTGTTGTTTATCTCGATATAGGTATATTACATTATATGCATGCACTTGACCAGGTGCATTACTTATTTACAAATCTACACGTATACATAAGCAAATATACTATACATATATACATATATATATACTTTTTACACATGTTTTATACATATATTACACGTTTGAGTCACTAAATAGGAGAGGAATTGAGGAGAGGATTACATATTTCGTTTAATATACAAAAATACATTTGTACAATTATAAGCTATTTACACTTAAAGAAATCGAAACTTTTTTAAAGCTACATTATTCATATTTGCCTTTTTACCGGAACGTTGACGTTTTGTTTGTCTACTATCTTCTGAGAGCCACTTGAAACCGTAAGCGACTCTCGTTTTTAACAGCGACCGAAGCATAAAGATTCGGTGATCGCGACAATCATCAGTAAACCACGATGGATACGTCTGACTGGTTTCTTCTATAATATAATCCAGAAGCTTGTTAATCAGATGATGCTCATGTCGAATGAGCGAATACAATTTGGAAAAAGCTTTTAATTGAAAAGAAACGACATTCCAATATTCTTCGGTAGCTGCTGTTAGATTGCCCAAGGACAATGGATTGTTGTCATCCTTTGTAGGGTACGCTTTGAAAAATTGCAAGATTTGATATTGCGATATTGCTTCTCTACGATTGTCCGCAAGCGTATTAAGGCAATTGTCGCAATTGAATTTTCGAAGGCATTTCCGTAATGAAAAACCAGCGAAATAGTAATTGGCGTTATCTTCTAACGTTACATCGCGATCTATAACGGGTAAATCCATCGCGTCCCCTTCGATATTGCAAGATCCCCCGCTTGCGTCAGCTGATTCACAATGCTTTTCAATCTTGCAGTCTTCATCGCAGTCTCTGTCATCGGAATTTTGATGTGAAGTCAGAGGAGTACATACAAGAGGTATGTCTTCATCTTTTTCACAGTTCGCGGATCTCGGTGGAATAAGCAACCGATTGCTTACCACATGCTGGAGATTATGTCGAAATTGAGTAGCAGTAGGATTACTGCCATAAGATACGCGAAGCCTGATCACAGAAAATAAATTTTCTAATGGATCTTGCTGCAAGCGAGATGTGAGAAGATACAAGATTTTCTTGGATTGGAAATCATCCCATAGCATCAAAACGGACGTTATGGTTAACCGTAGGCTTTCGAACGTCGGTGGTTCGTTTACGCCAATATCAGCCATCTTCCATTGCGCAATCCATTCTAACGCCGCTTTCAACATATTGATACCGTTAACGTTCTGGTTATTTAGTGGACGCCGGATCGGATTGGCATCATATAACGTGCGGCTATTCAAAACATCGAACAAATCGTTCAATCTTTTGATAAACTGACCAAGCGCTAATGCTTGATCAGGATTCGCGACATCCGGCATCATAGATAACGTCAATAGCGCTGCGGACACTGAATTACTAAAAACTTGAGTAGCAAGTTTTACAGACATCTTATCAAACGGACCCGGATAAATATGTTTCAGCGACAGCTTCGGAACCGATCTGACCGATGCTGCCGAATCAACAGAATATAAGTTTTCCAAAGTGCGCCATGAAATAACATCATCACCAACGCGAATATCATGCTTCGAGAGAACGTTGCGGAAGGACTTGAGCAAGTGAGGTACATCGAACATGCAATATATCTTTGTACCCCCCACGAAAAAGTAAGGGGTCTCAGTTGTTATCCCAAGATCGCGAAAGAGTTTTTGATTTGGCCCACTTTGATCGCACGTGACTACCCTAATTTCCAGATTCAGTTTTAACAAGGCGTTAATTACTGAATGTAGCAATTTGAAAAGTGTTTTGGCACATGTTGGTCCGGACGACAAATAGTAAGCTATTGGCATTTTCCACGAATATGTCAATCCACGAACCATGAAAACTAATGCATGTGTAGCCCAATTCTGGCTTCTACCATGCTCCCCAAAATCTTCAAAACCCTCTGCAAAATCACCCTTATCATTATACGAAATCCATCGTTTGATAGACATTTCGTCGAACAATACGACGCACTGCCTATCAAAACGGGACATGCTCCGCACAACCCCTGTAAATCTATTAATAACACCTTTGGAAATTCCAGTACTCATATTTAGTGCATTAACCCATTCGCGAATTGATCGTACTGATGGTAATTTAAAGCCCATGCGAATCATGGCTTTATACAATTTGGGGGATCTATAATACATAGCTAGAGATAATTCTTTTTCGTCCTCTTGCCACGATGGAACTTTCGTACCTAGTTTCATCTGCATGCGAATAAAAACAAAGGGAGCACGACTAATGTGCTTTGAAATTTCGGACAATAATTTTACTCGCGTTAATTTTACGGTCTTGACAGAAACTCTCCTGCGGAGTTGCAACCTAGTGTTGCGCAATTCGCGACGTTGGACTCTAAATCTGGAACGCAATTTTTGTATTTCGACATTTTTTACTACTTTCGCTGCAGCATCTGGACGAAGGGCTGAATTATCTGTGGTGTCAATTTGCAAACTAGAACGCGAATTCGCCAAATCACTTTTCGCGGTTTCCGAAACAAAATTCAGTGATTCTACCGTTGTGTTCTCCGAGTGAACTAACAACGGCTCCGGAACGCTATTGATATCATGCAAATACGGAACAGATTGCGCATTTAAACGCCTCTTCGCCATACTCACGAACGCCTTGTCGGGGAAGTGCCTGGAACATATCCGTCTCTCCATCAGCTGATCGGTTGACAGGTCCATCAGGTCATCGTTTCCGCTTCGGCATATCCATTCAACACATCTGGAAAACTATGCTGTTATTGGCTGTTCAGGGGAGAGCATTGATATTTGCCTGTAACGGATTTTTCTTGTTTTGCATTTTTTAACTTCACAACCCTTTAAAAATCACTTCCTAAATTATTTTTAAGAAATTCGAGTTCTAACAGTATATAATAACTGAAACTGTGCGCGCGCTCTCAGCTTTATGCAGTTGTTCACACGTCACTTTAAACGCGTTTTTCTCGAAATTACTTTTTTTCAAATGGCCGACAGTTAATCTCCGGAATTACTTAACCGATTTTAATAAATCTTGGCGGGTTTTGTTTATTGACATGTCTTGTATCATCACAATTTCAAATTTCACAGTCATCACAATTTCACCAAAAAATGAAAATATCAAATTTTAGCAAGAAAGAAGTAGTGAGAAAACGGGCCGATTTTTCCTTTTTTTTTCCAAAAATTTGTATTTTTTTAAGGATTTTTTCGTAATGGAGATCAATTGAGCCTCTGGAAAGCAGAACGTCCTGAGCGCGCGGACCGACTTTGCCTAGTAGGTAAGAGAGGGGATACGCGTTGCTACGCACCGCGTTAATCCGATTCAAAATTTTAAAATCGCGATTAAACCGGTAATAATGGTCATATCAAGTTGATTCTAACGTAGAAATTTTCGTCAGTCTTGGCCGCTTCTAACGAATGTAGTATCATGGCTTATTTTTCGAAACTTCAATGTACAAACAGTGCACGAAGTTTTCACAACTTTGAGCTTGAAAACGTCGCTATAATTTTTTCAATTGTCCATAACAACCAATATCCATCGCTTGTATGTACATTTAATTATACTATATCAAAAATTCAGCTCGATCGGATTAGATTTGTACAAATGACGAGCATAAATATTCTAACGTTCGACCGAAGTCACGCCGCTATTGCAGTTCCGCCGAACACGCACAACGTTGCGATTGTATTTTAGGTGACAGTTTTTTTCAGGCTTTTCAGGCTGCCGCAGATTCGCATTTATTTTAACACTGACGAACAAATGACTGTCGGCATAAAAAACACGAGAACTTGATACAATATACTTCAGAATACTTCAAGTAAATACGTTACAGAACCTATTTTACTATTAATGTACAACGTGTAAAAAACACAGTAAAGGAATAATTACTGAAAAGCCTAAAAAAACTATTTTTCACCTAAAATGTAATATATACTTATGAACACGTTCGCTGCTTACAGCATACGACAATAGATGAAAAATATCAGCGACAAAAGTGTATGTTAAAAAATAATAGCTATAAAACACTCTGGTTAAAGAGCAGCACAAAAAAAATCTAGAGCAAAAATGAAACTTGATCTAGATGTAAACTAAACAAGAAACACAGATAATATGAGACAGTAAACCCGATGAAAAAGAAGCAGAAGATAGAATCGTTAGATGTGTCGTGTCAGGAGAGACTTTTCAAATAGATCACGAACGCGACGAGAGGTTTCGAGGTTTTACAAAACTGAGAGATAAACGAAGTTTGCAAGTTCATTCGGTATTGCAAAAGCTCGAGAGAGGTCTTGGAGATATTCATCTAAGATATGCGTGGAAGAGAGAAAGAGACAAAGTTCCGATAGAGTGAAGTTACGTTAAACTTCTTCAATCAGAAGAGAGTGTGCAACACAATCACTATTTTCACTGAAATCACCAGATTTAACACTAACATTAAACAGAAATGCACTACGAATTGTCGATCGCTTTTGCGCACTAATAAGTTGTAACGACGAGCAGCCTTTCTCGCGTACACGTTCTAGACTGACTAGAGGGCGCGTCCAGAAAGACTTATATGCCCTCTAGTCGTTAATCTAGAGTTTTCCACTGAGCTCGATCGCTAATGATCTAGATATTTCTATTCTCATATTTTGTACATGAAAGTCGCATCTCTTGTAATGTTTCTACATACATATAATAAAATCAATGAAGATTTATTCATTTTTACAATCAATTTCATTCGCGAGAGAAAATTGAAAAAATTAATTTTTTGCCAAACCGGCTCAATAGAAGAACAATGAAATAACTAATTTGGACTGCCTTGATTTTTCCGTTATCGTTGTACATGACAGCGATCGCATAAAAAAATTATTTATAAATTGGCGTTGAAGACTTTCGCGGTTGTGAATAGAAGTTTACGTTACTTAAATAATATCCCACTGTTTTTTATTTAACTTTTTAAATTAATTAGCAAGATACATACCTTTCACGATTTTTTACAGGAAATCGGAAAAACGAAACGTTTCCTCTGTCGGGATACAATCTCCGGCAATCCTTGTACACGCATATATTGCGCCCAGTCATGCTGCCACTTCACAAAATACAAACTTTATTTAAAAACAAAGAGCACTTTTCTCCAGAAAACACGAGAAACACAGTCGAACGTCTAGATTCAACTGGCAAACTGTCATTCGCTTCTAGAAAGATCGCTCGAGATAAGACGAATTTAACGGCCAAGGCTCTACAATGTTGTAACTACTGCACGCGGCTTTGTCTCAAGTTGAATTTTTCGAAAAAAAGGTTACTCGTTGCAGGAAAAATCATCACTTCGTTTGGGAATATAACAAATAAATTTATATTTATCCATACACTTCATCCCTTATAATTTTCAAGAAAAAATTATGTTTTTTAAATAAAGTCAGCTACCATTTAAAGCCCCCCCCCCCCCTCCCCCAGAGAGAGAGACCAATGCTGAAGTCAGAATTTGCGCTTTTATCTCGTTCACTGCTTCTTGTAATTTTTCTGTAAAGTTGTGATTCAATTTCTTAAAACTTTAATCACTCTCCCCTTTTCCATTTTTTCTCGCTCTTCTCCTTCACCATTGGACATCTCTATAATGCGCGCACCATTATTTTCTAATCAGATATTTTTCCAGTCGTACCAGTATTTAAATAAATTGGTAACCGCCTTAAGCAGGGAGAACGAGATAATATGCAAGATGACATTGAAAATTATAAGGGATGAAGTGTATGGATAAATATAAATTTATTTGTTATATTCCCAAACGAAGTGATGATTTTTCCTGCAACGAGTAACCTTTTTTTTCGAAAAATTCAACTTGAGACAAAGCCGCGTGCAGTAGTTACAACATTGTAGAGCCTTGGCCGTTAAATTCGTCTTATCTCGAGCGATCTTTCTAGGAGCGAATGACAGTTTGCCAGTTGAATCTAGACGTTCGACTGTGTTTCTCGTGTTTTCTGGAGAAAAGTGCTCTTTGTTTTTAAATAAAGTTTGTATTTTGTGAAGTGGCAGCATGACTGGGCGCAATATATGCGTGTACAAGGATTGCCGGAGATTGTATCCCGACAGAGGAAACGTTTCGTTTTTCCGATTTCCTGTAAAAAATCGTGAAAGGTATGTATCTTGCTAATTAATTTAAAAAGTTAAATAAAAAACAGTGGGATATTATTTAAGTAACGTAAACTTCTATTTACAACCGCGAAAGTCTTCAACGCCAATTTATAAATAATTTTTTTATGCGATCGCTGTCATGTACAACGATAACGGAAAAATCAAGGCAGTCCAAATTAGTTATTTCATTGTTCTTCTATTGAGCCGGTTTGGCAAAAAATTAATTTTTTCAATTTTCTCTCGCGAATGAAATTGATTGTAAAAATGAATAAATCTTCATTGATTTTATTATATGTATGTAGAAACATTACAAGAGATGCGACTTTCATGTACAAAATATGAGAATAGAAATATCTAGATCATTAGCGATCGAGCCCAGTGGAAAACTCTAGATTAACGACTAGAGGGCATATAAGTCTTTCTGGACGCGCCCTCTAGTCAGTCTAGAACGTGTACGCGAGAAAGGCTGCTCGTCGTTACCAGAGATGAGTGGGGAGATGCACAACGCTCCGGTTTTAGGCGATACCAAAAGCATGGCGCTAAATCGTAGCGGCGAGTCCGGGAGTAGGATTTCGTGTTCATCGCCTCTGTCGATGTTACAGATTTCGCGTAGCCGCGCGAGCCATGATCATCGTTCCAGCCGATATTGCAGTCAGCGAAAAGAATGGATTGCTCGGTGGTGGGGAGAAAGTTGCCGCCCCTCAGAAATCGTTCTTGAGAAACACACGGTGCAGCAAGGTCTACCGTCCAACCGAACGCTGCTGGTTACGGGTTCGATCCCCCATGAAGAACTCTTTTTTCATCTTTTTTTTTTTCATCTTTTTTTTTTTCATTTTACTACAAACATTGTTCAAGGTTCCTCTCTTTTAAGGACGTTGTTCGGTGACAATCTCACCAAAAAGTTATACCGTACCGCTAGCATGAATGCCATTGCGCGTAGTACGACGAACAGTACAAACTGTTGTTTCGGATTGGTCTACGCACACGCACAAATGGTGTGCACCGACAAGCACACACTAATACGGTAAACGAGCTGGCAACATCGGACTGCCCCATTACGCTCAGCGGCCAAACAGACATATGTATATGTCAAGTAACGCGCTGTCCCCTCCACCGACCCAGCTACGCTGTTGCCACGTCGCGAGCGTTCCCCCAACCACACACCTCATACTAAAAGTTGCCGCCTCTCGCAAACCGTTCTGGAAAAACACGCGGGGCAGCAAGGTCTTCCGTCCAACCGAACGCTGCTGGTTACGGGTTCGATCCCCCATGAAGAACTCTTTTTTCATCTTTTTTTTTTTCATTTTACTACAAAAATTGTTTAAGGTTCCTCTCTTTTAACCTTTTTAGGTTGCCCAAACTGTTTTTTAAGTTTATATATATTTTTTTTAAATTTTATCTATGACAGAATCTACTAATATTTTAAACGCCCGCTCGTCCCGCGCGACCGGCGACTTGAGCGATTGCGGGTCCTCTCTCCTTGAGGGGTCTGCTATTGCTGTTACTGCTGCTGCTGGTTCTTATAATCTTGTAAATATTGTTTTATTTGCAATCTTCAGTTCCAGCCCCTAGTGTAAACTCAATAAGATTTTCTATGAGCAAATAATTAGCTCACTTCATTACCTGGAATCAATAATCTTGAGAAGCAAATATGGAAATGAGCATTATCTCTGTCTGTAATTGTTCGTCCACGTGGAGAAGGGTGTCTTATATGTAAAGTAAGCGAAACGACAATAGTAAGCAGTTGAATAAACGAACAAACTCTAGAAATACAACTTCCGAAATAAGTAAAACAAACAGATGTTTCTGGCGTCTGGCTAGTGCACCCGGTTACGAATCGAGAGGTCTATGGTTCGAGACTCTTCTATGGAGAGTATTTTTTTTACAACAAAAAATAAGCTTTTGCTAATTGGATTAACAGATTAAAAAGTATATCCAATTAATTTATTTATCTTAGTACAATAAAGGCATAAACAACGACAACCTGCGGGCTTCCACATCACCCAAGAGGTGCCGCAGTCGATGCGTTCCCATTATTTAACGTAGCGGGTCCCCAGTAGGCCTATACTACGATCGGCCTATACTATTTTTCAATGTTCCTCTCTTTCAAACTTTCTCGGTTGTCCAAACTTTATTTTAAGCTTATATAAAATATTTAAAAAAAAAGGTTGTCATCGGGATCGAAAATTATTTTCTATTAACTCACAATATTCTCTCTCTGCTGCCTGTACGACTGGGAACGACCTGACGCTGCAGGCCCCAATGTGTATTGCTAGTCGCGCGACAGTTAGCAACATTGTTGCAGACGCCCGCTCAGATTCGATCCGTCAGATTCCTAGACTATTGTGTTGAAGTCGCCAGTACGTGATCTCAATAGACCGATATCCTATTCTTCCCAATTGTCCTTTTCTCAATTTCTCTTACTTTTAGATATTTACACGCGTGATGTGTGTGTGAAATGTAATGTAAAATAATTTTCGTAATTATCTTCAACGAAGAAACTTTATATTTGAGTGCAGAACTCCTATTGCCATTCGTTTATACTGTAATTACTTAAATAGATCGTTTGTGTAATGTTGATATCGCCGATCGTAGTATAGGCCTACTGGGGACCCGCTACGTTAAATAATGGGAACGCATCGACTGCGGCACCTCTTGGGTGATGTGGAAGCCCGCAGGTTGTCGTTGTTTATGCCTTTATTGTACTAAGATAAATAAATTAATTGGATATACTTTTTAATCTGTTAATCCAATTAGCAAAAGCTCCTTTTTTTTTGTAAAAAAAATACTCTCCGTAGATGGGTCTCGAACCATAGACCTCCCGATTCGTAACCGGGTGCACTAGCCAGACGCCAGAAACATCTATTTGTTTTACTTGTTTCGGAAGTTGTATTTCTAGAGTTTGATCGTTTATTCAACTGCTTACTATTGTCGTTTCGCTTACTTTACATATAAGACACCCTTCTCCACGTGGACGAACAATTACAGACAGAGATAATGCTCATTTCCATATTTGCTTCTCAAGATTATTGATTCCAGGTAATGAAGTGAGCTAATTATTTGCTCATAGAAAATCTTATTGAGTTTACACTAGGGGCTGGAACTGAAGATTGCAAATAAAAAAGTATTTACAAGATTATAAGAACCAGCGGCAGCAGTAACAGCAATAGCAGACCCCTCAGCGAGAGAGGATCCGCAATCGCTCAAGTCGCCGGTCGCGCGGGACGAGCGGGCGTTTAAAATATCAAGAGACTCGGTCGAGTCTCGCGCCAAGTACAGGCAACCCGCCGTACGGGGCACGGCTCGCTGAGACTCTTTACTCGAAGCATCGCTTGTACCTGTGTTTCCACTCAAATATCTTATGAACGGCTGTATGTGAGAAAAATTTATTGATACATTCACTCTAGGAATCAAGGGTTCTGAATTGATTGCCACTAAATTCAATACGATTAGTATACGAGATCAGGGTGTATTGAGATGGCGAGCAAGATGATTTTATTTCAGGTCCGTCGTCGTCGTCGTCGTCGTCGTCGTCGTCGTCGTCGTCGTCGTCGTCGTCGTCGTCATCGTCGTCGTCGTCTTCGCACGTCCATCGCATTTTTTACCCAACAGATGGCGCTGACTGCTGTGTCTTCATTACCTATTTGTACTCTGAATGGTGTTAGTAATTTACGAATACACAACACAGTCAAATACACTTTATACGTGAAGCTACTGTTCATACCGAATTTCCAGTTAGTATAAGGGTGCTTTCACACCGTATACAATTATTAAGTTTTTAATAGCATTCATGTGGAGCGCGCGTGTATGGGTGTATGTATATGTGTGCTTCAACATAATTCCTCGTATTTTAGGTGACAGTTTTTAGAGACACAGAATGTCCAGGTGTTTCTCTCCGTAATTTCCTTTATCTAGGTGGCGGACGTGGAAGTCCAGGGTGTCCAGGCATTCCGCTTCGTAGTTTTCTGTATCTAGGTGTCAGATGTGGAAGTCCAGGGTGTCCAGATGTTCTGCTCCGTAGTTTCTTGTATCTAGGTACTGGATGTGGAAGTCCAGGGTGTCCAGGTAGTCCGCTTCGTAGTTTTCTGTGTCCAGGTGTCGGATGTAGAAGTTCAGGGTGTCCAGGTATTCCGCTTCGTAGTTTCTTATATCTAGGTACTGGATGTGGAAGTCCAGGGTGTCCAGGTATTCCGCTTCGTAGTTTTCTGTGCCCAGGTGTCGGATGTGGAAGTTCAGGGTGTCCAGGTATTCCGCTTCGTAGTTTCTTGTATCTAGGTACTGGATGTGGAAGTCCAGGGTGTCCAGGTATTCCGCTTCGTAGTTTTCTGTGTCCAGGTGTCGGATGTGGAAGTTCAGGGTGTCCAGGTATTCCGCTTCGTAGTTTCTTGTATCTAGGTACTGGATGTGGAAGTCCAGGGTGTCCAGGTATTCCGCTTCGTAGTTTTCTGTGTCCAGGTGTCGGATGTGGAAGTTCAGGGTGTCCAGGTATTCCGCTTCGTAGTTTCTTGTATCTAGGTACTGGATGTGGAAGTCCAGGGTGTCCAGGTATTCCGCTTCGTAGTTTTCTGTGTCCAGGTGTCGGATGTGGAAGTTCAGGTTGTCCAGGTATTCCGCTTCGTAGTTTCTTGTATCTAGGTACTGGATGTGGAAGTCCAGGGTGTCCAGGTATTCCGCTTCGTAGTTTTCTGTGTCCAGGTGTCGGATGTGGAAGTTCAGGGTGTCCAGGTATTCCGCTTCGTAGTTTCTTGTATCTAGGTACTGGATGTGGAAGTCCAGGGTGTCCAGGTATTCCGCTTCGTAGTTTTCTGTATCTAGGTGTCGGATGTGGAAGTCCAGGGTGTCCAGATGTTCTGCTCCGTAGTTTCTTGTATCTAGGTACTGGATGTGGAAGTCCAGGGTGTCCAGGTATTCCGCTTCGTAGTTTTCTGTGTCCAGGTGTCGGATGTGGAAGTTCAGGGTGTCCAGGTATTCCGCTTCGTAGTTTCTTGTATCTAGGTACTGGATGTGGAAGTCCAGGGTGTCCAGGTATTCCGCTTCGTAGTTTTCTGTGTCCAGGTGTCGCATGTGGAAGTTCAGGGTGTCCAGGTATTCCGCTTCATAGTTTCTTGTATCTAGGTACTGGATGTGGAAGTCCAGGGTGTCCAGGTATTCCGCTTCGTAGTTTTCTGTGTCCAGGTGTCGGATGTGGAAGTTCAGGGTGTCCAGGTATTCCGCTTCGTAGTTTCTTGTATCTAGGTACTGGATGTGAAAGTCCAGGGTGTCCAGGTATTCCGCTTCGTAGTTTTTTGTGTCCAGGTGTCGGATGTGGAAGTTCAGGGTGTCCAGGTATTCCGCTTCGTAGTTTTCTGTATCTAGGTGTCGGATGTGGAAGTCCAGGGTGTCCAGGTGTTCCGCTCCATAGTTTCTTGTATCTAGGTACTGGATGTGAAAGTCCAGGGTGTCCAGGTATTCCGCTTCGTAGTTTTCTGTGTCCAGGTGTCGGATGTGGAAGTTCAGGGTGTCCAGGTATTCCGCTTCGTAGTTTTCTGTATCTAGGTGTCGGATGTGGAAGTCCAGGGTGTCCAGGTGTTCCGCTCCATAGTTTCTTGTATCTAGGTACTGGATGTGAAAGTCCAGGGTGTCCAGGTATTCCGCTTCGTAGTTTTCTGTGTCCAGGTGTCGGATGTGGAAGTTCAGGGTGTCCAGGTATTCCGCTTCGTAGTTTCTTGTATCTAGGTACTGGATGTGGAAGTCCAGGGTGTCCAGGTATTCCGCTTCGTAGTTTTCTGTGTCCAGGTGTCGGATGTGGAAGTTCAGGGTGTCCAGGTATTCCGCTTCGTAGTTTCTTGTATCGAGGTGTCGGACGTAGAAGTCCAGAAAAGTGTGCAACAAGCTTTGGCGCTTCGCTCAAACTATAGTATCCTCTTTGATGTTCGCACGGCCTGAGGTACAAGGCCTGAAATAATCCAGCACACTCTCCTCTCTTACGTTTACCACACGGCTTCAACAATCTGGACAGCATTAACGACGCTTATATGCATTGAAGATTACATTTTCTTTAAAAATTTGTATATGTCTTTATGCATTTCTAGAAAAAGGGACTTACACATTAAATTTATATGCCATTAAACATTTTCGACACCGCAATATATTTTTCTGATTAGCAACATCATAATGCATTTACATTTTATATCTGTGACAATATAGATTTCAGTGCTTAATACTTCTATTTCCCGTTGGACAACAAAAACTTGTGATATCCCCCAAAAAACACTTACGTGTAAAAAACCACGTCAAGTACAGGTGTGCTGTGTTTCCTCTAATAAAAAGTATTGATATCAGATTATTGAGGCCAAGTACTTAAGTCACTACATGTTTACCTATTACATGATCTAGCACTGGCCCATCATTTTAATTGTATTTTCGAAATTTCCTATAACGTTTTCACTACTCTTTTACATTACTACTGTTTCTCGTAGTTGATTATGAATTAATGGTTATTTAATAATTAATGTAACTTTAGCTGATTCCTTATCGAGTACTACTTGGCGGGTCCGTGCCAGAAATTCCAAAGTACTTACTTTGAACGTACTAATAGTATCCTAAAATTATGTTTATTATTAAGATTTTACCGTGATTATTATTAACGAGTTATCGTTAATAAACTCTATATAGAAAGTTGACATTGGTTTTGAGTTTAATGACTGGCATTATGAATGCAAATTTATATCAAGAATTGCACGGACCCGCCAAGTAGTACTCGATAAGGAATCAGCTAAAGTTTCATTAATTATTAAATAACCATTAATTCATAATCAACTACGAGAAACAGTAGTAATGTAAAAGAGTAGTGAAAACGTTATAGGAAATTTCGAAAATACAATTAAAATGATGGGCCAGTGCTAGATCATGTAATAGGTAAACATGTAGTGACTTAAGTACTTGGCCTCAATAATCTGATATCAATACTTTTTATTAGAGGAAACACAGCACACCTGTACTTGGCGTGGTTTTTTACACGTAAGTGTTTTTTGGGGGATTTAGTAGATTCTGTCATAGATAAAATTAAAAAAATATATATATAAACTTAAAATAAAGTTTGGGCAACCTAGAAAGGTTAAGGACGTTGTTCGGTAAAATGAAAGATCCAACAGAGGATTGAAACTTTCACCAAATATTCTTCGAATTATTAAAAAAATATTTCTCCTCAGGCAAAAATCGTTTTGCCGTCCGGAATTGGTAAAAAATTTCATTGAAATTGATGATTTTAATACGCAAAGCATAAACGCATGGCCTATATTAATTTTTTGACATCGATGGAGGTCTAACACATGCATGAAACTTTGCTAACAGTTAAAAGACTCTAAAAGACATATTCTCAAAAAAAAATGAAATTTTTTGACCGTCTCGATCCATGTTTATTTTGACGAAAACTGTAAAATTTTCGATAGTATGAGGTGTGTGTGGTGGGGGGAACGCTCGCGACGTGGCAACAGCGTAGCTGGGTCGGCGGAGGGGACAGCGCGTTACTTGTATGGATGTACATACATAACATATGTCTGTGGCCGCCGAGCGTAATGGGGCAGTCCGATGTTGCCAGCTCGTTTACCGTATTAGTGTGTGCTTGTCGGTGCACACCATTTGTACGTGTGCGTAGACCAATCCGAAACAAAAGTTTGTACTGTTCGTCGTACTACGCGCAATGGCATTCATGCTAGCGGTACGGTATAACTTTTTGGTGAGATTGCCACCGAACAACGTCCTTAAAAGAGAGGAACCTTGAACAATGTTTGTAGTAAAATGAAAAAAAAAAAAAGATGAAAAAAGAGTTCTTCATGGGGGATCGAACCCGTAACCAGCAGCGTTCGGTTGGACGGAAGACCTTGCTGCACGCGTGTTTCTCAAGAACGGTTTGTGAGGGGCGGCAACTTTTTCCCCACCACCGAGCAATCCATTCATTTTCGCTGACTGCAATATCGGCTGGAACGATGATCATGGCCCGCGCGGCTACGCGAAATCTTTAACATCGACAGAGGCGATGAACACGAAATCCTACTCCCGGACTCGCCGCTACGATTTAGCGCCATGCTTTTGGTATCGCCTAAAACCGGAGCGTTGTGCATCTCCCCACTCATCTCTGTCGTTACAACTTATTAGTGCGCAAAAGCGATCGACAATTCGTAGTGCATTTCTGTTTAATCTTAGTGTTAAATCTGGTGATTTCAGTGAAAATAGTGATTGTGTTGCACACTCTCTTCTGATTGAAGAAGTTTAACGTAACTTCACTCTATCGGAACTTTGTCTCTTTCTCTCTTCCACGCATATCTTAGATGAATATCTCCAAGACCTCTCTCGAGCTTTTGCAATACCGAATGAACTTGCAAACTTCGTTTATCTCTCAGTTTTGTAAAACCTCGAAACCTCTCGTCGCGTTCGTGATCTATTTGAAAAGTCTCTCCTGACACGACACATCTAACGATTCTATCTTCTGCTTCTTTTTCATCGGGTTTACTGTCTCATATTATCTGTGTTTCTTGTTTAGTTTACATCTAGATCAAGTTTCATTTTTGCTCTAGATTTTTTTTGTGCTGCTCTTTAACCAGAGTGTTTTATAGCTATTATTTTTTAACATACACTTTTGTCGCTGATATTTTTCATCTATTGTCGTATGCTGTAAGCAGCGAACGTGTTCATAAGTATATATTACATTTTAGGTGAAAAATAGTTTTTTTAGGCTTTTCAGTAATTATTCCTTTACTGTGTTTTTTACACGTTGTACATTAATAGTAAAATAGGTTCTGTAACGTATTTACTTGAAGTATTCTGAAGTATATTGTATCAAGTTCTCGTGTTTTTTATGCCGACAGTCATTTGTTCGTCAGTGTTAAAATAAATGCGAATCTGCGGCAGCCTGAAAAGCCTGAAAAAAACTGTCACCTAAAATACAATCGCAACGTTGTGCGTGTTCGGCGGAACTGCAATAGCGGCGTGACTTCGGTCGAACGTTAGAATATTTATGCTCGTCATTTGTACAAATCTAATCCGATCGAGCTGAATTTTTGATATAGTATAATTAAATGTACATACAAGCGATGGATATTGGTTGTTATGGACAATTGAAAAAATTATAGCGACGTTTTCAAGCTCAAAGTTGTGAAAACTTCGTGCACTGTTTGTACATTGAAGTTTCGAAAAATAAGCCATGATACTACATTCGTTAGAAGCGGCCAAGACTGACGAAAATTTCTACGTTAGAATCAACTTGATATGACCATTATTACCGGTTTAATCGCGATTTTAAAATTTTGAATCGGATTAACGCGGTGCGTAGCAACGCGTATCCCCTCTCTTACCTACTAGGCAAAGTCGGTCCGCGCGCTCAGGACGTTCTGCTTTCCAGAGGCTCAATTGATCTCCATTACGAAAAAATCCTTAAAAAAATACAAATTTTTGGAAAAAAAAAGGAAAAATCGGCCCGTTTTCTCACTACTTCTTTCTTGCTAAAATTTGATATTTTCATTTTTTGGTGAAATTGTGATGACTGTGAAATTTGAAATTGTGATGATACAAGACATGTCAATAAACAAAACCCGCCAAGATTTATTAAAATCGGTTAAGTAATTCCGGAGATTAACTGTCGGCCATTTGAAAAAAAGTAATTTCGAGAAAAACGCGTTTAAAGTGACGTGTGAACAACTGCATAAAGCTGAGAGCGCGCGCACAGTTTCAGTTATTATATACTGTTAGAACTCGAATTTCTTAAAAATAATTTAGGAAGTGATTTTTAAAGGGTTGTGAAGTTAAAAAATGCAAAACAAGAAAAATCCGTTACAGGCAAATATCAATGCTCTCCCCTGAACAGCCAATAACAGCATAGTTTTCCAGATGTGTTGAATGGATATGCCGAAGCGGAAACGATGACCTGATGGACCTGTCAACCGATCAGCTGATGGAGAGACGGATATGTTCCAGGCACTTCCCCGACAAGGCGTTCGTGAGTATGGCGAAGAGGCGTTTAAATGCGCAATCTGTTCCGTATTTGCATGATATCAATAGCGTTCCGGAGCCGTTGTTAGTTCACTCGGAGAACACAACGGTAGAATCACTGAATTTTGTTTCGGAAACCGCGAAAAGTGATTTGGCGAATTCGCGTTCTAGTTTGCAAATTGACACCACAGATAATTCAGCCCTTCGTCCAGATGCTGCAGCGAAAGTAGTAAAAAATGTCGAAATACAAAAATTGCGTTCCAGATTTAGAGTCCAACGTCGCGAATTGCGCAACACTAGGTTGCAACTCCGCAGGAGAGTTTCTGTCAAGACCGTAAAATTAACGCGAGTAAAATTATTGTCCGAAATTTCAAAGCACATTAGTGGTGCTCCCTTTGTTTTTATTCGCATGCAGATGAAACTAGTTACGAAAGTTCCATCGTGGCAAGAGGACGAAAAAGAATTATCTCTAGCTATGTATTATAGATCCCCCAAATTGTATAAAGCCATGATTCGCATGGGCTTTAAATTACCATCAGTACGATCAATTCGCGAATGGGTTAATGCACTAAATATGAGTACTGGAATTTCCAAAGGTGTTATTAATAGATTTACAGGGGTTGTGCGGAGCATGTCCCGTTTTGATAGGCAGTGCGTCGTATTGTTCGACGAAATGTCTATCAAACGATGGATTTCGTATAATGATAAGGGTGATTTTGCAGAGGGTTTTGAAGATTTTGGGGAGCATGGTAGAAGCCAGAATTGGGCTACACATGCATTAGTTTTCATGGTTCGTGGATTGACATATTCGTGGAAAATGCCAATAGCTTACTATTTGTCGTCCGGACCAACATGTGCCAAAACACTTTTCAAATTGCTACATTCAGTAATTAACGCCTTGTTAAAACTGAATCTGGAAATTAGGGTAGTCACGTGCGATCAAAGTGGGCCAAATCAAAAACTCTTTCGCGATCTTGGGATAACAACTGAGACCCCTTACTTTTTCGTGGGGGGTACAAAGATATATTGCATGTTCGATGTACCTCACTTGCTCAAGTCCTTCCGCAACGTTCTCTCGAAGCATGATATTCGCGTTGGTGATGATGTTATTTCATGGCGCACTTTGGAAAACTTATATTCTGTTGATTCGGCAGCATCGGTCAGATCGGTTCCGAAGCTGTCGCTGAAACATATTTATCCGGGTCCGTTTGATAAGATGTCTGTAAAACTTGCTACTCAAGTTTTTAGTAATTCAGTGTCCGCAGCGCTATTGACGTTATCTATGATGCCGGATGTCGCGAATCCTGATCAAGCATTAGCGCTTGGTCAGTTTATCAAAAGATTGAACGATTTGTTCGATGTTTTGAATAGCCGCACGTTATATGATGCCAATCCGATCCGGCGTCCACTAAATAACCAGAACGTTAACGGTATCAATATGTTGAAAGCGGCGTTAGAATGGATTGCGCAATGGAAGATGGCTGATATTGGCGTAAACGAACCACCGACGTTCGAAAGCCTACGGTTAACCATAACGTCCGTTTTGATGCTATGGGATGATTTCCAATCCAAGAAAATCTTGTATCTTCTCACATCTCGCTTGCAGCAAGATCCATTAGAAAATTTATTTTCTGTGATCAGGCTTCGCGTATCTTATGGCAGTAATCCTACTGCTACTCAATTTCGACATAATCTCCAGCATGTGGTAAGCAATCGGTTGCTTATTCCACCGAGATCCGCGAACTGTGAAAAAGATGAAGACATACCTCTTGTATGTACTCCTCTGACTTCACATCAAAATTCCGATGACAGAGACTGCGATGAAGACTGCAAGATTGAAAAGCATTGTGAATCAGCTGACGCAAGCGGGGGATCTTGCAATATCGAAGGGGACGCGATGGATTTACCCGTTATAGATCGCGATGTAACGTTAGAAGATAACGCCAATTACTATTTCGCTGGTTTTTCATTACGGAAATGCCTTCGAAAATTCAATTGCGACAATTGCCTTAATACGCTTGCGGACAATCGTAGAGAAGCAATATCGCAATATCAAATCTTGCAATTTTTCAAAGCGTACCCTACAAAGGATGACAACAATCCATTGTCCTTGGGCAATCTAACAGCAGCTACCGAAGAATATTGGAATGTCGTTTCTTTTCAATTAAAAGCTTTTTCCAAATTGTATTCGCTCATTCGACATGAGCATCATCTGATTAACAAGCTTCTGGATTATATTATAGAAGAAACCAGTCAGACGTATCCATCGTGGTTTACTGATGATTGTCGCGATCACCGAATCTTTATGCTTCGGTCGCTGTTAAAAACGAGAGTCGCTTACGGTTTCAAGTGGCTCTCAGAAGATAGTAGACAAACAAAACGTCAACGTTCCGGTAAAAAGGCAAATATGAATAATGTAGCTTTAAAAAAGTTTCGATTTCTTTAAGTGTAAATAGCTTATAATTGTACAAATGTATTTTTGTATATTAAACGAAATATGTAATCCTCTCCTCAATTCCTCTCCTATTTAGTGACTCAAACGTGTAATATATGTATAAAACATGTGTAAAAAGTATATATATATGTATATATGTATAGTATATTTGCTTATGTATACGTGTAGATTTGTAAATAAGTAATGCACCTGGTCAAGTGCATGCATATAATGTAATATACCTATATCGAGATAAACAACACAGCATTAGTCCAGTTAAATAGAAATATAGTCGAGAAGTTTAGTATTCATCTTCGATGAACAAAATTTATTTCTTACTACAGAGCGCATGTTATTTAGATTTTTCAGTCAAACCATTTTTTTACGTTATCGTGATTTGCTTATACGCTAATTATTTAAATGGATCATTTGTCTGATGTTGTTATCGTCGATCGTAGTATAGGCCTACTGGGGACCCGCTACGTTAAATAATGGGAACGCATCGACTACGGCACCTCTTGGGTGATGTGGAATCCCGTAGATTATCGTGGTTGATGCCTTTATTATAATAAATTAATAAATAAAATAAAAATAAAAATTTATATTTCGTTCGATTTTTTTTTACCTTCAGCGTGCAGCCCGTACAACGTTTGAGGAGGCTGGAGCGCTCACGCCGGTCAAATCAGTGTTAAATTTTAGTAATCGTTTTTGTAAATTTAATGTATTATGTAATATTGGTCAGATTTTTTCAGATTCAGATTGGTCAATTTTTCTATCTGAATTTTTTCACTGCAATTAATTAATTCATAAAACTTCGTAAAAACGATAAAAAATATTGAGCACTGATTTGATCGGCGTGAAGCGCTTCAACCTCCTTAATACGTTGTATTTAAAAAAAAATCATAACGTCCAGAAGAAGAAAAAAAAAAAACTTCCGACGGAGAGTCTCGAACCACAGACCTCTGGCTTCCTAACCTAATGGCTTGCCTATGGACCAACATCATATATTTTATATACTTACTTCGGAACTGACAGATAAACCATATCCACGATTTTCCTTTAAATTATTAGTAAAAAAAAACGAGAAGCTACCCTAAAAATTAAGGTAAGGTCTACAACAAATAACACATAGTTATTTAAGAAATTGATTTTATATTTATTTATGTGCACTTGCCATATGTAATCTACAATCCGAAAATATACATTCCCAATAGAAAGCAATGAGAGTTATGACACTGAATTTCGTTTCTATTATATAATCGTTGATACACGTGATAAATCCTACAATTTCTCCATCATTAATTCTATTTAGAATGTTGTTTGTGTTATTAATGTCACTCGGAACAAATGGTGCTTGTTTCTTGCAAACAATTTGCGCGTGCGCGCTACAGTCTCTTTTAGTACAAATCCCGACTCATAGGCAGCGCCACCAGATAGCTTGGGATTTTCTGGGCGCGATCTACCCGCCGGGATTGGAACTACAATTTTACTATAGTATGTGGTTGACATACCCCCACCACGTCCTCCGCACCTCTATACCCATCTACACTCAACGGTCAGACCAGGGGGTGACACTCCAAATGGGCTATAGTAAAGCATAGAGAACTTATACGACCTACCGATAAGATGGCGCGGCGGTAACGTGCGCATGCGCAGCAATGCGCAGTCGCAATCTTGGAAAAAATAAGTTTGTATGTAAACAAGTCCCTGTGCGTCACTGTCTTTCGATTCGGCGATGGCTTCGCATCTACAAATTTACGCTGGTGAATTTTGAAGTGTGTTCAGTGCAATTACAGTGCAGAGGTTTTCCTTTGAGTGTGATTGTGTTCAACATCCAGACTATTTACTTGGTGGAACTTTTGTGGACGACGATTTACAAGAATTACGACAACGAGACGAAGGCTACGCCACTCATCTTTCCAGGCTAATCTTATTTCATACTTTCTTACTTTTCTATTCTTATTTGCCTACTCTGTTTTCTTTTCTCTAATTTCTCTTCTATTTTCATATCTTAGACCTTCATAATGTCTCCTTTGAAGAAAGACATTTCCTCTTTTAGATGTGTTCCTGGTTGTACATCGGTGTGCCTACAAGTGGGATCACATTGCTTCGCAAAAGACTTGGAGCTATCGAAGGTCTGGGTAGAAGCAATGTGCAACCCCATGCTGAGGCACATTGATTCATAGCTTTTCAATAAAAATTATCATTTGTGTAAACTACATTTTTCCTTGAAAGTCTATGTAAATCATACTGCGAAAGCAATACTAAGGAAAAATGTAGTACCATCATTGCGTCTGCTAATGATTTTAATGCAAGTGTTACTATAAGTGCGACTGTAGTAATAGATCTTATTTTTATTCAATAAACAACTTTTTATACCATACATAACTATGCATTTATTTTATTTCAGGTACTTGCAATTATGATAAAATGAGACCCAATCATTTGACCATATTAATTGTGCATATTTTCTTTTACACCACATATTAACGTTTTAGGATGTTTCACGAGGGTCATACTTGTTTTTCATAATTGCAGGTGCTTTTAAAAATACCTTATAAAACTTTCAGGGCGATGCGTATAGAACGGTGAGTATAAATACACGTGTATATCTATATATACACGTGTATACCTATAGATACGTGTATACCTATATATATATCCCAGTATACCTATATATACCCCTGTATACCTATATATATCGCGTTACTTATACGACCCACCGATAAGGTGGCGCTGCTGCTTGTGCTAACAGTCGAAACAGAGATGAGTGTGGAGATGCACAACGCTCCGGTTTTAGGCGATACCAAAAGCATGGCGCTAAATCGTAGCGGCGAGTCCGGGAGTAGGATTTCGTGTTCATCGCCTCTGTCGATGTTACAGATTTCGCGTAGCCGCGCGGGCCATGATCATCGTTCCAGCCGATATTGCAGTCAGCGAAAATGAATGGATTGCTCGGTGGTGGGGAGAAAGTTGCCGCCCCTCACAAATCGTTCTTGAGAAACACGCGGGACAGCAAGGTCTTCCGTCCAACCGAACGCTGCTGGTTACGGGTTCGATCCCCCATGAAGAACTCTTTTTTCATCTTTTTTTTTTCATTTTACTACAAACATTGTTCAAGGTTCCTCTCTTTTAAGGACGTTGTTCGGTGACAATCTCACCAAAAAGTTATACCGTACCGCTAGCATGAATGCCATTGCGCGTAGTACGACGAACAGTACAAACTTTTGTTTCAGATTGGTCTACGCACACGCACAAATGGTGTGCACCGACCAGCACACACTAATACGGTAAACGAGCTGGCAACATCGGACTGCCCCATTACGCTCAGCGGCCAAACAGCATATGTATTATGTATATCAAGTAACGCGCTGTCCCCTCCACCGACCCAGCTACGCTGTTGCCACGTCGCGAGCGTTCCCCCAACCACACACCTCATACTAAAAGTTGGCGCCCCTCACAAATCGTTCTTGAGAAACACGCGGGGCAACAAGGTCTTCCGTCCAACCGAACGCTGCTGGTTACGGGTTCGATCCCCCATGAAGAACTCTTTTTTCATCTTTTTTTTTTCATTTTACTACAAACATTGTTCAAGGTTCCTCTCTTTTAACCTTTTTAGGTTGCCCAAACTTTTTTTAAGTTTATATATATTTTTTTTTAATTTTATCTACGACAGAATCTACTAATATTTTAAACGCCCGCTCGTGCCGCGCGACCTGCGACTTGAGCGATTGCGGGTCCTCTCTCCCTGAGGGGTCTACTATTGCTGTTACTGCTGCCGCTGGTTCCTATAATCTTGTAAATACTTTTTTATTTGCAATCTTCAGTTCCAGCCCCCAGTGTAAACTCAATAAGATTTACTATGAGAAAATAATTAGCTCAATTCATTACCTGGAATCAATAATCTTGAGAAGCAAATATGGAAATGAGCATTATCTCTGTCTGTAATTGTTCGTCCACGTGGAGAAGGGTGTCTTATATGTAAAGTAAGCGAAACAACAATAGTAAGCAGTTGAATAAACGATCAAACTCTAGAAATATAACTTCCGAAATAAGTAAAACAAATAGATGTTTCTGGCGTCTGGCTAGTGCACCCGGTTACGAATCTGGAGGTCTGTGGTTCGAGACCCCCCTATGGAGAGCATTTTCTTTTTACAAAAAAAAATGTACTTTTGCAAATGGGATTAACAGATTAAAGAATATATCCAATTAATTTATTTATCTTATTACAATAAAGGCATAAACAACGACAACCTGCGGGCTTCCACATCACCCAAGAGGTGCCGCAGTCGATGCGTTCCCATTATTTAACGTAGCGGGTCCCCAGTAGGCCTATACTACGATCGGCCTATACTATTTTTCAAGGTTCCTCTCTTTCAAACTTTCTCGGTTGCCCAAACTTTATTTTAAGCTTATATAAAATATTTAAAATAAAAAAAGGTTGTCATCGGGATCGAAAATCATTTTCTATTAACTCACAATATTCTCTCTCTGCTGCCTGTACATACGACTGTGAACGACCTGACGCTGCAGGCCCCAATGTGTATTGCTAGTCGCGCGACAGTTAACAACATTGTTGCAGACGCCCGCTCAGGTTCGATCCGTCAGATTCCTAGACTGTTGTGTTGGAGTCGCCAGTACGTGATCTAAATAGACCGATATACTATTCTTCCCAATTGTCCTTTTCTCAATTTCTCTTACTTTTAGATATTTACACGCATCATGTTTGTGTGAAATGTAATGTAAAATAATTGTCGTAATTATCTTCAATGAAGAAACTTTATATTTGAGTGCAGAACTCCTATTGCCATTCGTTTATACTTTAATTACTTAAATAGATCGTTTGTGTAATATTGATATCGCTGATCGTAGTATAGGCCTACTGGGGACCCGCTACGTTAAATAATGGGAACGCATCGACTGCGGCACCTCTTGGGTGATGTGGAAGCCCGCAGGTTGTCGTTGTTTATGCCTTTATTGTACTAAGATAAATAAATTAATTGCATATACTTTTAATCTGTTAATCCAATTAGCAAAAGCACATTTTTTTTTGTAAAATAATGCTCTCCTTAGAGGGGTCTCGAACCATAGACCTCCCGATTCGTAACCGGGTGCACTAGCCAGACGCCAAAAACACGTGTATGTTTTACTTGTTTCGGAAGTTGTATTTCTAGAATTTCATCGTTTATTCAACTGCTTACTATTGTCGTTTTGCTTACTTTACATATAAGCAGAATAATATGAAGATGCACACCAGTTAAGAACTTTCGCGCCACCCTTCTCCACGTGGACGAACAATTACAGACAGAGATAATGCTCATTTCCATATTTGCTTCTCAAGATTATTGATTCCAGGTAATGAATTGAGCTAATTATTTTCTCATAGTAAATCTTATTGAGTTTACACTGGGGGCTGGAACTGAAGATTGCAAATAAAAAAGTATTTACAAGATTATAGGAACCAGCGGCAGCAGTAACAGCAATAGTAGACCCCTCAGGGAGAGAGGACCCGCAATCGCTCAAGTCGCAGGTCGCGCGGCACGAGCGGGCGTTTAAAATATTAGTAGATTCTGTCGTAGATAAAATTAAAAAAAAATATATATAAACTTAAAAAAAGTTTGGGCAACCTAAAAAGGTTAAAAGAGAGGAACCTTGAACAATGTTTGTAGTAAAATGAAAAAAAAAGATGAAAAAAGAGTTCTTCATGGGGGATCGAACCCGTAACCAGCAGCGTTCGGTTGGACGGAAGACCTTGTTGCCCCGCGTGTTTCTCAAGAACGATTTGTGAGGGGCGGCAACTTTCTCCCCACCACCGAGCAATCCATTCATTTTCGCTGACTGCAATATCGGCTGGAACGATGATCATGGCCCGCGCGGCTACGCGAAATCTGTAACATCGACAGAGGCGATGAACACGAAATCCTACTCCCGGACTCGCCGCTACGATTTAGCGCCATGCTTTTGGTATCGCCTAAAACCGGAGCGTTGTGCATCTCCCCACTCATCTCTGGTCGAAAGCACGGGAGTGCCGTGTCTCCAATAAGTGGTCTGTGGTTCTGACTACTGCTTAGTGCCGACGGATGCTGCGTAATCTCTCTGTAGAATTGTGTATCTTCCATCAAAAGAGCAGTCTTTTGGTATTTAAAGAATTTGAATTACTACATAATCCGACGGGAATATGTCGCTGGACGAGGTGAGTACGATAATTAATCAATTACTTCATTTTCTTTGTATTTTTAATTCACTAATATACTTGAAACTACCGTCAATATGTAGCATTGTGATATTATTGTTGTAAAATTAATAGAAAGTTTATTCTATAGGATATGATTATTTAGCTTTCATTATATTTTATTGTATGTACAATAATTTTGAGATTTTTATATTATAAAATCATTTTTGGCTACTGCTGTAACAAACAATTACTATCATTGTTATTGACCTCTAACACTGATTATGGGAAACAGGTTAAATAACTTGTTATGTAACAATTTATCTATTGGATTTTTTTGTTCAATTCTCGTTGCTTTTAGTATAATGACGTAAATACTTTTTATGTTATGAAATACATGATTTTTAAAATTATAATTTACATTCCTTTGGCCCAGAACTAATAATCGTGCATTGATATTGAAATGTATTTTTGTCATTAAGTCGATAAAATTATTTGAGGTTAGGTTAATGAAAAAGCGTGTTAGTGCTTGTTCTAATAATTCCTGTCACGGTTAACCTTTCGTCGTTATTCGATAATTAATAAATACTTTGTTTACATTCCTGTAGATCAATATATAACGTAACAAAATTACAAGAATATTTTTACTTTTGAAAATATATAGCTTTATACATATATTTATAAGTTTCAAAATTTCCATATTCTCATGATATATAATTCCGAAACTCGAAACCATTCTACAAGGATCGTTGTGTTCTTGTTTATCTGCATAACATATAATGAAGTGAGACAACAATGCATGGAGTATTGACCGTAAATTTCAGAACGTTAGGTAAATGTACCGTTTGTGGTAACTGTACCATTTTTGGCCACATTTGACAGAGCTTTCATTAATTTTTGGTACTATCAATCTATTCAAGTTTTCAATTAATTACGAAAACAGACATTTTTAACGAAACTTTTTATTACTTAAGGTAATATGGTAGAGTTTGGCTGAAGTCAAATCAATAGACATATATAATTTGTTAAGTTTCAAACAAAATAGAAAAATACATTAAAAATGTAATTTTTATTAAAATTGTAATTTAATACTAGCAAATAATTATTATTTCGATTTCCATAAATAAATCATAATGCTTACTGAACGCCCAAATCTGCACCATCATTTTTTCTCTAGCGCTTACGGGTGGAGATAAGAACACGCGAAAGACAGAGACAGCCGCCGCATGCGTTTTGTTTAACAGTAATTTCTCAATAAGTATACGGTAAACGATGTTAATTTTTTTTCTAGTAAACGCCTCAGATATCAAGCTATCTGGAAATATACCTATTCTAATGCACAGGTTAACTCGTTACTTTTTGCGAAAATTAAGGACATTTGACTAAATACGACCATTTTTTCCCAACTTTAATAATTAATATATCTTTAACTAAACGGTAAACAAATTTTGTTTTGAGCCAGCATACGCAACTGATTAAGCTCTTTCTATTAAGGCATTAAAAAATATAGGGTCAACTTTCGAGCATAATTCTACCATACTACCTTAATTATTAAAAAATTATATTCCGCTGATTAAACCAGCTTTGTCCCATTTGTGGCCATTGCCTTAACTTATAGGTAACGAGTAGGGCCAATAAATGGATCAATTTGATGGACACATTCGGTACTAAGATGTTCAGAAAAAGATACATTTGTGCTATCCAGAAATGTGACCCAGAAACACTGGCGAACACACAATTTTACGTAACATATTTATCAAATATAAGTTACATGCGAGCTATTAATTCCTATTCAAATATGTAACGCGATAGATTAATCTTTGTTATGAGAAGATAATATCGAATTTACATATTACAAATAAATGTAACCTGTTAAACATTTGATTAGGAATTAATAGCTTGCATATAATTTACATCTATTAAATATATTATTATACATAACATGTTTTGTGTGCTTGGAGGTATCTACAAGCAAAAGTTTACTTTTTATCCGCATACAATTACTACGTAATTACATAATAATATTTACAGATATGCAATATTAAATGAATGTACGAAAATCGATGGATATACTTGCGGCTAGAATTTCGGAATGATATTTTCAGAAATTTAATCAAGCCGCTGAGGAGGTTAAGCAATTGGTGACGCAGCCATCTGATGCAGACCTTCTCGAAGTTTATGCACTTTTCAAACAAGCCACTGTGGGCGACAATAATACAAGTAAGTGTCTGTACAATCAGACAATACACTTTGGCCCTTACTCATACCTCTCTTTTAGCGTTAAGAGACGTCTTTTATCGACTGCTATCTGCTGGCTTTTAACGACTAATAGACGTCTCTTAACGCTAAAAGAGAGGTATGAGTAAGGGCCTTTGTCTATAAGAACATAACCTATATAAAGTTGCATACATCTTAGAAATCTGATTATTCGCACGAAGTATATACCTTAATTGTTCTTTTACATTAAATCAATCATACACATGCATATCCATCATTTTAACAAACCGCGTCACTACTTTTTATACAAGAATACGCAGACTTGTTTAAGTTTGAACGGTAAAGTATTTTGTCAGTTATTTAAAATTTAAAATCGTCCAACTAGTAGAATGGAGAGTTGATAGTAGTACGTTAGGAAATGAGCTGCTAGTACTGCGAGTATGGTCGAGTCTCACTCTGTTGCATGCGGATGAACAATACAAAACGATACTCTACTCGCAATAAATTTACGGAACATATTCTAATATTTACGATGTTATCTTGAATCAGTATTGTATATGTAGCCATCTGGTCACGTGTAATACTAAACTTTCAACAATTGATATTCTCAAATTTGATGTTGACAGGCAATGGATTACATGTGTAATTTCTTAGTTAGAATTTATTCACATTGAATCGCTATAGGAAGTTCGCATTTTATGTAAGTCTTGACGTTGATTCCAAATTTAATTGTTTTCTCCACATTTAACCTTTAGCTCAAATCTCCATATACATTGTGGATTCTTAAAATTCATATGATTATGCGCTTTTTATCCTTCATTCATTATTGATAAGCCCAATTCAATTACAGTCTTTTTATTCAGTGTTGTTTGTTACCATTTTTTAGAATTATACAGGGTTATTCGAGCTAAACGCCACAGTTAAAATTAGCCTGCTCATTTGATTTCCATGGGAGAGTAACCCTGTATACATAACTATTCTCACAGATTCATACGAAATTAAAGATAATAGCCGTTAAAGGCTATTTGTTTTATTACAATAGCAATCTACTTTTATGAAATACAGAAATCGAGGTTAAAAATATAATCAAAGAATTATCTTTCATGCTTTGACTATTTAAAGTTGACAATTTAGTATGAAGGTGCTTTTCTAGGTCAGTCGCGTCAGTCGGAAAATTTAAAAAATCTTATTTCTCATTGATGGAAATTGTTCCTTGTGAGGCATTCGATCAATGAGAATTCTGATGTTTGAAACTGACAATTCGTAGAATTACCCTGGGAGAGCATCCTAAAGGTTACACTAAGATTTGAGCGAATCTTAAAATGTAGATATATTTTTGGCCACTTCAAAAAAATAATTGATGTATCTCTTTTAGCACGACCTGGCATGTTGGATTTTAAAGGCAAGGCCAAATGGGACGCCTGGGAAGGTAAGAAAGGACTGAGTCAGGATGCAGCTAAAGAACAATACATTACAAAAGTGGCGACATTGGTTGCATCAATCGGCAAAAAGTAGAATTATATTTACACTCCAGGATGCATTTATGCAATGTAATATTTCTGCTTGTTCAAAAAGTTTACGCACAAAATGACAAGCGACGTATCCAACACGGTTTCAAAGAAAATTAAAAATATAACTTCCATAGGCACTGGCCTTCTTTTTGTGATTCATTCATAACGTATATCTTCTATGAAATATTATGTATTTTATTAAACAAGCCACCATACCGTTGTATTTTCTTTAATCTACCTTTGTATCAATTTTCGGGAGCAAATACAAATTCAAAATAGTTAATTGTGCATCATACGAGTTCATTATTGTACCTTAAGAATAATCTTGTGATTAACAAGGCTAGATCCTCATACTGGCGCCAGCGCTCGGACTCAGTACATTGATTGTTGAATATACCAGGTTGTGGGAGAAAAATGATCATTTTTCACCAACCAAAATCCTGCGTCCGAGCGCTGGAGTCTGAGGATCCAGCCTGAGACTTTCTTACACATACTCAATAATATTTTTTGTATCGTGCACCTCATATGGGCATCATCAATATGGATGCTTTACCTTCTGAAAATTGTTTATCTTCTCCACATGCATATATTCCTCCCATCACTGGTATGTATGATCCTTATACGAATGTTTTATCGAGGAATTTGATAAAGTGTACGAAAAATCTTATCTTGAACTTTCCCCGGATAATTATGAATGTAAAATCGTAAGCGACAATGCCAAATTTAATCAGTGCAAGAATCCTAGATACTTTTCTAAAATCATAGTGCAATTCATATTTAAAGTATCGATGAAAATGAAGATAAGTACATATCTCGAACTCAAGATCTTATTTTACCAATAAAATATCAGTTTGTCGGTATAGTTCAGTTGCGAACAACTGAAACTATAGGTCAGCACTCTTGTAAATATTATGAGCAGATACATAAGAATAACAATTTTTATATCACAAGTCTAAACTAAAATTGACTATGAATTTTATATTCACACCAATTGATATTCACAGGTTACTATCGATACGTACGGCTTGATATTCCAAATTTTTTAACAATAACAATTTCTGAAGTTACGTCTAGAGCTTTGTCCATTTCGTTTTATTAATCTTTCGTACATTTCAAAAACTGGAATTTGACGTAGTGGACTGACTAGACAAAGGTAAAGATTTCGAATAAACGAAATAATTTAGTGAATAGTAATAATGTATTTGTTTTAAGCTTAACATTTTTCATCCTTATCATTATATACACATACGTAATGAATTAATTTCTTAAGGAGAACATACAGTAGAGGGATAAAACGTTAAGGTACGAGCAATGACCATTGGCTCGGTCGAATCGTACGCACATAATGGCGAGATATGCATCCTTAACGAAATTAATTAATAATAATTTAAGTGGTCGCTTATCGCAATATTACTATAATTAGGATGGTTGTTAGAATGTATGCACTTAATATTCTAAGTGTATGGTGCGAGCATGCAACGTATGCGTATTCCAAGAGTCGCAATTTGGCGTCCCTGTATATTTTTAAGTTTTCCTTTATGTTTCTCTTTCTCTTCCCCACCTACCCGGTAACTCAGAAATTTGCCATCTTGAAAAATCTCAAAACCTTCTAAAGAAGTTCTTTTTATTTTCAAATTGAAAAAAATATGGCTACGAATTATGTTACAAATTTTTTCAAACACACTTTCATTGGCTTTTTTTTCATGTCAAGTTACTTCATTAACGCACAAGATACTCGACTGGCGTCTGCGACGAATAAAGGAACATAACCGCAGCGATTCATTCATCCCTATAATCCCTGTTAAGTCATGTACATTTTCAGTACTACCCAAGGTACAAGAGTATCCCAGAGCTATAACGTGTACACCATGAATTATTAGAATAACAAGAAATGCCCGTCAATTGATCGATCAAATTAAACGTGACGCGTTAATCGCAGATTGCTCGGAACTTTTTACAAACACAGTTTGAAGGCTTCGATAAGCTTTTTTTTTGTTCCAAGAAACGGACCACGTCTGTTATTTTTTGTCAAATGAAACTAAAAAGTATACAAAAAAATGTAATTTCACCCAGTGTCATCTCGCAAATACATACTTCACCCAATTAGTGACTTTAGAGAAAGATTAGAAAATTACCGTAATACGTTTCAATAGATGAAATGAGCGTGCGGGGTCTAGAATCTTTGTAGAATTTTCGTAAATTAGTAGATTTTGTTTCAATTAAAAAAGAAAAAAAGAAAAAAAAACGGCAGCAAGCACTGAGCTTACTTCCGCTTACTCTTCTCGTGTTTCGTGGCTACGTGTGATGTAGGGTGTGCACGTATCCTGGTTAAGTAGTCGCTATGGTTGAATGGTTTTGAACCATGAGTGGTGTGGCTCGCGTGGCTGGGATGATTGGTGTGGCTGGGATGATTGGTATGGCTAGTATGGTTGCTATGTCGAAGATGGCTAGTGTGATTACCATGGCCTCCATGGCTACCATGGGTTCCGTGCGTAGTGTGAGTACCATAGCTACCATGATTACCATGACTCGCATGGGTACCAGCAGTGCTGTCAACCTTGTCCTGGCGGCTGGTGGAGGCCTCAGAAAATCTGATGAAATACAGAAGACGCTCAAGGAAAGTCGAATGGAAATCCTGATGTAGGTTATATTGTTGAAGAAGTGTTTTACGCGTACGTTATCGACTGGGGCACACCGTTCACTGTCATGGACTGCAACACGTCATTCTCGTAGGACATAATGGTCTCCTTGCCGTTTTCGTAGACTCTGTAAGTAAAATAATAATAGTTAATGTTACAGTTGATCTTAAACTGTAATGAATACACTATAAACCTACTTTTTAGTAGTAATTTTCTTGCCGTTGATGAATCTCGTAGATGTTCTTGTTCTTGTAACCGGTGCTCCCCCACTAGGAGCTGAGAAATTGCTGCTGAAAGTGTTGAACGAAGTGAAGTTACCTATGCTACGACCTAGCAGGTCCTCCAAACCGAAACCTATACCAAGTGGACTGAAGAATGGCGTACTCAGAGTGTTACTTGGATGGCTGTGTCTGTTCACGCCATAAGGACTACCACTTCCAGGAAAACCTAATAGAATAAAATCGTTATAACTTTAATATCAAGTAAGGTAACATTGAAAACTTAAAACTTATAAAAATACAATGTTACATCATTCTATACAGCGAGTTCAAGATTGAAAAGTCTGCCACTTGATCGAGATATGATTTTTAAACCCTAATAATTATATGATATACAGTAACGTCCAATTGAAGTGCAACACTTGAATTTTTTTACATTTCTGTGAAAGTATGACAGATTTCGAAAAACCAAAGACATATTTTTTAGGAAATTTTCTTCCCGTTCGAATGGTAAAAGTTTTATTACGATCGGATACAAAATGGCCGAATGGCAGGGGTTGGAGTGAAAAACTGCATTTTCGAACTTTTTGAAAAATTCGAGATCTAGTACTTCCGGAAGGAAATTCATATTTCTAATCAGGGCACGAGAGAGAGAGCATCCTTCGGCATTAAAAAAACACCCCCATTGAACCCCTGTAGGATCACTCTAGGGGGAGTTACACCCCCTTGAAGTGAAAACACTTAAATGGCCATAACTTCCAAACGCGTCGGCCAATCTGGTCGAGTTTCTGCATGATATCATCTTTAATGATACTGCAGATTCTCACAAAATTATTGTTCTCGGAGATAATCCCGTGACGGAGATCTCGAGATTTCGCAAGCGCACCCGAAGCTTCCCCGCCATTTTTAATTAGGAAAGCGATGAAGTAGAAGTTTCATTTTTATCCACGTTGTAGCTGAGACTTCAACGATTAAAACGCGCTTTCAAACATCCAAATACGAGTACGCTAAGGTGTGTACGTATCCGTTTGAAAAAACGCCTAAATTTTGCGAGTTCCGCTCGAGGCGCTCGGGGGACTACTACCCTACCACGCGCGCCAAGCAACTGTCCCCCGAGCGCCTCGAGCGGAACTCGCAAAATTTAGGCGTTTTTTCAAACGGATACGTACACACCTTAACGTACTCGTATTTGGATGTTTAAAAGCGCGTTTTAATCGTTGAAATCTCAGCTACAACGTGGATAAAAATGAAACTTCTACTTCATCGCTTTCCTAATTAAAAATGGCGGGGAAGCTTCGGGTGCGCTTGCGAAATCTCGAGATCTCCGTCACGGGATCATCTCCGAGAACAATAATTTTGTGAGAATCTGCAGTATCATTAAAGATGATATCATGCAGAAACTCGACCAGATTGGCCGGCGCGTTCGGAAGTTATGGCCATTTAAGTGTTTTCACTTCAAGGGGGTGTAACTCCCCCTAGAGTGATCCTACAGGGGTTCAATGGGGGTGTTTTTTTAATGCCGAAGGATGCTCTCTCTCTCGTGCCCTGATTAGAAATATGAATTTCCTTCCGGAAGTACTAGATCTCGAATTTTTCAAAAAGTTCGAAAATGCACTTTTTCACTCCAACCCCTGCCATTCGGCCATTTTGTATCCGATCGGGATAAAACTTTTACCATTCGAACGGGAAGAAAATTTCCTAAAAAATATGTCTTTGATTTTTCGAAATCTGTCATACTTTCACAGAAATGTACAAAAATTCAAGTGTTGCATTTCAATTGGACGTTACTGTATGTGCATTGCACATAAAATTATCAAACAACAACCTTTATAATTAATTTCTCACTAACCACCAAAGAGATCTTCGAAATGCGTTCCGCCAAAAAACTCCCTGAAAACTTCCTCAGGATCCCTGAAGACAAAGGATCCACCGAACTGAGCATGGAAATCATCCTCGTGGCGACGCTTGCTACCAGGCATGTGAAGACCTTCTTTGCCATGTTGATCGTAAACTCGTCTCTTTTTTTCTGCAAAAGAAATCAAAAAGTCTCGGTCAATATTAAATGCGTTGATACTGTTGTTTAAGATATCATATGCAAATTTGTTTCCAAATTAAAAAAAGCAGGCTCCTCGTGTTAGTCCTGATATTATCAGACAGTGGCTGATTTCCGGAGAGAATGACTGATTCAGTTGTGAGAATTAAGTAGTAGGACAATTAGGTTTATTTAGGGTTATCAACCTTTACACTGCCGCAACTTGTTTTTTAAACAATATCGATACTTTTCGAAATACGTATTTAATGTGTCATCAGGGATTGAGAATGCATAAAGTTCGAATACCACTTTTGAGATCGTTATACAGGGTGTCCCAGAACAACCTGACCCGGTGGGTATGGCGGTGATCGGGAGGCTTCACTGATCACGAATATGACCTTCCTTTTGTCCGGAAGGTCATAGTTTTTAAATGGGAGCAGGTCAAAGTTGACCAATCAGAGGGAGGCGTCAAGAGAAACGTAGGCGTCTGCGAACTCTGAGTTTTGATCCCTCGCTTTTGTTTTTCGGCGGCTACGGGCAGGATGACGTCAGCCGAAGACATGCTTATGGGATGTCACTCGCTGAGAACGGAGGTTCTCAGTTGAAAACTCAAGCAATTAATGAAAACTGCAATGTCCTATGATAATGCCACATGACTTACACAGATATCTCTGTGACGTCTTACGTATATTATCTTGATTTTGCTTTTCTTTTATTGATCTCCAGCGATTCGTGCTACATCCCGTTGACGACTTTTCATATGTATAAAACATATTCCCTAAGAATTTATTATTCCCTGTACGATATGCAACTTTATTGCAAATATCTTTAGTCTTGCAATAATAACATTAATTGTAAAATCAAGCTAGAGAAGCATGGAAGGTATTTAATACTGACATAGTATGGGCTCTAAGAGAGAAAATAATAGATACGTGTAACGCTTTTATCGGCCACGCCAAGTTGCGTAATACTTGTAGGTGATAGATTTTGAATTTGCCTACTACAAAAGATCTGTATTATATCGTACAGGGAATAATAAATTCTTAGGGAATATGTTTTATACATATGAAAAGTCGTCAACGGGATGTAGCACGAATCGCTGGAGATCAATAAAAGAAAAGCAAAATCAAGATAATATACGTAAGACGTGACAGAGATATCTGTGTAAGTCATGTGGCATTATCATAGGACATTGCAGTTTTCATTAATTGCTTGAGTTTTCAACTGAGAACTTCCGTTCTCAGCGAGTGACATCCCATAAGCATGTCTTCGGCTGACGTCATCCTGCCCGTAGCCGCCGAAAAACAAAAGCGAGGGATCAAAACTCAGAGTTCGCAGACGCCTACGTTTCTCTTGACGCCTCCCTCTGATTGGTCAACTTTGACCTGCTCCCATTTAAAAACTATGACCTTCCGGACAAAAGGAAGGTCATATTCGTGATCAGTGAAGCCTCCCGATCACCGCCATACCCACCGGGTCAGGTAGTTCTGGGACACCCTGTATAGGGCTAGTCAGTAGAAACGCACCAGCACAAGTTGGCCGCAAGCGGCCGACACGGGAGTGTGTCCTCTTCAAAAAATGATATGTGACTGTGACCGATTCCCATAAACGCAAACTGACAATTACTGAAATAATTAATTAATATTGTAATGACAAAATGTAATATCAGTTAAGATTTGTTTTTACAACAGATCTTTTTCCTGCACTTTTTTGCTATAAAAACATTTCAATTAATTGATTTTTAAATTAATTGCAGCATTATATTGCAGAATTGCAGTTGTGATCATTACTTGGAAATATCAAAATTGTGAATATTTTAAACTGTACAATATTTTAATTGCAATCTGTTGTGAAAATAAATCTTAACTCATATTACATTTTGTCATTACAATATTAATTAATTATTTCAGTAACCTAACTATTGAAATATTTCAATAACCTTATTGCTATGCGAACTGTCAGTTTGCGCTTATGGGAATCGGTCACAGACACGTCATTTTTTGATAGGGCCACACTGCCGTGTCGGCCACTTGCGGCCAACTTCTGCTGGTACGTTTCTACTGACTAACCCTGTATAGGCTTCTAAGGACTTTTTCGATATTTTAAAACTTTTTTCAGTGTTATCGGTGATTTGAGGTCGCTGTTAACTAATAAAAATTAAATGTCATGATTCAAAATTTAAAAAATTGAATCTGTCATGTAATTTTTTTAAATTTTTCATTCAATTCGTTTTCAGTGACCAAAAGCCCTCTGGTACTATTTTTTCAAAAATTTTAATGTGAAAATCCGCCTTCTTGGATCAGGTACTAAGAATTTAATATTTATTTACGTCATATTCGTATTCAGCAGCGCTAAAGATCCCTGACAGCACTTCGCCGTTACAATATTGCTGGCAGTATGAAGAAAATATTGAAGCGTGTATGTATATAGGGTGTTCCGAAACTACCTGACCCGGTGAGTATGGCGGTGTTCGGGAGGCTTCACTGATCACGAAAATGACCTTCCTTTTGTCCGGAAGCTCTTAGTTTTTAAATGGGAGCAGGTCAAAGTTGACCAATCAGAACGAGGCGTCAAGAGAAACGTAGGCACCTACGAACTCTGAGTTTTCTTCCCTCGCTTTTGTTTCTCGGTAGTTTGTTTCTTGTTTCCAATAGGCATGTCTTCGGCTGACGTCATTCTGCCCGAAGCCACCGAGAAACAAAAGCGAGGGAAGAAAACTCAGAGTTCGTAGGTGCCTACGTTTCTCTTGACGCCTCGTTCTGATTGGTCAACTTTGACCTGCTCCCATTTAAAAACTAAGAGCTTCTGGAAAAAAGGAAGGTCATTTTCGTGATCAGTGAAGCCTCCCGAACACCGCCATACCCCCCGGGTCAGGTAGTTTCGGAACACCCTGTATATACAGTCTGTTCAACAAGAAAGGAATCGCGATTTTTCAAAAACTATAAGAGATATTTAATTCCGACTTTTTTTTGTTTGAAAGTACATTAAAAATAGTAAAGCGCATTTGAATTCGTAAACAGTGAAATCACCGTTACTGTCAATAACAGCCTGGCAACGTTTGGCTATATTTTCAACGAGTTTTTCCGCGTAAGAGGCAGAAAAAGAACGCCACATTTTACGAATGATTCGCGAGAGCTGCCCCAATGTAAATACAGGCTGCTTTCCATCAAGTTTAGCCTTCATAATATCCCACATATTTTCGATTGGGTTGATGTCAGAAGATTGAGAGGGCCAATCATTCGGAATGATGCCATTTTCCTCCTTCCAGGCTTTGCAGCGTTTGTTACGGTGTTTCGGATCATTGGGTATGTTTAGCAGAAACACCGCTGAGGGAGGGCAAGTACATTTGATTGATCATTTGATCGTTAATCTTGAAACAGTTATGAGATTTGACCAATCAAATGTATTTGCTCCCTCAGCGTTGTTTCTGCTGAACATACCTATTGTCCTCTTGTAAACCCAATCATCGAAATTCGGCCCAAACATCTTGTTTGCTGATTTAATGAGACCTCGCGTGTAAATTTTGATCATTTGTTCTGCATTTAAATTCTCAGAGCTCCAAGCAGCCAAATCCACGCTCCGAGAAGCATCCCCAGACTTTCAATTTTATTGGATGTTTAACAGTGCGCTAGATCAAAGGATCACCACAGATGGACCAAGCACGCTTCCCTCGAACCCATGCCTAGAAAATCGCTTCGTCTGAAAACATCTGAAAAAAATTATTTTCGACCAAACGCGATCAATGTTTCCAATGGCCCACCTATTGCGTTTTTCTTTGTGGGCTTCCGATAGAAATGGTTTCGAGCTCGTAGATTGGTATGAAATATTCGCCTCCTGTAAGCGCTGCCTAATAGTATCGATGCTGACGTCCAGTCCCTTCCTAGCTAGTTTGGCCTTGGCTTCGCGCAATCGAAGCGTGGGGTTACGCTCGAAGAGCTGAACGATTGCTTTGTTCTGCTTGCTCGTGGTCGCTCGCGTTTTCGCTCGATTGGGCTGGTCATCAATGTTTTTCCATAATTCGTATTGCGTCACCCACTTTTGAACAAACGTTTTAGACTTTTTAATGTACTTGGCGGCGGCATAAGTTTGATCCTTTGGAGTGTGTGCAAAGGAAAACCACCTCAAATCACTTCGCGTACGCGGCGCTCATCTCGGCAAACGTCCGCGCTTCTCGACGTTTCGAATGATACTGAAACGAATTTGTAGTGACGTCTATTGATTGAAAAGTGCGCCGAAGAAAGTTCAGACGAATGTCTTTCATTTTTCGCTATAAATAGCCGATTCCTTTCTTGTTGAACAGACTGTATACAGACTTTCAGCAGTTTAAAGCAGTTTGACCACTCATTTCGTCTTGCGGGGAGCAAAGTTAAAAACTTGAAATTATTAGAGCAACGAGAATAAATTATGAAAATATAATAAAACGAGGTAAAAACAGCATTCCATCGGGCAAAATAACATAAAGAAAGGGCCACGGCTGAGCATAAACCGAAGGGTTTTCAATTTAAACTGTAGAAACCGATTGAGACCATCCGTCATTGAGACTACACAATCTCCTTGAATGATTGTAGTATCAGCGTCTGGTAATTTACAGATGTCAAATTGAAATTTCTTAAATTACAACAATGTCGTGGACTTGGGAGACATCAATCAAGAGACTCAGTCGAATCTCGCCAATTATAGGTTAGTCCTTCCTAGTGGTAACGTCCTCAAAGAAAACTCTTTTCACATGACTGCAAACTCGCGAAAACTCTGAATAGGTGCTTTTTTTGTGTTAATTTTTGGTACCAAAATATCGTTGAAAGGGAGAATCAAAGAAACTCCGGAAGGTGAATCCACGTCCTGGTCTTGAAGACGCCTTCTGATACAATCGCTGGTCGTAGGTTCTTCTCTTAGTATCTGCATCGACAGAGAAATCTCACAACAAACCAGAAACCAGACATTTTTTAAAGGTTCCGTTAAGCGTCTCTTTGGAATAGTATACAGGGTGTTCCGAAACTACCTGACCCGGTGGGTATGGCGGCGTTTGGGAGGCTTCACTGATCACGAAAATTACCTTCTTTTTGTCCGGAAGGTCATAGTTTTTAAATAGGAGCAGGTCAAAGTTGACCGATCAGAACGAGGCGTCAAGAGAAACGTAGGCACCTACGAACTCTGAGTTTTCTTCCCTCGCTTTTGTTTCTCGGTAGTTTGTTTCTTGTTTCCAATAGGCATGTCTTCGGATAACGTCATCCTGCCCGTAGCCACCGAGAAACAAAAGCGAGGGAAGAAAACTCAGAGTTCGTAGGTGCCTACGTTTCTCTTGACGCCTCGTTCTGATTGGTCAACTTTGACCTCCTCTCATTTAAAAACTAAGAGCTTCCGGAAAAAAGGAAGGTCATTTTCGTGATCAGTGAAGCCTCCCGAACACCGCCATACCCACCGGGTCAGGTAGTTTCGGAACACCCTGTATAATGTAACTGAGCTCATCAGATTCTCAGAAGTATTCCGCTTCATAAGGTTACAGCATAGTTCCCCAAAAACAAAATAATAAAAGATTCAGCCCCAAAAACATAATACACGTAAGATATAATATTTCTCAAAATGTCTACAACAAAATAAAATTCTACTTGTTCCTAAAACGAGAGAAACCTAAAATTCTACATGATTGTATTACTTAGTTTCTGTAAACTCGTATTTCTATCCACATTACTGGTAGTATTATGATAAAAAACCATAGATGGAATCCATGTTTGTGAAGAAAAATCGTTATGGTAACAATAGAAGGTGCTTCCGTAATTTAAGTTCGCACGTATAAGTGCTCAAAGAAACTAAATATACAAACTAATATTATGCGCATTAATTTTAACCAATTGCAATATCCTGAAACACTTATTATTATCAACGTTGCAATAAAATATTTTCTCACATCCTTATTTATCACAACTAAAAGAAACTCCTTTAATCCATCGATATAAACATTTGAAAATAGACATAACTAATAATTTGTCAAACGAAACTGGCACAAAGGAGTACTTTGGTTGTTTGATCTCATATAGTTTTAACACACAGTTTCATGCTCAATCGAGTAAGAAAATATTCTCAAACAAAATAGTTATACATGATGCGAAGAGTATTCTAAGCTAAAATATTGGCCCAAAATTATATTTTCCTTATACATGCTTGTTTCGACTGCAAAATTCTAATATCCAGTAACAAAATAATGAGAAATAAATCTTTACCTTTGCTATATACTTTACCAGAAATAAGGAAATTAATCTGATCATCTTGACTTAGTAATATTGTTGCAGTGAGTCTTTGCACTTGTGAAGTCTCTCACACTCAGAACTTTTATTATTATTTATTAAATTTACAGCTCAATGTAGAGTTTCATGATTGTTCCTCTGCCAGCTTACTTACAACTGAATAGAATCACATTACGGAACAGATGCACTTATTTTCGAGTTTTACTAAGCAACTGAAAAGCATCGAACGGTTGTATCGTAGCTGTCGTCATCCTTCGTAAACATGCAAAAATGTCAAATTTCGCACGGTTTAAATTTACGAAAGCACCATCTAAAAGTAAATACCCGAAAGGAAGCTCGTGCCAAGCGTGTCGAATGTGTGTAAAGCATGGCAGTCGTTACTCTTTTTTTAGGTTAAGGTACGAACAAAAATTATTCATCGAAAGTGAACTAGCAGTCGTCACATAAATTACCATCGATTAAGACTTCGTACGCCTCGGATATTTCCTTAAACTTCTTATTTGCTTCGTCCAAGTTGTCAGGATTTTTGTCAGGATGCCATTTTAATGCTAATTTTCTGTATCTGAAAAGCAAAAAATATATCTATTATTGTCATATTACATAGATTCGATTAGTAACAATGTATCAATTAAGGTCAGTAAATTTTCTCATAATCAATTAATTATAACGCTGAAATTAATTATAATGGACAAAAATCGAATTTCATTGTTGCTTTCTCATATTCGAATTGTTAAAGAAAAATGGAACAGCCTATTTGCATGCGTGAGTTGTAACAGTTTAAACTATCTTTTTCTTCACAGAAAGCACTGTAGATTCATTTATTACACAAAATTAAAACCTTCCAATGAAAAATCTTTTCATGCGGAACCGGAATAATTATTTCTAAGAAAACATATAAAATATAACTGATCTGTCATGGCGACTCAACAATACCTTTGCAGTTCCCTATCCAACACTTATTGAACTGTTGCACAGAATCACGGGTGAAAATAAAAACGGGGGGACACGTAGAGAAAGTTTTACATCTATCAACTTCACACCATATCTCGTCTAACCAATTACAACATTTTTGGCAGCAACGTTTCTCGCTTCCAGCTTCGTCCGTTTGACAACTCACCCATGAAAACAGCTTACTCAATTTTCTCTTAAGTGTATCTAAATAATTGAGTCTGATATATTTAAAGTAATCCTTTCGGCACAAGCTCATCTAATTATTGTGATAACTAAACACTAAACTGATTCTAACATGTCAAATTAATTTCATTTAAAAAAAGCTTTTATATACTAATCGGCTTCGGCAATCTCAGAAACCGAGGTGTACTATTTTCTTATGAAAATTGCAAGTACGTAAATCGTTTAGCTGCACAAATACGTACGCTACACATTAATAGCATGATTTTTCTCCTTGGGTATATACGTCGTACACGATTTCTCAATGACGTGACAATGTCATCAAATGTCTCTCAATTTTTAAATATAACCTAAAATTCACGTGCAAAAACCAATTTTCAATTTTAGCCTTCAACCCATCTCTTTTGCACTAAATTCAACAAAAATATGAGTGGACATCTGAAACGATAGAACTGAAGGTCACAATTACGTCGTTAAGGGAAACATGAATAAAAAAAATTCTCTTTGCCATTACGCATTGTCCCAATCCGGATACGAAGGTAAATTCGACATTAATATTTGTCTGGTTATGCTGCAAACGCGCCTTCCATTGACTATTTATTTCCATTCTCTCTCTCTCTCTCCCTCTCTCCCCCTCTCTCTCTCTCTCTCTCTCTCTCTCTCTCTCTCCCTCTCTCCCCCTCTCCCCCCCTCTCTCTCCCCCTCTCTCTCCCCCCCCCCCTCTCTCTCTCCCCCTCTCTCTCTCCCCCTCTCCCCCCTCTCTCTCTCCCCCTCTCTCTCTCCCCTCTCTCTCTCTCTCCCCCCCCTCTCTCTCTCCCCCCTCTCTCTCTCTCTCCCCCCCTCTCTCCCCCTCTCTCTCTCTCCCCCTCTCTCTCTCTCCCCCTCCCTCTCTCTCTCTCTCTCCCCCTCCCCCCCTCTCTCTCTCTCTCTCTCTCTCTCTCTCTCTCTCTCTCTCTCTCTCTCTCTCTCTCTCTCTCCCCTCTCTCTCCCTCTCTCCCTCTCTCCCTCTCCCCCTCCCCCTCCCCCTCCCCCCCCTAAGACGTAACTCAGTTATGGCAGCAGCGTTTATTTTCGTAACAGCCAAATGGCTCGGACCAGTTCCACTGTTGTGTGTTGGCCGTGAATCGGGTCAGAGCCCTCTAACACGATACACATTAACTTGCCTAACTCTCAATATCATGCGCGAACTCATTAACATAAGGGTTACGTCCCTAAATTAAAACTGCACAAACGTGAACCTCGATATTATTAGACAACGTTCCTCCAACATTCAATAGACAAAACCTCACAACAAAATAAAAACTACATATCAATCATAATCCATCCCCAAGCATGTTTAGTCAAAGTAATGTACACGTTGTTTATCCTTTAGTGGTTTACTTCCCTATGGAGGATCAATCGCCACAGAAAATGCTACCTTAACCTCTAAAAGACGGGAAGCCGAATTTTCGACACACTTAATAAAGTTCTAAATAAAAATTGGTGAAAATCTTTAGAAAATATCCGCCGGTCCCTTACAGATTATTGAAATGCCATATACAGTTAGAAGCATAACTATAAAAAAAAATGACGTAAAAGACGAACAATCGATAATTTAACAGCCGAAAATGTTAATCTTTTTAATTTACTGCGAAGCCTCTGTTATACCCTATTGCAAATAATTTCGTTTGGCAACTAAAAATCGTTGCACCTGATGCAAATCGTTTAGACTGTCAGCACAGTGATCGACTTCGGAGTCAATTTAAACTCTGGCATCCTTAAGGCCTATTAATTCGGTCGCGTGAGTTTGGTTGATTGATTTCGTATCGATTTGTAAAGTCAATTGCTTCATCAACGAAGAAAATTAATCCAAATTACTACGACATTTTAATATTTCATTCTAAAGACATTGCAGCACTAGAAAGAAGCCTAATCTAAACGATTTATTTTAAGAACTTTAGATTGAGGTTACGTCACGTATAAATAATTATTTTAAGAATAATATTTTTTTTCTATTATATTAACAACAACCCTCTAGAACATACAGTATTACTGCGTTTCATAAAATATTACCTGACTAAGAGGTGCGTTCGTAGACTCAATACGGCGTTCGGTTGGTTTGTGCAAAAATTGCCCATAAAGAGTATTAAGAATATTAAATAATAACAGTTTGGATAAATTCCAATAAACTTGAGTTTGTCTTTTTTTATTTGTACAATGTTCAACCCCGCGAACCGGGGGTTATGGGAATGTTTTGTATGGCAATAAAAAATTGCATAATTTCAAGAATAATATTTTTATTCCAATTTATCAAAACACCCCTTAGATATCTAAGATAAAACAGATAGCCTAATAGATAATTCCAAATAACTGGGAAAATTATTTCTAGTTTTCTTAGATTTTCTATTGATGAGAAAAGTTTGCAAATGAAACTTCACCAAAAAAATCATAAAGATAGAATACTTTTTTCCGTACGGCTTTACGTTTTCTTATGCAAATCGACTTTATTTTCTATATGATTTAATAAATACGAGACTATTCACAATTTATTTGCCCGTTGAAATATACCTTCCTTTTTCGCCCTGGGCGCCTATAACGTCCGGTTTTCCCCGTTCTCCCCCCACTGTGTTTAAAAAAATATTACCTAACTAAAGTAAAAGGTTGCATTCGCAAACTTAATACAACACTCAGACGATCAGAGCAAACATTTTCTGTATTAAATGTTAAAAGTATTGAATAATAAAAACAGTATGGATGAATTGCAAAAAATGTGTATTTAAAACTTTTTAAGATAATTTAACAAAAAAAAAAAAAAAAAAAAAGACTACATATCGACAATTAAAAAAACTTAGAGCTGTGTAAAGTAAACGAGCTATGAACTACGTGTATGAACCTAGCATCTCAACTATTAAGCATCTCACGAATGGACTTCATTATTTAATTGCACTTATCATAGTTCCACAGTTAAGAATAAATAAGTTTTAACAATAGTTCAATTGATTTATCCTTTAAAATCACATTTTTAAGAAATGAGATTCTAACTTCCCATACTGCTTGTTAGTACCTCATCGAATTTTACATATATGAGCATGAAGGAAGAAAATCCTGCAAAGTTCTATCCCCTAGGAAAGTTATCTCAAATAGTTCTAACAATGAAACCACGTGGGAAACAGTTTATCATATTTATCAGCATCTCAGCTATACTATAGTGAGATATTGATATTTAGGGGTCAGTTCCAGACTCCCTTGCGGGTGGAATCCACAGTTCTAGTCGATTCTAGTCGACGGATATCGCTTCTCCTCGTGCCAACACATATTTTTAATAATTATTTATAAATGACGAGAGACCGGAACTCCTCTCCAGGGTATGCTGGGCGACTAAAAATGTGCATTACACCCGCGAGGGAGTCCGGAACTGACCCCTAAATATCAGCATCTCACTATAGTATACCTGAGATACTGATGAATATGATAAACTGTTTCCCACGTGATTTAATCGTTAGAACTATTGAGATAACTTTCTTAGGGGATAGAACTCTGCATGATTTTCTTCCTCCATGCTCATATATGTGAAATTCGATGAGATGCTAACAAGCAGTACGGCAAGTTAGCAACGTGTGTGAACTTAGCATCTCAACTATTAGCATCTCACAAATAAACTTCATATTTACTTGCATCCATCATAGTTCCACAGTTCTTGATAAGTTTTAACAATAGTTTAATTGATTTACCCCTCGAAATCACGGTTTTAAGAAATGAGATGCTAACTTCTCGTACCGCCTGTCAGCATCTCATCGAATTTCACATATATGAGCATAGAGGAAGACAATCCTGCAGAGTTCTATCCCCTAGGAAAGTTATCTCAATAGTTCTAACGAAAAAACCACGTGGGAAACAGTTTTATCATATTTATCAGCATCTCAGCCATACTATAGTGAGATGCTGACATTTAGGGGTGAGTTCTGGCCTCCCTAGTGGGTGAAATCAACAGTTCTGATTAGCCTGCACACCCTCGAAAAGAGTTCTGGCCTCTCATCATCTTTAAACAATTATTAAAATTTATTTATCAGCATCTCAGTTATACTATAGTGATGGAGCCAGATCTTATTACGTTTGCGTCGTTGTTTCAGAGTGGCGCTGAGAGCGAGTACAAAATCTGACGATCCCCCCCGTCGAAAAATAGTTCTCAAAGAGTTCTATCGATAATTCTTATGGTAAAAAGCTGAGAAATTAAAATTGAAAGAGTTCTGGGACTTCAAAGATCTTGCGTAGCAAGTAGGGTAGATTCGAGAAAAAAAAATGAAGAGTTCCAGGAGATCTGATGAGAGTTCTCAAGGAGTTCTACAAAACGAATACCTGCACTTGATTAATCCATCCAGTATTTCGAGAGTATCGGATTTCATACGAATAATTGATTTTTTGAAATACTCATTTCAAAATGGTTTTTTGAGGAAATCTGGATATGTTATGTACCCAAAACCTATAGGAGATTGTAGAACTCTTTGAGAACTATCCAGAACACTGAAAAAAAGACCTGAAAGAAAGAGAGAACTTCTAAAAGATGGTGGGCTGACGCATTTTTTCAAACTTTATTTTCAAGTGGATAAAGACCGGAACTATTGATAAAATGTACAGAGAACTGTAGAACTATTGTTAATCTATTCAGAACTCCCAAAAAAATTCCATTTTTTTCAAAAATGGTGGGCGCCGTGAAGTTATCCTCTCATTTTTTAAAATCTCGATTTTCCACATTTAATCGACAGAACTATTTCTAAAAACCATCAGGAACTCTAGAACTCTTCTGCGGGCAATCAGAACTCCAACTACTTTTTCGAAATGAGCATAATGATGGGCTAACTACACAGAGGTCCCTAAATGTCAGCATCTCACTATAGTATGGCTGAGATGCTGATAAATAATTTTTAATAATTGTTTAAAGATGATGAGAGGCCAGAACTCTTTTCGAGGGTGTGCAGGCTAGTCAAAACTGTGGGTTTCACCCACTAGGGAGGCCAGAACTCACCCCTAAATATCAGCATCTCACTATAGTATGGCTGAGATGCTGATAAATAATTTTTAATAATTGTTTAAAGATGATGAGAGGCCAGAACTCTTTTCGAGGGTGTGCAGGCTAGTCAGAACTGTGGGTTTCACCCACTAGGGAGGCCAGAACTCACCCCTAAATGTCAGCATCTCACTATAGTATGGCTGAGATGCTGATAAATAATTTTTAATAATTGTTTAAAGATGATGAGAGGCCAGAACTCTTTTCGAGGGTGTGCAGGCTAATCAGAACTGTTGATTTCACCCACTAGGGAGGCCAGAACTCACCCCTAAATGTCAGCATCTCACTATAGTATGGCTGAGATGCTGATAAATATGATAAAACTGTTTCCCACGTGGTTTTTTCGTTAGAACTATTGAGATAACTTTCCTAGGGGATAGAACTCTGCAGGATTGTCTTCCTCTATGCTCATATATGTGAAATTCGATGAGATGCTGACAGGCGGTACGAGAAGTTAGCATCTCATTTCTTAAAACAGTGATTTCGAGGGGTAAATCAATTGAACTATTGTTAAAACTTATCAAGAACTGTGGAACTATGATGGATGCAAGTAAATATGAAGTTTATTTGTGAGATGCTAATAGTTGAGATGCTAAGTTCACACACGTAAGTTAGCATCTCATTTCTTAATCAATTGAACTATTGTTAAAACTTATCAAGAACTGTGGAACTATGATGACTGCAAGTAAATATGAAGTCTATTCGTGAGATGCTAGGTTACATATGTCTACACTGAGAGAAAAAATTCGTTGAATTAAACATACTGATTTTGTTGGTTAAAAAATAGTTGCTTTGACCATCATTTTCTTTGAATGAATAAGCCGTAATTACCATAACAAATCTTTGCCATTTGAATCAAACAAATGGATTATTCGGAACACATAGTTAGTTCGACCACATTTTTAATTAAAACAACTATAGATTAGTCGTTTTGATTAAAACCATTCGGTTAAAGTAGAGAGGCAATGTGTTTGGATGCATGTAATTGGATCAACAACATACGTTGTTGTCCTTAACCAGACAAGAGATTTCCGAGCGAGCACTAGTTCGCTGCCGCGCCACTAGATGGCCAAGGCAACTCGCATGAAGAAACGTAGGACCGGGTAAATAATTAATCCGTCGATTTTGCAGTTTTTGTCTTCGCCAGCGATATATACTTTTGTATCCTGCATCTAATATCCAGCTTCTCTCGTCCGAAAGAGAACTATTTTTTCATTGAGAGAGCAACTAAATATTCGGTTTCACGGATTAAGATTTAGTCCAACAAGCACAATATTGCGTCACTTTGACCGAAAGCTTTGTTCAATCCAACAACGTCTTACTGCGATCACCGAAATGTTTTCTCGAATCAACAAAGGAAATTCTGCACCGAACTGGATTTAGAGTTTACCGGACTGATAATTAGTGGTTCCAATAAGATATTTAGTTGCATTGAAAGCTATTCAGTCGAACAGACAGAACATCACTTTGCTTTGTTCAAAAGTTTATTCAATTCAAGAAGGTCACATTCTGACTAACAATTTTTTTTTGCATCAACGAAATAGTACACGTCAGTAGACTAAATCTTTTTTTCACACGAATTTATCATTTTTTGAATTACCTATGCATTCGTTTAATTGAACAAGTTTTAATTCAGTTGAAGCAGCCAATATTTTGTCATATTTATATAATATTTATTTCGCCGCCCGTAACCGCCGCGTTTTGTTGAACAGACCAAGTTTTCTTTAACGCAACGAATTTTTTTCTCAGTGTATGAACTTATATCTACAATGAAAATGCATTATCTATGACCATAACAAACATAAAGCCACAAAGAGAAATATGAGAAAATTTAGCGATCATTTGTATAAATGTACTTACGCCTTTTTTATATCGGCACTTGTTGCGCTACGCGATACGTCCAAAATAATATAGTAGTCGACCATTGTTTCTGGCCTCTCCTACTGCGAAGGTGATAGGGCCTGAAGCAACCACCTGTCAAACATTACGTTCATTAGTAAGAATCAATGTAAACCGTGGGACGATATAAGAAAAGAATTAGCATTTTTCAATGAAATGTGTATCAGGCTTGAATGAATCACAAATTATGAATAATCATAAAGAAACAAATATTTCCATGGATAGAAAAACGACTTTATATAATCATATAAAACTATATATAATCAGATATAAAATTTCATAAAGATACACTTTACTATATAATTAATATTCCATAAAATACTTGTAATAAAACTTCTCTTTGAAAATATTATTTATACAGAATTTACATTTTCCTAGTGAATTCTTATGAAATTGTATCTGATCAGATAAGATCGGATAAAGACAAACTTTTGAGCTGATTATATGTAATATCTGTCTATCTGGGACAGAAGTAAACACAAAATAGTATAATTTCATTGTTGCAACCTTGGCGAACAGCAAGAGAAAGGATAAGTTGCGTTAAAGAGTACTGTGCAAATAAAAAAAATAATGGGGCAAGAAGTAATGCAGTACTGGAAAACCAAAAGGGGGGAAGAAGAAACAATTCTGAAGGCAGGTGGAAATAGGGTAGCAATTAAGATACAAAATATATAACCACTTTGCTATTGATTAGAGGGGTTAAAATTGTATAGTTGTAATTACTAGAGGAATTTTTTGTATTTGGATAAAAAAAATACTTGGGACCATCAGAACAGTTTTAGGGAGATTTACTAAGTAAACTAGTGAAACATAATCACAATAATGAAATTTGACAGAATTCTAGTAATTATTTTTTGCGTGTACGTATATATGAGGTGGTGTTTGATTTAAAATAGTACTAAAGGACATATTTTATTTCTTAATATATCAATATATTCAGGTACAGCGCGTGATTGCGCATATTACAAACGCGCAAAGTATACGTGTATATGGGGCATTCCACGTCAAAACGAAAACGATCCAACCGATGGGTCTCCGATTTTCTTCCAAATTTTTTTTCTTGTTCTATTTCAGGACCAAAACCTACATACCAAAGCATTTTTCAATTGGAACTTTGCTTTTTTATTGTCGGATTTTCAAAAATTCCATTTTTTTTGTAATCTGAAAATTTCAATATTTATTCATTGTGTTAGCTAATTATTTTGAGAAAATATATGAGACAAGATATGTTCGATTTGAACTGTACTTTTCATAAAAATTTGTATAGAATTTTTTGCGTCAACGGTTTTGGAGTGATTGAAAAAATAAACACAAAATCTCGATTTTTGAAAAAAGTACACTTTTGATTTTTGATTTTTTTTTCCAAAAAAACTTTCGGGAATTACAAAATTTTAAGGACCAAAACCATAGTGGGCCGACGATGCTACGATTTTTTATGAATTTTTGCATTTGTGAATTTTTCCTCGGAATTTTCGCCGTAAATAAATAAATAAAATCGGTATTTTTTTTTCGTTTTATCATTTTCACATGTGAATTTATTTCTTAATAATACAATTGCATATTATAAAACAAGGTGAACGTGAAATATCAATTCGATTTTGTCAATGAATCGTGAAATATCAATGCGATTTATATTTTTAAGATTCTGCAATCATCTGACTTCGTGGCAAATGAATAGCGCTTCTTTCGAATATTTTTGTCTCCATTCGGTATAAGTTTCGGTCAGCAACAAATTCAAAAATTCATAAAAAATCGTAGCATCGTCGGCCCACTATGGTTTTGGTTCTTAAAATTTTGTAATTCCCGAAAGTTTTTTTGGAAAAAAAATCAAAAATCAAAAGTGTACTTTTTTCAAAAATCGAGATTTTCTGTTTATTTTTTCAATCACTCCAAAACCGTTGACGCAAAAAATTTGATACAAATTTTTATGAAAAGTACAGTTCAAATCGAACATATCTTGTCTCATATATTTTCTCAAAATAATTAGCTAACACAATGAATAAATATTGAAATTTTCAGATTACAAAAAAAATGGAATTTTTGAAAATCCGTCAATAAAAAAGCAAAGTTCCAATTGAAAAATGCTTTGGTATGTAGGTTTTGGTCCTGAAATAGAACAAGAAAAAAAATTTGGAAGAAAATCGGAGACCCATCGGTTGGATCGTTTTCGTTTTGACGTGGAATGCCCCATATATATATATTGTTGTACCTTCGTTAATCCTGTGGGTAATTACTACGCCTAAAATCAGTTGCGTAACCTTATTTATTTATTTTGCCTTTCAAGGGAAAGTTGGTATTTGACAGTGCATCTGCCAACTTTCGCTATCGTCGAATTATTTAACATAAATGAATGCAAAGAAAAAAAAAATCAATGTGCACAAAACATTTATCAAAATTCCTCTGTAGCAATTACTAACAGTATGACCGATAATGTAGAGCTCTAGAATTTTTTAAAAAATATTTACAACTAAAAAAATTATTATGTAAAAAAAAGCCGAAACATTTTTTTCAAAATTTTTCGATGAAAAGTATAGATTATGTATACAGAACTGTCAACAAAAATTACGTTTCGTAAAAAATGGAGAGCACTATGAAGGTCCACCCCCGCACTTTTTTCAATCGTTATTTTTCAAATTCGATCGACAGAACTATTCTTGGAAAATATCTGAACCTCTAGAACTCTTCAGACAGCAAATTAAACTATTTTTATTTATTTGTATAATAGAGGGGAAGCAACTTTACAGAGCTAAGACATCATACAATTGCAAATCTCGAACTCACCAAGAAAATATAATAAATGATTTTTTAAAAAGTATACAAAATTCAAATGATACGAAGTTCATCGGAATAACAATATTTAAAGAATCTGTCATTATATATTCAATAAAAAATATAAATATACTTATACACAATGTTTTTGGAAAAAAAATACTATTTTCCCTAAAATCTGTTGGAATACGAATGAGCGCTGATCGACAAAAGAAGATCTATATGTTGACGTTCTGTTCTTTCTGTCAATTTGTTAAAACCATACACTTCCTGCTTTATCTGTCACACTGAATACACGTCCTTATTACGAATAAACCTTGATCTCGGATATCCATCCTCTCCTTTATTCCCTGTGAGAATGTTCTGCGCAACAAAATCATTGAAGAATCATGGACTGGACCGATCGTAAAATAACCCCGAAATATGCAATTTTCGAAAAGAATAGCAAAAGAAATCGACTTATCAAGCCCCAGGATAAAAAAGCCCAACGTGTTTTTACCTTGTCTCTCTCGTCTCTCTGAATATATGTGCATCTTCTATCGGTGTTTCTCACCGTGTCTGAAAACGGCGAAGTCTTAAAGACTGGGCCAATGAGAATTCTAAAGATAGCCGCCCGCCAGTGTCCAGAATAGATCGAAAAGCAGAGGTGGAGGTCACTTCGAGATCCTCACGGCACTCGAGTCCACTCGTGTGGATACTTCAAAAATATATTTGTATATATACACAGTTGTGACATAGTAACATGGGGAACGCTTAGACAAAGTCTAACCATAAAAAAATGCTTTTTATTTTTTGCTTCAAAATTTTCCCAAAAATATAAAGGTCTATTGCGCCACTGTGTGTCACATACAACCTTTAGGATTATATCGATTGCAGCCCCCCCCCCCCCCCTCCGCTGAAGCATTGAGTTAGGTTAGGTATATTGGAAGTGTTACAAGATTCCTCGACTACACAACATGCCGTAGAGGTTCGAACCTTCAGGCACACAGAGCACAACCGTTAATCGGCTACTAAGGAGTTCTCAAATTTAAAAAGAATTCCCTAATGAAAAAAGGCAGACAATGTTCTTTCTGTGTGCAATCCAACGAAAATTGCAACATTCATTGCGAAAATTGATAAGCGATTGTGACAAGCGACAATTACTATGCGATATCACTATGTTATCATACAATAACAACACATGACGACAACAATTTAATCGCATTTATCAATAACGGACAACGATAACCTAGATTAATCCGATATACATCCCAATTTCAATCACAATGCAAATTACATACGAGATAGCACAATGAACGCTACCCACCACGTCACATGGAATCTAGAATTTACGGCGAAACGTTAACACACTAATACTACATAGGTTTGAAAATGTAGTGTAACTGAGGTTAAGATTCACGGTAAAACTTATTACGCGTTTATCGTGGGGTTAGAGTAAATTAGGTTAGGGCTCAGTAGGAGTGCACAATAATGTACGGGCTGTTTCTCGTGCCACGGGCATCTCTCTTCTTCTTCCTGTTTTTCTCACCTGTCGCGAAACCCGACGTCGAAAATACGATGGAAGTGAGTCCGACGCCGACGACGACGAACGACAAGCACGAAGATATCGACGGACGATATAGCGTACAAAGGGGAGATGGTGGGAAACTTGTGATGATACCTTAAAGGCGGTCTCGCATGACGGCGATGTGCAACCTTGCCAAGGAATCGGAGCGACGACATCACACCGGTGCCGTACGGATACGAGCCCGGCGTTTAGCTTGGAGACGGGCGAAATTTTTTGCGCGCGTGAATAATATGGGAGGGGGGGGGGCGTGGGTGAGAAAACTCGGTATGAATCAGACGGAATTTGGATTCGACTTGGTTGCCGTAGCAGTGAAGGCACACACGTGGGCCGGACATCGCCTTGCCGAGGAGTGGGCGAGTTTCCAACAATGGGAATTCGACGAATTCGCCCTCAAGCTAAATGAACAGTGGCCGCCATGACGTAGCGCGGCGACCGTTCTATGCGAAAGTTTGCTTTGTGATTTGAGTATTTGCTGTTTGTTTATTTTAGTGTGATAAAGGGGCGATAGTGATCTTTGTTTGTTGCTAGTGCTCTTTCATATAATTTACTAACACTAACTAGTATCATTAACGAATAATGATAAAAATGACGTCATTATCAGCCATTTCAATTTTGGGCGATAATTCTTTTTTTTTATTTTTAACGTGATCATTCCCTCCCATTTTTTGTGTATGACTTGATGCTGTCGCATTACTATACTTTACTATAACAATATGAAATCAATGAGATGCGATATTCGCATGCGGATATACCCATTTACGTAGTTTTCAGCAATGCAGATGGCGTTGTGGGTTCAGTGAATTTATGATACGCGCTGCATATCGCTGTTCCCCGTCATTTCGTATTTATCAGTTATCTACAGGGGACACGATAGAAATAAAAATAATCTTTTGCTGTTTTTCATAAATCACTGCTGGGTGTCCAGGATTCATCTAATTCTATATTCATTTACATGATTTACTGTCGTGTCATATTTCACGTCTACATCTAGAGCTCTTCAAAGTTAAAGAAACTCAAAGAAGGCGTAATGCACGTTTGGATTATAAGATACACGTATCAACTGATATAAGGGTAACGAAAACTGAACGATAATTTTTAAAAAATCATTATATGGGTATACAGGACTGTGAATATATATGCGAGAAAGTATAAGCGAATGAGAGGGGCGAATGAGCGCCTGTAGCCGGTTCTGACGACGAAATCTGCGTGTGAGCAAGAGAGCGTAGAGATATGTATATATAAGAAGAGTCCGAGTCGAGTGCGAGCTCGATAGCGAGTGTGGGCGAGTGCGAGCGCAAGAGAGAAAAATCGGTCGAGTTAACGCGAGTCACACACGGATTACGCAAGCAAGCGTGTGTGACGAACACGAAATCGAGGCATGAGAGTCCCTGATAGAAACGCAAGCACGGAAAGATAATGAAAACGTGAACCCTATCCTGCGTGTTGATGATATAAGAGGCCCAACTCATATCCTGACAACCCCCCTTGCCTCACAAAAAGTCCGCGATAGGAAAAAAAGGAAAGCCTGCATATGTTAAACGTGAATGAATTAAGAATATGGCTAACAAATTACGAACTATTATTAATATATGTTAGAAGTACCTATGTATAACGTCATTTTCTCGCAGTATTGAAGTTAAAAAAATGACAATTATGTGTACTATTAATAAATTAAAATTTTATTGAAAATAAAGCAGCATATAGGGTTGTGGCACTTTGTGAATAATATGGCTAAGGAATTAATTTTGAATACTGCAAATTCAGCTTCATTTTATTAAACGTAACCGCGTACGTACTTAAAATTAATATTGTATAGTAATGAAAAAAAAAAAAATTATTTCATGCATCATTTCATTTCGCAGCAAGTGTTTGAACTGTTAGTGGGGGAGGGGGGGGGGCACCTGTAATATATAACACTTGATAACGAAACCAATATATTTGCGTCCTTTATCTGCCAACATTTTGAGAACAATTAATCGAAAGAATATTTAATAAGATTAATTCGTTCTTTTTTGTTTCAATCATCGCAAAATAAACAAATTTCTTACAAATCTTCGAAATGAAATTTCGCAAATTTTCTACTATCCATGTTATTCTGCTTATAAAATCACAAAATATTCACCCGAAACATTTACCCTGACAGAATGACAAACCCAAGATGGACATTGATTGCGCGCAACGTCTCCAAGCTGTTGTATATAAGGCGAGCAATGACAAAAAAGGATTCGCCAAACAATAATGACATTAGAAGAAATTCAACAGTTGTTAACTACTTTACCTGTAATTTAATCGGAGGCCGCAACGGACCCAAACTGTCTCACTAAAAATCTCTATCTCCGTATCCATTGTGGAATCTAACAAAATTCTTACGATAATGTGTTTTCATCCATCTATTTTCTACAGACATATACATGCGAAATTAATACGTGGGTTCATACGAATCTAACCTCTCGGCTCGGGGAATTTAATCGACGGCCGTGCGAACTCGAACCAAACGAGGAGAACAATAGTGGGCCGTCGAAAGGTGAACGTCTGAGAGATGTGATTTCCTGTTACGGTGATCCAGCGATGATAATCATAATAGTAATGAATTTTGTATTAAAAAATAAATTAGTGAAAATATAAGATAACCTCAACATTCGAGCCAAAAATCATTACATTCTACCGTACGAAAATGAAGATATTGAAATTTTTAATTATTCATTTTCTACAGGTTATGTATATCTATATAGTGGAAATTTACACTTTTAGATTGTTTATATATTACAAACTATACGGTTAATCATGTTTAAATTTTACACAGACGAAGATTTAGTTGTTATCTAGTAAATAAAAAAAAAAAAAAAATATTTTATCTCGTATCGTGTGTTACCACCATCGATGAATAGTATAGACTATGCATAGTAGACATAGGAAAAATGGTCGGCTAAAAGAAAAAGATAGCGGCTGGTGGTGGCCAAGTCCTGTCTCTTTCTAATCAGCAGCCGTAGTACGAGAGTATGGAAAACGTAGCCAATGGGAGCATTAGAAAAGGAGAACAATGGCCGCCACCTTATTTCCTCTTTGTTTATTAGAGTGGACACTTCTTCAAAGGATCTAAGGAAGGGATCGCGTAGTCCATATACTATATGTCGATGGTTACCACCGAGAGCATCTTCATTGATTAACCATATTTCCACCATGTGAGTTTTCAGCAGTTAAAATAAATCGCCAGTCTCACTGGTTGAATATATACATATACATTTTCTTTAATTTAACCGCCATTCGCCACCACGTTTAAATTAGATACTATGTAAATAGCATCGAGACGAAATCTGTTTATGAAGTGAATGAGATGAAGGAAAACAAATTGTTAAGGGTAGTCATATCATAGACATAAGTAACACGTGAAAACAAATTCTGAACAATAAAATTGATAAAGTCATAATGCGACGCTATGGCCCACTGAGGACTTTTACCACCTCGACACGACTCATTGCTTGACGTCACTCTTACATATTTGGCCAGGCGTTCCGAAACCCAGAATTTTACACTACCGTCATACCTTAGTTCACAGAGAGCCCCTTACTAATGCATTAGAGTTAGGTAACACAGTGCCGACCGAAGTGTAAAATAGTAATTATTTACAATAGTCTTTTGAAGAGCTATTTCTGCTCCACGCTGGTACTTGTTTCCTCGAAATTATTTTTAAAAATCCATTGCTTGACGTCACTTTTACACATTTAGCCAGGCGTTCCGAAATACCAATTTCTTTTAACATTACCGTGACACATTAGTTCACAGAGATACCTAATTTTATTTTTAATTAAATTCACTATACAGTTATGATCGAGACACATTCGATTTAAGGCCTTAGGCATCTTCTTTTCTTTCTTGCCTGTAATTTTTCTAAGTATGTATGCGCATAAACGCAGCGCACACAGACTGATGCAGTGACATCTACGTGACTTACGCCTTACGTCTGACGATCGACTTCCCATTTAGCCCCGGCCGTACACCGATAATAAAGATGTTTACACATCAAAAAATTCAACGATGTGCAATGTGTTGTCCTTCCCGGGACCTTGTCCTTGGATCTTTGTACCGAACAACTTTTCCGTAAAAATTTTTTCCATATCATCAAAGGCAACCATGATATTCTAAGAGGTCAGGTTAGGTGAATCACCCTGAATAGAAAATAATAGTATATCGTGCATTAAGGGCTTAAAGAAGGTTATTTTGACGACTGTGAAGTTTGTTGCACGAGCGACATTCACACGAGTCAAATTATAACCTTTCACCCTTGATGCACACGATGTTATTTTTTGTCCGGCTCCATTTAAAAACACGACGTCTCGGTTATACACGATCAAAAAGTTTTAAGTCCGCTATAACAGGCGCAAAAATGTGTATATGCTCGCGCTAGCGAAGCATATCCTATGAGATTCGGTATAGATAATACTAGAGACTATGCTCTTTAAGATAGGACCAATAAGAAAGCTTAGCAAGGGATACTTTTTTTTTATAAAACTAAACAAATCTTGCATCTCCGGTTGTCACTACAATTATTATGTAGTTGTTTACAGACAGTGAGGCTACAAAGATGATTAAATATAGTGTAAGCTTTAACAAAGGATTAACAATCTATTCGTGAACTAAAAAGAAAAAATTGTCAAGTTCCCAGTCAGGTGTGGCGCAAACGAAAGTAAATAGGGCGTAAAATTTAGCAAGCAGTTAAGAATCGATTCGTAAAAAAAATAGTAGCCATTTTTTGTGTTGGGGACCAGCGTGAATCTGGCCCCCCCCCCCCCCCCGCCCCAAAAAAAATTTAAAAAGCAGGAAGGGTGTTAACGAAAGTAAAAAGGGTGCAAAACTTTAGCAAAGGAAGTGAAAAAAAATGTATAAAAATTCAAACTAGGGAGCTAACTTCACACAGGTGAACGTTTACACTATTATTAGTCATAATTCACAACGCCTCTACGGCAGTGTATTAGTAATAGGCTAATGATTAGTGATTAGCATGTGGGTATTGATACTCGTACCTAATGTTATAGTGCTTAAGATTCCCACAATTATTCTGGACGTGGTAAGATGATTTTTTTAATTTAAAAGGGATAGAACAAACTCAAAAGTCATTTCACGCCCATATTTTAACGGGGGTTTGGGTAATCAATTGCAATTTCTCGTACTGAAAACAAAAATTGCACATCAGGATATTTCAGCAATCGCAATCCGAAGCGCGTGACATTATCAAAGAAAATTGCGAAAAAAAAAAGTTACATATCAACGTTAGAAAAAAATAATACAATTGTTAACTGAAAAAAAAAATGAGTGCAGAAGGGATTCTTCATTTTCACACGACGAATATCCAATAATAATCGTCGCGTTGTTATCTGCAAGACCGTTATTACATTGATATTCTTGTGATTGACAAAATTAACATTTTTACACTGTTGTAATTACAGTGGAACCTCTCATAGCGTACGTAATAGGGAGACAATGTACGCTATCTGAAGTACCAATGGCGAGCCAGAACCGGCTGTAGTCGATCCACTGCTATCCCCACCATTCCCCTTCCTTGACACTCGTGCAGTGCCGTGACTGCAGACCCCGTGTTCCCTCGTGCCGGTATGAGATTTTGTAAAGAGTTCTATCGATAATTCTAATGGCAAAAAGCTGAGAAATTAAAATTGAAAGAGTTCTGTGACTTTGAAAATTGTGCGTAGCAAGTAGGGTAGATTCGAAAAAAAAAAAAAAAAAAATGAGTTACAGGAGTTCTGATGGGAGTTCTGGATAGTTCTAAAAGAGTTGTACAAAACGAATACCTGGACTTGATTAATCCATCCAGTATTTAGGAAGCATCGGATTTTATACGATTAATTGATTTTTTGAAATACTCATTTCAACATGATTTTTTGACGAAATCTGGATATGTATTGTACCCAAAACCTATAGGGAACTGTAGAACTCTTTGAGAACTATTCAGAACACTGAAAAAAATACGATTTTCTAAAAGATGGTGGGCTGACGCATTTTTTCTAACTTTATTTTCAAGCGGATAATGACCGGAACTATTGATAAAAAGTACAGAGAACTGTAGAACTATGGTTAATCTATTCAGAACTCCCAAAAAATTACATTTTTTCAAAAATGGTGGGCGCCGTGAAGTTTGTCCCTCATTTTTTAAAATCGCGATTTTCCATATTTAATCGACAGAACTATTTCTAAAAACCATAAGGAACTCTAGAACTCTTCTGCGGGCAATCAGAACTCCAACTATTTTTTTGAAATGAGCGTAATGATGGGCTAACTACACAGAGGTCCCTAAATGTCAGCATCTCACAATTCTATGACTGAGATGCTGATAAATAATTTTTAATAATTGTTTAGAGATGATGAGAGGCCGGAACTCTTTTAGAGGGTATGCAGACTAATCAAAACTGTGGATTTCACCCGCGAGGAAGGCCGGAACTCACCCCTAAATGTCAGCATCTCACTATAGGGGCATAATTTCTGAAGTGTACCCACCTCAAAAAACAATGTCGTCTGATCAGGCTCAAACTTAGGTTAATTGTAGTCCTATTGGATGGTACTTAATCGACAAAAAATTAATTCATTTTGAAAAATATTCACTGAAGTAGGAGGGGTGCAATATGTAGAATTTTGCTAGGAAGCCTTATCATCAAACATTTGTAACTTCTTTCCTCTTGTATGAAATAACATTTTACCCAGAACGTTTTCGGTAGATTTTTTCACAATCTTTGAGCCGGTTGTAACGATTTTTTGAAAAAATCAAAATTTGACCCCAATTTCGTAATATCAAAAATTAATTATATATTTTCTCAAATTTCGACAGTTTTGATTTTTTTTTAAATAGTCTAGAAAAAAAGATGAGAGTTTTTCCTATAAGACTCCCAATTTTCAGAGTGGCAATTTGATTTGCCTTCGAGTAATCGAACATCGAATCACCGAAACTGCGGTAACGCAGAGGCGCGTGATCATCTGCTAATGCGCTCACACCGTTTGAACTTTACGTTTGCGGGTCTCTTTCGTGTTTTCTTTTTTTCACATTTTGGGAATATATTGTATTTCTCACAATATTTGTGAAGACATCGTATTTCTCACAAACTGAGAACTTCTTCAGCTAAAGTTTTCCATTTTTAGTAGGAATGAAAGCGTGGTATTTTAATGTATCTCGTATTGTTACTACCGATGCATTTTCAGATGATTTCTGTGAACGGTTACTAAAATTAAGAACTCATCACTTTGTTTCAAAAGAGCAATCGTCTTATTTTCAAAACCTAAAGAAAAATTTATTGTCAGGTGAGTTCTTGATTTGTTTTGATTTTGCAGAGAATTACGCCTTCGTAATACAAAATGCAGCACAGTCATTCCACTGGAATAACGATCAAGCTACGGTATTCACTGTGGTGATCTATTATAAAGAAAGTGGAGAGCTAAAACACAAAAGTATGGCAATAATATCTGATAACTTAGCTCATGACACAGTGGCCGTTTATGAATATCAGAAGATAATAATAGATTATTTGAAAATTCATTTTTGCCCAACAAAAATCTACTATTTTACGGATGGTGCAGGTCAACATTTCAAGAACAAAAGTAGCTTTGCTAATCTTCTAGCTCATAACGAAGATTTTGGTATCTTAGCAGAATGGCACTTCCATGGCACGTCTCATGGTAAGAGTGCGTGTGATGACATAGGAGCAAATATTAAAAGACAAGCAGCACGTTATAGCTTACAATGCTCTCTAAAACATCATATACTTACTCCCCAAGCTTTATTCAAGTGGGCAGCAGGTAACTGCAAAGAAACCAAAATCTTCTTCAGTAGCAAAGAAAGCCATACCTTAGCCGCCATATTTCTGAAAGCCAGATTCGAAAATGCTGTAACAGTTCCAGGTACATTACAATACCACGCTTTCATTCCTACTAAAGATGGAAAATTACAGCTAAAAAAGTTTTCATCTTGCAAAAAGTATGACATATTCCCAAAATGTGAAAAAAAGAAAACACGAAAGAGACCCGCAAACGCTCTGCTGTAAAGTTCAAACGGTGTGAGCGCATTAGCAGATGATCACGCGCCTCTGCGTTACCGCAGTTTCGGTGATTCGATGTTCGATTACTCGAAGGCAAATGAAATTGCCACTCTGAAAATTGGGAGTCTTATAGGAAAAACTCTCATCTTTTTTTCTAGACTATTTAAAAAAAAATCAAAACTGTCGAAATTTGAGAAAATATATAATTAATTTTTGATATTAAGAAATTGGGGTCAAATTTTGATTTTTTCAAAAAATCGTTACAACCGGCTCAAAGATTGTGAAAAAATCTACCGAAAACGTTCTGGGTAAAATGTTGTTTCATACAAGAAGAAAAAAGTTACAAATGTTTGACGATAAGGCTTCCTAGCAAAATTCTATATAATGCACCCCTTCTACTTCAGTGAATATTTTTCAACATTAATTAATTTTTTGTCGATTAAGTACCATCCAATAGGACTAAAATTAACCTAAGTTTGAGCCTGATCAGACGACATTGTTTTTTGAGGTGGGTACACTTCAGAAATTATGCCCCTATAGTATGGCTGAGATGCTGATAAATATGATAAAACTATTTCCCACGTGGTTTAAGCGTTAGAACTATTGAGATAACTTTCCTAGGGGATAGAACTCTGCAGGATTTTCTTCCTCTATGCTCATATATGTGAAATTCAATGAGATGCTAACAAGCGATACGAGAAGTTAGCATCTCATTTCTTAAAAACGTGGTTTTAGGGGATAAATCAATTGAACTATTGTTAAAACTTATCAAGAACTGTGGAACTATGATGGATGCAAGTAAATATGAAGTTTATTTGTGAGATGCTAATAGTTGAGATGCTAGGTTCACACAGGTATTTTCAGGCTATCCGGAACACCGTTGCGCAGTTTGTCACAGTTGTTCGGAAGATTAATTATAAGCATTTAATTGTGTTTGTTGAATTTCTATAATGTAAATGTATTTTGTATTTAACCCTTAATAGTCACTGTGGATCCAGGGGACCCAGGCATTTTTTTGACCTAGAATACCTCCCAGTAAAATCGAAGAAAGGGGACTTGTGTCGCTATCTCACAGTAGTTTGGGTCTTCTACTTTCAGGACAGGCCGTTAGATTTAGCATCGGTTCGTTTGTAGAAGCCTGGCAACGGCGTGAGTAGGACGTGCCGAAAGTGTTGGGTCCAGCGGACCCAGTGTGACTCCAGTGTCGGGAAAAAAATATTCGGAGTAGTTTTTTTTTTCTTTTTTCAGTTTCGACGTGTAGAGGTAAGTGAAATATTGCCAAATGTGAAAGCAGAATTTTTTTTTTCAATTTGAAACCAAGTTAATTGACTTTTGAAATGAAGTTAGATGGCGTAAAGCCGACAGAAAAACGTGGATGCAATGGCCCAGTTGCGAGCGACCGATGTGCGACGAACATAGGGCATATCTATGCACAGAATGTGCCTCCGGCATCGAATAAATGTTTCTTTTTTATTTTTGTAACATGTATTGAGTATCTTCAATTCTTCTGAAGCGTTTTTAAAATATTTTTTTGCTATTTCTGTAATCAAATAGATATTTTTTGATATGCGTCAGCGTCTCGTTTTTTCCCTCGAAATCGCTCCTTCATCCTACGAAATAAATATACTTTTCGGAATATCCACAAAACTCATTGGATATCCTTGAAAGAGTACAGTTTCAAGATTGTAAAACGATTTTTATTTTTTTTTTAAATTGAAAATTACAGAAGTTATCAAACTTTTCGTGAAAAACGGCATTTTACGGACATTTTTTTTGCACCATTTTTTTTTGCATTATTAGAAATGTAATAGCCATTTCTAAATAATGTTTTCATATAAAAATAAGTTCAAATTATACCCCGAAATTTTTTAAAAAACTTCAACGGCTTTATTTAATTATTTATAACAGTTTCAATAGCCTGGGTCCGCTGGACCCAGAGTGACTATTACGTAATTCTGGGAAAGTGTGACTCTTAAGGGTTAATAAATGTTCCTAACTTTTTTCAAAAAATGTGTTTATCACGATTTTACTTTACTTGTTTATTTGACCAATTTTCAAATTAGAATAATTATTAGACAGCTGACACTCGGAACTTCATGTTATGCCATTTTAAAATAAGGGCAAATGAAAAAAAATATAGGAAAATGTAATATGTTTTAAAATCACCACAAGGTGTACATTCACATGGAAAAATAAAGATACTTTTTGGAAAGAGCACAAAAACCACAAGCACAGCCGGATGAAGTTCCGAAAAGTATGGTACATTGTATTCTGACGTATTTTGATGTGCTGATAGCGAATATTATAGTGAAAATAATCGCTAAATTAATTTTAAAAAATGGCCATTTTTCAAGAAAAAAATACTTTTTTTTATATTTTTTCAATAAATATTGATTTTATAGAAAAAAGTTTGAAATAAAAATTGTAGCTTGTAAAAATGTACATCTTTTATGTTTCATGCATTTTTTATTATGAAACTATTATTTTTCGAGAAAAATGAGATAATGTTAAATAAGCGAGAAACTAACCTACCTAAAGAACCTAATGAATGAAAAAAATAAAATAAGCGAAAAACTAACCTACCTAATATATAAATGATAAAAAAACATATATGTTAATTCAAAAATACAAGAAGTAAGAAATACCTAAAATAAAAAAAATATATAAAAAAAACAATAATAAATACAAAAAGCCAAAAAAAATACGAAAAGGAAAAGAATGCACTTTAAAATCGAAATTTCAACCTTCCCGCGGTAAAGTGCGTAATTATGTAATTATGTACTGAAACTAATGAAATAATAAATTCTATCAATCCTAATTATTCTTTATTACAGTTTTTTTCTACGAATGTTTGTTTCTCTGAATATTATCTCATTTTTCTTGAAAAATAATAGTTTTATAATAAAAATGCATAAGACATAAAAGATGTAATCTTTCACAAGCTGCAATTTTTACTTAACATTTATCTCTTAAATCAATATTTAACGAAAAACATATCCAAAAAGTATTTTTTCCTTGAAAAATTGCTATTTTTTATTAATTTCGCCGGTGTTTCCATTATCATATTCGCCATCAGTACGTCAAAATACGTCATAATAGAAAAAACCATACTTTTCGGAGGAAGCGCTTTTTGGAGTTACACCCTGCCGAAGTTTGAAGAAAATTCATCTATTTACGAAATTTTCCGAATTTTCTTTTATTTGGCGCAAAATCGTTCAAACTTTCCTATCAGACAAAAAAAAGAAAAAATCTTAATTTATCGCCAAGATAAATTTAAAGCCAAAGTTAAAGTTGCTTCGGTTACCCAGGCTCAAACTGTATAAGTAAGGGGCGGAATTTCCTCTGTCTGTACGCGAAGGCTTAAAGTAGTATGGTAGAATTTGAGCTATGTGAACTTGGCACCCGACTTTGGAAAATCAAATTTTTTTTTTATAGACTTATAGATTTAGGTATGTAGTTGTTTGTAGTACCAATTTTTTCGTTTGTAGTAGACCCAAAAAAAAGTTATAGCATCATAAAAAAAGCCCATCCACCGACTTTGAAAAAAATAAAATCTAATCACTGGTTCCTGCAGAGAATCGTTTGTAGTTGATTGTAGTGAAAAAATTTCCGTTTGTAGTAGCATAGAAAAAAAGTTAGAATTTTTTTTTTTTCAATTTTTTTTTTTTCGTTTGTAGTAGCTTGGTTTCGTTTGTAGTTGTTTGTAGTAACGTCTATGTCGTTTGTAGTAGCTTCGTTTCGTTTGTAGTAGCGTCTATTTCGTTTGTAGTTGTTTGTAGTAACTTCTATTTCGTTTTTAGTAGCTTGGTTTCGTTTGTAGTTGTTTGTAGTAACGTCTATGTCGTTTGTAGTAGCTTGGTTTCGTTTGTAGTTGTTTGTAGTAACGTCTATGTCGTTTGTAGTAGCTTTGTTTCGTTTGTAGTTGTTTGTAGTAACGTCTATGTCGTTTGTAGTAGCTTTGTTTCGTTTGTAGTTGTTTGTAGTAACGTCTATGTCGTTTGTAGTAGCTTTGTTTCGTTTGTAGTAGCGTCTATTTCGTTTGTAGTAGCTCTGTTTCGTTTGTAGTTGTTTGTAGTAACGTCTATGTCGTTTGTAGTAGCTTTGTTTCGTTTGTAGTTGTTTGTAGTAACGTCTATGTCGTTTGTAGTAGCTTTGTTTCGTTTGTAGTTGTTTGTAGTAACGTCTGTTTCGTTTGTAGTAGCTTGGTTTCGTTTGTAGTTGTTTGTAGTAACGTCTATGTCGTTTGTAGTAGCTTTGTTTCGTTTGTAGTTGTTTGTAGTAACGTCTATGTCGTTTGTAGTAGCTTTGTTTCGTTTGTAGTTGTTTGTAGTAACGTCTGTTTCGTTTGTAGTAGCGTCTATTTCGTTTGTAGTAGCTTGGTTTCGTTTGTAGTTGTTTGTAGTAACTTCTATTTTGTTTGTAGTAGCTTGGTTTCGTTTGTAGTTGTTTGTAGTAACGTCTATGTCGTTTGTAGCATCTGGTGACAATATATAAAAACAATTTGATATGAGCTGAACGTTTAACATAATTTTTAATTTTATGCAGTAGCGTTTATTTCATTTTTGTTTTCGCGAAATAGTATATTATATACTAGGACGGCAAAGAAGGACTTTCTTGACGATAATATATTTTGAGTACGAATCGTAAGTGAGCCCCTTCCTCCCTCTTGGAGTTCTAGGAACTACAAACGAAACAAATGTTACTACAAACAACTACAAATGAAACAAAGCTACTACAAACGAAATAAACGTTACTACAAACGAAACGAAGCTACTACAAACGAAATAGACGTTACTACAAACAACTACAAACGAAACCAAGGTACTACAAACGAAATAGACGTTACTACAAACAACTACAAACGAAACAAAGCTACTACAAACGAAAAGAAGCTACTACAAACGAAACAGACGTTACTACAAACAACTACAAACGAAACAAAGCTACTACAAACGACATAGACGTTACTACAAACAACTACAAACGAAACAAAGCTACTACAAACGACATAGACGTTACTACAAACAACTACAAACGAAACCAAGCTACTACAAACGAAACAGACGTTACTACAAACAACTACAAACGAAACAAAGCTACTACAAACGACATAGACGTTACTACAAACAACTACAAACGAAACAAAGCTACTACAAACGACATAGACGTTACTACAAACAACTACAAACGAAACCAAGCTACTACAAACGAAATAGACGTTACTACAAACAACTACAAACGAAACCAAGCTACTACAAACGAAATAGAAGTTACTACAAACAACTACAAACGAAACCAAGCTACTACAAACGAAACGAAGATACTACAAACGACATAGACGTTACTACAAACAACTACAAACGAAACAAAGCTACTACAAACGACATAGACGTTACTACAAACAACTACAAACGAAACAAAGCTACTACAAACGACATAGACGTTACTACAAACAACTACAAACGAAACCAAGCTACTACAAACGAAATAGACGTTACTACAAACAACTACAAACGAAACAAAGCTACTACAAACGAAACGAAGCTACTACAAACGAAATAGACGTTACTACAAACAACTACAAACGAAATGAAGCTACTACAAACGAAAAAAACAAATTGAAGAAAAAAAAATTCTAACTTTTTTTCTATGCTACTACAAACGGAAATTTTTTCACTACAATCAACTACAAACGATTCTCTGCAGGAACCAGTGATTAGATTTTATTTTTTTCAAAGTCGGTGGATGGGCTTTTTTTATGATGCTATAACTTTTTTTTGGGTCTACTACAAACGAAAAAATTGGTACTACAAACAACTACATACCTAAATCTATAAGTCTATAAAAAAAAAATTTGATTTTCCAAAGTCGGGTGCCAAGTTCACATAGCTTAGAATTTGCATGAAATTAAATCAATAGCTATATATAATTTGTTAAATTTCATAAGCCAAATAGAAAAAAAAATGTTTAATTTTTATTTAATACTAGCAAATAATAATTATATTCGTATAAATAAATCATAATGCTTACTGAATGTCCACAAATCTGCACTATTATTATTTTTCTCTAGCTCTTACAGATGGGAAAGGAACCGTTTAACCGTAATTTCTTAATAAGTATACGGTAAATGATGTTTCCTTTCTTATAGCAAATGCCTCAGATATCAAGCTACTGCAAATATGTATACTTTAATGGGTAGGCTAACTTGCTAATTTTTTCGAAAATTGAGGACATCTGACTAAATACAATAATTTTTTCCCCACCACCTTAATTTTGCCCAATTTTAATAATTAATACCTCTTGAACTAGACGGTAAAAAAAATTTTGTTTTGAACCAACAGATGCAGCTGATTGAACTCTTTCAATTAGGCATTAAAAAATGTAGAGTTAACTTTCTAGCATAACTCTACCATACTACCTTAAGGAGGTTCAGGGGTGTCATGCGGGGGGGTGAAGGACGGGAGATGTTTCCTATCCTTTAACATTAGCAATACCACCTTTAAGTAACAAAAAATGAACGATTGTAAATTATACGTTTACTAGTAAAAATGCAGAATCTTATTAAAAAAGGAGTTTCTATGCATATTGATTTGTTAATAAAATATTTTTGTTAATTTGTAAGTCGTATATATAATTTATTTTGATCATAAATCGACGAAAGAAACTTGGCAACACCGCATGTTTTTAGTCTTCTTAGTTCTTAAGTTGGCGACCTGTCGATACTCAGCGCGCAAGACACGATGTCGTCTGAAAAAAAATATTGGTGGAAAGGAAGAATTGTCAAAAAGAAAGTGTACTTGGCAATGTTAAAAAGTACCGAGAATGGCAAGAACAGAAAAAAATCCGAAAGTGTCGAGAACAGAGAAATATCTGAGGAAGAATCAGAAAGCCCATTGATTCACGTAAAAGGCAATAGAATTGTTAACCTTCAACACATGGCGAATCAGTTATATTGTTCTTGCTGTAAGGAGCCTTTGCTTATTCAAAACATTGAAAAAGAAAAAGTGGAGGGTTTAGCTTCAATATTTTCTATTCGATGTCGACAATGCCTGCTAATGAATACAGTTAAAAGTGGAGAAGAGTACACAAATCCAAAAACTGGAAAAACGTTGATTGCTGTGAATACTAAATCAGCTTTGGGTAAGTACATATAACGATATATTCAATCAAAATATTGCAATATTGCTGCTATTATTTAATACAATAATATTTGTTTGTAGGAGTAATTCATAATGGTACAGGAGAAACAAGCTTAAATAAATGGCTCAGTATTGTCGATCTACCCACGATGGAATCAAAGCTTTTGAAGAGACACGAGAGAATAGTTGGACCTTTTATTGAATTGGTAGCCAAGGAAAGCTGTTCTGAAGCAACAGCCATGGAACGTGTGCTTACGTCAGAAAGTATAGAAGAGTTAAAACAACTTTTGTAAGTTTAATGTGTTGTGTAAAACGGATTTTGACACGTAAATATTAATTTGTACTTCAGTGATTAGTTTCAAGATAATAATTTTGTACTGTACGTATTTTCAAAAGCATAATTATATAGGCTAACTGTTATATGATTCGATTTTCTTTTTTTTTTTTAAATCATAACAGAGTTTTGTAACAGTGATAGAAATAAATATAAGAAGTATTCTTCAAATGTGTGTTTGCATTTTTTAAAACCTTATCTCCCTATGCACAGACCTCCAGAGCTACAGGAAGGATATTTGGTTGTAAACGCTGATTCATCGACCAATGGAGAAACCATCGTAAGGATCTTTGCTTCATACGATATGGGATGGAGTCAGCGTGGAAATGGCTACACATATGAAATATTAATATAATAAATGTTAAATAAATTGTATTTTAAATAATTATACTTATTGTAATTCATTATAATCAAATTATATTTCCTTTCTTTCAAAACCAAGCGGTAAGTATCTATATACATATGTTTGTATACATATATATATTTTCGTTTGTGCGCTGTTGCCAAGTCTCCTTAACCATCAAAGCTATTCTCGCAGTTTCTTGCGGTTAATCACATATTATTCTTTAAAATGTCTTATAACGATATATATTAGCGATTCTACATTGTTCTTAAGATTGCAAAGTTTCCAGACATATCTTTTTTATTTCAGTCTCTGCATTTTTGGCTTAGTATTTTCGCTATCTTTGACCAAAAAAGCAAGACTTCCATAAGAGAACATGCTAATAACCTTAACTTTTAAAGCTTGTTTTCTTCAAAAAATAGCTTATAACAAATACTGAAAAAAATCAGAGGACTTTCTCATGTTGTTAATAAACTAACCTAAGAGTTTCATTTAATTCTGTGCATTTTTTTTATGACTGAACCTCCTTAAGTTTTAAGTTAGTGAAAAACGCGCCGGACAAAAATGACACAGGTTTACGGACTGAGGGTGCCAAAAATACTATTACCAGCTAAGAATTAATTTTGTAGAGACTATCTTCCAAATTATCAACCTGTAATAGCACGATTTATTGATCACTGGACAGCTATAACTTGACGTTAAATTTAAAAATAAAACGTTCCGTAATACTTAGTCGTCGACGCGTAGAACCAGTGAACTGAAATTTTGTGATGACTATAATTTAATGAATTATTAAATAATAATAAACTATATTATTTAATAATCATATCAGAGTCATTATGGAATTCATTATGTATTCCAATTACGGAAAACTAAGTTGTAGTTGGGTTGTGTCTGCGAATCGATGCTAGCTACATAACTTACATATGTATGTATGTATAGCATTATGCGTTCGCTACGCATTTGAGAGTATATATTTATTATATTGAGAATATAAGAATCAACCGACCTAGGTTGAGGTTATAACAAAAGAAATAGAAATATATATTTTTTTAAGTTTCTTTTTTCATTTTTTATAAGCGGTTTCTCTACAGATGATCATTTAATTATGAGAAAAATGATGTGGCTATATTTTAAAGTACCAACGCCCACAAATGTAATGATTTTAATGTAAAAAAAGGACGTGAATGAATGATAATTAATGAATGTAAAATCATTAATAGTTTCCATTCTAAATATCTTCAAATAAAGCTGAACAGCTTTTAAAAAAATAAAATGACAAGAATTACGGAATTGTCAGACATTTTAGAGAAATTTCAATATTTTGTTCACCCATGCTGGCGTTAAAAATGTTCAATAAAAATTTTCTTATACCCAAAAGTATTATTCCTAAGTATTAATATTTTTCCATATTATTCCGCTGGTGCAGCAACATATTTTTTTTTAAATCCAGTTATCACAATGACTCTTTCTTTTTCTTCTTCCTTACACGAATTTAAACCGTAAAAAGAAATTTACGTATAAGCAAAAAATATCGTTCAAAGATATTAGGTATTATTTAAATATAGTTATTTTTCCTTAAACTTATTTTGAATCGCTTTGAGTCTTTATGATTGTTCTTTTAGCTCATGAATTACTGTCTCTTCTATAATGACGATAATTACTGTGGATTATCAAGTATCAGCGAAGAAACTTGATGCTTTGTTGCTATTTTTAATTATAGAAATATAAATCTGTAATAAACATAATTTCCAAATAAAAAATAAACCTTAGAGACACCAATCATCGACGCGCGAAAAGAAATGTTGAACAGGTTTCTTATCGCCATAAATTGACGTAGTTAGGATATATGGGCATATTTCCTCGGTATACAAAACAGAACTGATAAAAGAATGATACACATGGATGGAAACTACCTTCCTTCCTTTCCTTATGGCTGTATCCCCAATGGGGGACATGCGTCAGTTGGATGGAAACTAGCCCTGAAGAAAGTACTAGACTACCCAAGAGTTAAGAGATAAGCACAAAGCATCAAGGACAAGAGCAATCGTGAATATACTTTCGTATAATCAAATCAGTTATATTTTACTCACTGATAAAGTGGCTTGGCTAGAGGCGATGTACCTAGACAATGAAGTTGACCAACTTTTTTTATATTTTTTTCGATTTTCACACAACACAGTTGCAGAATTGACAGCGGCGACGTCGACGACGCCGAAGCTACGTGAAAACTGATCAGACTCTCGAAAAGACTGTCGTACGAACTTAGTCACAAACAAATAGCACGATCGATATTCAAGATGGTGGCGTGGTTCTTCGGCTTTTTTACTCTTCTGTGCTCTAGAAGTCGCGTGTAACGCGAACACTGATCACGTGGATTATATGGGATGAACAGCAAATTTTTCGATTTTCACAGTTGTTTTTCTTGCAGATGAAGTACTTGTAAAATATGCGATATTACGGGTTAAAAGAAAGTTTAATGAACCGACACGTACCACTCGGACGAAGACACTAGACTCACAGACCACTCATGGGAGACACGGCACTCCCGTGCTTTCGACTGTTAGCACGAGCAGCAGCGCCACCTTATCGGTGGGTCGTATAAGTAACGCGATATATATAGGTATACAGGGGTATATATAGGTATACTGGGATATATATTGTAACGTATTTCTTTTCGTGACCCGACACCGATAGCAAAACTCAAGAGAACGAACTATCTTCGAGAACCAACCTACGTTACCTTCGGCCGTCCACCCGTCGTTCGTGCATCCGCAAGCCAGGCGGGCGCCAGTCAATTCTTTTTTCACCGGGAACTGACGAGCCGGTATAAACTGGGAGTTGGGGTGGAACAGGCCCAACTCCACCAAGAACGAGAGCTCTGACGGAACCTATCAGACGAGGCGATAGCTTAACGGATCCTTCCGATTTTTAGGGACGCGTGAAATCGAGAAACGCAACCGTAGGTGCTGATCTTTGGGGTCACGTAAAATCAGCAAACGCAACTGGACACACGAACGGGAGCGGACGGTTACGGAAATGCACGGCCGCTCAGGCTGCTAGGTTTGAGTTAGAGAGGGTCGGAGTAAGAGTCCGGCAAATAGTGCGAGTGATAGAAAGCGACGAACCGAGAACGTATCAGAACGAATCTAAACTATCTATCGAGATCCCTTCACCAATTAATAAATTGGAAGACTAACCGGAGCTGGTACAGCTAATCCGGGGAGGTCGAGAACTGCATCCAAAGGACACTCTGGTGAGCACTGCACTAAGGCACAGCACTACACCTCCGTAACACTCACAGGAATTCATAGAATTCCTGGATATCGCGAGAACAACGCGAGAACTGTACGATCCGAGAACTTGCTATACCGGAGCGAAACACGGCAAGAAAAACTATCAACAGATAGCACGGGAGCACGAGCCAGCCCGTGACACCTCTGTCGGTGCCCCGAGACAGACTGCTTTGACAATAGCCAAATCCGAGAACTAATCATTCTGATTGGTCGAGAGCCTTTTAACCGATAACACTTCTATCTCCTTCGAATCGTCCCTTTAAACCAAATCGAGAGCGTTCCTTAACGAATCGGTACGTAATTCTGGAGATCCTCCACGGCCGCTTCCCCAGGGCATCGGGCGACAGCTGGGCTCCACATCCTTAACTCGGGCAGGAGGTTCCTCTCCTGCCCTTAACCGTATCAAAACTATATCTCCGCCCGCTCTACAGCCCTTTGCCCATCTCCAGCGGGGCGCCGGTATTTCATCCGGGCTTCTGCCGGTCCGTGGAGACGTCTCCGTCGGGTACTCTCCTCTGCCGGGCAACTCGGTACGTCGAGACTATCTCCCCACGGCAGATTCGAGCACCTCGACCTCCACTAAACAATAACGAAATCTTCCGAGAGCCTTGACATATCTATGCGAATCAATCCGAGAGCGTAGCTTCTGAGCAGGGTGGCGATCCGAAGAGAACCAGAAATCGAGAACGTTATCTTTATCGGTAACCGGAGCCGCCTTGGGACCGTGATTCGAAAAATCACGTCACAATATATATATATATAAATATATATATATATATATAGGTATACACGTATACACGTGTATATGTAGGTATACACGTGTATATATAGATATACACGTGTATTTATACTCACCGTTCTATACGCATCGCCCTGAAAGTTTTATAAGGTATTTTTAAAAGTACCTGCAATTATGAAAAACAAGTATGACCCTCGTGAAACATCCTAAAACGTTAATATGTGGTGCAAAAGAAAATATGCACAATTAATATGGTCAAACGGTTGGTCTCATTTTACCATAATTGCAAGTACCTGAAATAAAATAAATGCATAGTTATTTATGGTATAAAAAGTTGTTTATTGAATAAAAATAAGATCTATTACTACAGTCGCACTTATAGTAACACTTGCATTAAAATCATTAGCAGACGCAATGATGGTACTACATTTTTCCTTAGTATTGCCTTCGCAGTATGAGGTACATAGACTTTCAAGGAAAAATGTAGTTTACACAAATGATAATTTTTATTTAAAAGCTATGAATCGATGTGCCTCAGCATGGGGTTGCACATTGCTTCTACCCAAGCCTTCAATAGCTCCAAGTCTTTTGCGAAGCAATGTGATCCCACTTGTAGGCACACCGATGTACAACCAGGAACACATCTAAAAGAGGAAATGTCTTTCTTCAAAGGAGACATTATGAAGGTCTAAGATATGAAAATAGAAGAGAAATTAGAGAAAAGAAAACAGAGTAGGCAAATAAGAATAGAAAAGTAAGAAAGTATGAAATAAGATTAGCCTGGAAAGATAAGTGGCGTAGCCTTCGTCTCGTTGTCGTAATTCTTGTAAATCGTCGTCCACAAAAGTTCCACCAAGTAAATAGTCTGGATGTTGAACACAATCACACTCAAAGGAAAACCTCTGCACTGTAATTGCACTGAACACACTTCAAAATTCACCAGCGTAAATTTGTAGATGCTAAGCCGTCGCCGAATCGAAAGACAGTTGTGACGTCCTGATCGTCGCCACTGTCGTTTTCGCGGCAGATTCGACTGCGTGAATTATTTGAATTCGCCGCTCAATTCTAGTGAGATTATTTATCACTAGGCCGCGACATAACACAGTGACGCACAGGGACTTGTTTACATACAAACTTATTTTTTCTAAGATGGCGACTGCGCATTGCTGCGCATGCGCACGTCACCGCCGCGCCATCTTATGGGTAGGTCGTATAAGTTCTCTATGCTTTACTATAGCCCATTTGGAGTGTCACCCTCCTGACTAGACTGCACTCAGGGGTGGGCAACTCTCCTCTTGTGAAAAGTGAACACTGGTACTGAAGTGCCATCTGTGTGAACTCGTCAAAGAGAAACTAAAAATCAATATGGCTGTCCGTAGCGGATTATTCAAAAAGCACTAGGCTACCGGCTTTGCATTATTGAAGCTTAAAGATCTTTATTCTTAATGTATAGGAAATTAGGAAATAACGTTTTAACACAATAGTAAAATCTAGGTTTTATGGGCTTTATTATGTATAGCATTACATTTGCGAAATGCCTGTTTTACAATGAAGCTGCTATCTGTGCTAAACCTCACTTTACCGCATAAAATATTATTTATTGTTCTGCACCACATATTAATTTGATTTTTCGGAAACTGACATGGCATCCCAAAACACAACAAGCTCGAACCATAAGGAAGTTTCTGCAAACAACATAAACTTAAATTAAACAACACTATTCATATACTAACTGTCTGTGCAGTTATTTGAATCACTTACCTGTAAACTAGATGTCAAAATTAATATTTACTCACCAAATCGAAGTTCAGTTTCTCACGAGTGCTGAGGAATTGTCTGGAATGCTCAGGAAACAGAAAAATACAAAATGGCGACGCGTCGCGGTACGTTGTTGCGTCCTCGTTCATGATTGGTCTATTACGTTTGCTTCAAGAGCGCCATCTGCTCTACCTCGAGTCGAGCGAACTATACGAATGTCGTCAAAATATCGTGGGAGTTGCCACCCCCTGACTGCACTCGATTGATCATGATACTTGTATGAACATGTGAAACATTAGGGAGATTCCACAGGTAAGCCGTATGTGTCGTTCGACTATAAACTCAGAACCCTGATTGGCCAAACCTGTTAAATCAAAAAATGTCGACCAATTCGGGGTGTGGTTTATGAATAAACCTGGGATTGCACCTTATGGTTATGAAGCCTTAATAGCTTTGTCATATTAATCGGAAATTCCGAAAAACTAGACTCTCAATTGGTAAAATTGTGTGATATAAAAGTATTGGCCAATCAGGTGTCTGAGATTTAGTCATACAACTCACCCAATAAAATTGCGAAGGAAACTAACTTAAAGAAATCCTATCTAGCTTCCTTTTCTCCATCAACCATCAGAATCCTTTCTATCTTTCTTTTCAAAGTCGTCAAACACGCGTTCGCACGAGGATGGTTGACCAATGGTATAACGCGTCTGAAGGAGTTCACGTTGTGCTATTCGTCGAGACCAGGGGGTAGCAACTCCCACGATATTTCGACGACATTCGTATAGTTCGCTCGACTCGAGGTAGAGCAGATGACGCTCTTGAAGCAAATGTAATAGACCAATCATGAACGAGGACGCCACAGCGTACCGCGACGCGTCGCCATTTTGTATTTTTCTGTTTCCTGAGCATTCCAGACAATTCCTCAGCACTCATGAGAAACTGAATTTCGATTAGGTGAGGAAATGTTAATTTTGACATCTAGATTACAGGTAAGTGATACAAATAACTGCACAGAAAGGTAGTATATGAATAGTGTTATTTAATTTAAGTTTATGTTGTTTGCAGAAACTTCCTTATGGTTCGAGCTTGTTGTGTTTTGGGATGTCATGTCAGTTTTCGAAAAATCAAATTAATGTGTGGTGCAGAACAATAAATAATATTTTATGCGGTAAAGTGAGGTTTAGCATAGATCGCAGCTTCATTGTAAAACAGGCATTTCGCAAGTGTAATGCTATACATAATAAAGCCCATAAAACCTAGATTTTACTGTTGTGTTAAAACGTTATTTCCTAATTTCCTATACATTAAGAATAAAGATCTTTAAGCTTCAATAATGCAAAGCCGGTAGCCTAGTGCTTTTTGAATAACCCGCTACGGACAGCCGTATTGATTTTTAGTTTCTCTTTGACGAGTTCACACAGATGGCACTTCAGTACCAGTGTTCACTTTTCACAAGAGGAGAGTTGCCCATCCCTGGTTGAGACATGGAGACTAGAGTAAAGGAGGCTGAACGCAATCCTTTAGACGTGGTCCCGAAACGGTGTACAGTAACGTCAGTTGCACATCATGATGGCGCTGTAGCAAGCGACCTAGAGAAAGACAGACAGAGAAGTGAGAGAGACCGAGATAACTTCGTTATATACACGCCTTGTAGCGGGAATTATGAAACGAGAATTTTTTTTGCTTACAAATAAGCTATTTTATGTTGTTATGTGTATTGTCGGCAATAAAAAAATAATAATAATATATTTTCATGATGCGAAATACAATAAGATATTACAATTGTAACGCTTTTACGCGATTATGTGATGATCTCCGAAGTGTGATAGGATATTGTGAAAATATTGTTGCCTGATAGATTGGTAGTAAAATTATGTCGATATCTTTTTGATGCCTTAACCCCTTAACCCACGATTTATGTTCGAGAATTTTTGGGCCGGAAACGTAGACAGGTTCGCGAAGCCTTCGAACTATTCGAACGACTTGTGTAATATGCTGATCGAGCTATTCGTAAACATTACGGGCATCGTAAATAGCACAGACAAGGCTCGTGATGTATTCCTATTATCTCTTCTTATCGTGATCAGGTTCAAGGTATTCTTGGTCACATTTCCACATCGAAATTTACTTTCATAAATTTTTGTTACATCTACCAGAATGCTTCGAATTATATCACACCATTGCAGATTATTAATTTTGTATTACTGATTTTTGTATAAATAAACATTTTGTAGTACATGCATCTAACCCAACCATTGCATCAGTCTGTACTTACTTATCAAATATTCCACAAACATTTATAATTTACATTACATACATACAAACATTAATAATACGGGCTATGCCCGTAATATTCACTTTTAGCCCGATCATCGTACTACGGGCTATGCCCGTAGTTGTAGGTTAAGGGGTTAATGGGTTCCAAATATCCGTCTGGAAGGTACCTATTTATTATTACGTTGAAGTTATCTTTTAGAACAGTTATTAGCTGATAGGTAACTTCTAGACGAAAATTTGGTACTCATTTAGTTCACTTTTGAATAACTTTCTGGGTTGTGCTACTTGAAAATAACGAAAGATTAGAGATGTCAGTTCTTTATTGCAAACACTTATATGAAACTATCCTGAAAACCAGGTTCTACCTTAATGTATAATAATAAACACTTGTATAATACACATTGTGTTTAGAGAACGTGCAGAAATTGATAATAATTAAATTATAATTTCTCCCATTTGAGTGTCGGGTCAACCGTGATCACTTCTTTCCATTGCTTTCCATTCTTTAGCTTCTTCATGCAAATACTGAATTTCTAGTAAAATATTTGCTTCGTTTTTGGCTTGCAGTACGCAATCAAGTCAGCCAGGGTTCCCTAGTATGTGCACTTCAGCAGATACCCTTGCATGTCTATAAGCTGAGAACAGAAATACGGAAAAAATACACGTTAGCAAACGATTTTTGTTTCTCAATCGAATGACACCAGTTCCATTAAAATGAAATGGCTTCTTTATGATAAAGAACTAAATAACAAATCATAAATAAAATAAATAAAAATTTCAAAATAGATGTCATAATTTCTAAAATATGATATATCGTTTCCCGATCTAAACTATATAAAATGAAATGATTTCAATGTAATTATTAATAGTTAATTCCTGATATATGTGAGACTCACTTTTGACATTTAAAGAATTGCAGAAGATAAGAATCAATGTCGACCCTGTGCCATCAGTTTCATCATTTGGTCATACGTCATTCAGAGGGATTATTCCATTGTCCTTGATTGTTAGTGATCGTTTTGTGGCAGATGTCACCTTCACTGTGTAGAATAAGACTGAAAAATATCAACGATTACATTGTGCAATTAATAGCTAAAGAATCCTTTGAATGTTTTTATCTTAACCTCGTTGAAATGTTCCGACATACCTGAAGTAATCTTGACACGTTGGCAGCTCGTACATCTCGCTGTCGCCTTCCTCAAAATTTCCAATTTTTTCAAGTGTACTAGCGGTTTTTCTCATCGCGATTTCGTTCTCTTCCTTTCTCTCTTCTTGGACGTTCGGTCGTTCTCGCTTCCATCGCTACAGCCTATCAGCTAGTCGAACTTCGGACGAAAAAAGAAACGTGTTTTTGCACACAACTCTGCTTTTTTAACCTCTCCAATCTTTCCTACTCGGCTTTTTCTCACAGCATCATATGATTAACAAATATGTTCTTTGCCGTTACTCTTCTTCTTTTTCAAACCATTCTTAGCTCACTTCACTTGTACCACCAATTGTCAACTTCACTTCGGTCGCGTGACTAGAATGACGCTTAAGGCCTTCACACACAAAACGACGTAACGACTTAAGACGTAAGCGTAAGGAAACCAACCAATCAGAATCTAGTACTGTCCCCTCCACTATCCTCCGTAAGACGTAAGCCGTAGTGGCGAAAAATATCGTAAGGATGAAATCGTTACGGCTTACTTCTTACGGACAACCAATCACAAACCTTCTCGCGTGATGTGCTTTCCTGTAAAAGTGCATATCATGCATTTCAATATAGTTCCAATTTATAAAATATACAATCCTTAATTATAAGTACATAATTGTTATTGTGTACTTACTTTTTACAACAGAAAATAGCTAAAAAAAGAAAGTTATAGTACTTATGTACAATGAAGACACTTTAAGAAAATGTGCAATTCTTTCTTCAGTGTGATTGGCCGTAGCTTACTCCTTACGCGTGTGGTGTGCGATGGTGCTTACTGATTACGGCTTACGCTTACGTCTTAAGTCGTTACGTCGTTTTGTGTGTGAAGGCCTTAATGGTAAATTTTTGAAGCTTACCGCAGAGATGAGTGGGGAGATGCACAACGCTCCGGTTTTAGGCGATACCAAAAGCATGGCGCTAAATCGTAGCGGCGAGTCCGGGAGTAGGATTTCGTGTTCATCGCCTCTGTCGATGTTACAGATTTCGCGTAGCCGCGCGGACCGTCGGGAAGTTAGCGCGGGAAAATAAAAATTTGTATGTTTATAATGCTTAAAAAATTGCTCCTTAAATGCTCCATATGTTTCCGTAATTGCTCCACCGCTACTATGCAGTGATTAATAAATATTCATTAAAACAGAAAATTTTTATTTTTATTGAAATTCCAAATAACCGAGCTGATTTTCATATGAGTTTCTTGATGAATTAATTGCTCCCTATTTGCTCCCAATTGCTCCACAATTAGTTTTTTATTTAATTAAAGTATCTTTAAATAATAAGTAAAATTTGATTTTCACTTAGCTCGATGGCAAACGTGAACATTATGATTGGTTTGCGAACACACCTATGACAACTCCGTTCTCAGATCAGCCGAGAGTGCGCGAACATCGTTGCCTCGGTTCATTTTCGAACACACTTGGTCAATTCAGGATTGGTCAATTCCTTTAGATCAGTATTAACTAAAGCGGTTTAAGACCACCTCCGTGAACTTGGCCGGCACATTTTGACTTTTTTAACTTTTTCTTTTGCAGATCGTTTGTAGGTCGTTTGTAGGTCTTTGTTGGATTAATTAAAACATTTGTTGGTTAACGGTTTATTAAAAAAATCAAAAATATAAAAGTACGTGAAGTTGGCCGTAATTTTTTTATTTTTTCATCTATCTTTGTTTTTCACGTGGCCAATCGATGCGGAATCGTTTGTAGGTCACAAATAATCCAATTAGTATATTTGTTGGATCGTTATTTCAATAAAATAAGCAAAAAACGTATTCGGTGCATTGTACGCAGCGGTCATATGACCACGGGAAGTTGGCCGTAATTTTTTTATTTTTTCATCTATCTTTGTTTTTATCGTGGCCAATCGATGTGGAATCGTTTGTTAGTCCCGAATAAACTAATAAAAACATTTGTTAGGTTAAGTTAGGTTAGATTAGCTAAGAATTTCAATGCTGTCACACCCCAAGTTATTAGTTTTTTTTTTTAAAAAACATTAGCTTGCAGTTTTGACCTCTTAATTATATTTCCGGCTATCTTCACATCGCATATTCCATGCGTTACCCCCACTCCCGGCCAGCGAGACGGTAGATAGTTTTTCGCTATTTTAAGCAAAATCGTCATCTAATAATTGTTTTAATTAGTTTATTCGGTACCTACAAACGATTCCGCATCGATTGGCCACGTGAAAAACAAAGATAGATGAAAAAATAAAAAAATTACGGCCAACTTCACGTACTTTTTTATTTTTGATTTTTTTAATAAACCGTTAACCAACAAATGTTTTAATTAATCCAACAAATACCTACAAACGACCTACAAACGATCTGCAAAAGAAAAAGTTAAAAAAGTCAAAATGTGCCGGCCAAGTTCACGGAGGTGGTCTTAAACCGCTTTAGTTAATACTGATCTAAAGGAATTGACCAATCCTGAATTGACCAAGTGTGTTCGAAAATGAACCGTGGCAACGATGTTCGCGCACTCTCGGCTGATCTGAGAACGGAGTTGTCATAGGTGTGTTCGCAAAACCAATCATAATGTTCACGTTTGCCATCGAGCTAAGTGAAAATCAAATTTTACTTATTATTTAAAGATACATTAATTAAATAAAAAACTAATTGTGGAGCAATTGGGAGCAAATCGGGAGCAATTAATTCATCAAGAAACTCATATGAAAATCTGTTCAGTTATTTGGAATTTCAATAAAAATAAAAATTTTCTGTTTTAATGAATATTTATTAATCACTGCATAGTAGCGGTGGAGCAATTACGGAAACATATGGAGCATTTAAGGAGCAATTTTTTAAGCATAATAAACATACAAATTTTTATTTTCCCGCGCTAACTTCCCGACGGTGCCGCGCGGGCCATGATCATCGTTCCAGCCGATATTGCAGTCAGCGAAAATGAATGGATTACTCGGTGGTGGGGAGAAAGTTGCCGCCCCTCACAAACCGTTCTTGAGAAACACGTGGGGCAGCAAGGTCTTCCGTCCAACCCAACGCTGCTGGTTAAGGGTTCGATCCCCCATGAAGAACTCTTTTTTCATCTTTTTTTTTTTCATTTTACTACAAACAATGTTCAAGGTTCCTCTCTTTTAAGGACGATGTTCGGTGACAATCTCACCAAAAAGTTATACCGTACCGCTAGCATGAATGCCATTGCGCGTAGTACGACGAACAGTACAAACTTTTGTTTCGGATTGGTCTACGCATACGCACAAATGGTGTGCGCCGACAAGCACACACTAATACGGTAAACGAGCTGGCAACATCGGACTGCCCCATCACGCTCAGCGACCAAACAGACATAGGCATATCTACAAGTAACGCGCTGTCCCCTCCACCGACCCAGCTACGCTGTTGCCACGTCGCGAGCGTTCCCCCAACCACACACCTCATACTAAAAGTTGCTGCCCCTCACAAACCGTTCTTGAAAAACACGCGGGGCAGCAAGGTTTTCCGTCCAACCGAACGCTGCTGGTTACGGGTTCGATCCCCCATGAAGAACTCTTTTTTCATCTTTTTTTTTTCATTTTACTACAAAAATTGTTCAAGGTTCCTCTCTTTTAACCTTTTTAGGTTGCCCAAACTTTTTTTTAAGTTTATATATATTTTTTTTTAATTTTATCTATGACAGAATCTACTAATATTTTAAACGCCCGCTCGTGCCGCGCGACCGGCGACTTGAGCGATTGCGGGTCCTCTCTCCCTGAGGGGTCTACTATTGCTGTTACTGCTGCCGCTGGTTCTTATAATCTTGTAAATACTTTTTTATTTGCAATCTTCAGTTCCAGCCCCCAGTGTACACTCAATAAGATTTACTATGAGAAAATAATTAGCTCACTTCATTACCTGGAATCAATAATCTTGAGAAGCAAATATGGAAATGAGCATTATCTCTTTCTGTAATTGTTCGTCCACGTGGAGAAGGGCGGCGCAAAAGTTCCTAACTGGTGTGCATCTTCATATTATTCTGCTTACATGTAAAGTAAGCAAAACGACAATAGTAAACAGTTGAATAAACGATCAAATTTTAGAAATACAAGTTCCGAAAATAGTAAAACAAACAGATGTTTCTGGCGTCTGGCTAGTGCACCCGGTTACGAATCGGGAGGTCTATGTTTCGAGACCCCTCTATGAAGAGTATTTTTTTTACAAAAAAAAATGTGCTTTTGCTAATTGGATTAACAGATTAAAGACTATATCCAATTAACTTATTTATCTTAGTACAATCCAGGCATAAACAACGACAACCTGCGGGCTTCCACATCACCCAAGAGGTGCCGTAGTCGATGCGCTCCAATTATTTAACGTAGCGGGTCCCCACTAGGCCTATACTACGATCGGCGATATTAACATTACACAAACGATCTATTTAAGTAATTAAAGTATAAACGAATGGCAATAGGAGTTCTGCACTCAAATATAAAGTTTCTTCATTGAAGATAATTACGACAATTATTTTACATTATATTTCACACACACATCACGCGTGTAAATATCTAAAAGTAAGAGAAATTGAGAAAAGGACAATTGGAAAGAATAGTATATCGGTCTATTGAGATCACGTACTGGCGACTCCAACACAACAGTCTAGGAATCTGACGGATCGAATCTGAGCGGGCGTCTGCAACATTGTTGCTAACTATCGCGCGACTAGCAATACACATTCACAGTCGTACAGGCAGCAGAGAGAGAATATTGTGAGTTAATAGAAAATGATTTTCGATCCCGATGACAACCTTTTTTTTTAAATATTTTATATAAGCTTAAAATAAAGTTTGGGCAACCGAGAAAGTTAGAAAGAGAGGAACCTTGAAAAATAGTATAGGCCGATCGTAGTATAGGCCTACTGGGGACCCGCTAAGTTAAATAACGGGAACGCATCGACTGCGGCACCTCTTGGGTGATGTGGAAGCCCGCAGGTTGTCGTTGTTTATGCCTTTATTGTAATAAGATAAATAAATTAATTGGATATATTCTTTAATCTGTTAATCCCATTTGCAAAAGTAAATTTTTTTTGTAAAAAGAAAATGCTCTCCATAGAGGGGTCTTGAACCACAGACCTCCAGATTCGTAACCGGGTGCACTAGCCAGACGCCAGAAACATCTATTTGTTTTACTTATTTCGGAAGTTGTATTTCTATAGTTTGATCGTTTATTCAACTGCTTACTATTGTCGTTTCGCTTACTTTACATATAAGTCACCCTTCTCCACGGGGACGAACAATTATTACAGACAGAGATAATGCTCATTTCCATATTTGCTTCTCAAGATTATTGATTCCAGGTAATGAAGTGAGCTAATTATTTTCTCATAGTAAATCTTATTGAGTTTACACTGGGGGCTGGAACTGAAGATTGCAAATAAAAAAGTATTTACAAGATTATAAGAACCAGCGGCAGAAGTAACAGCAATAGCAGACCCCTCAGGGAGAGAGGACCCGCAATCGCTCAAGTCGCCGGTCGCGCGGCACGAGCGGGCGTTTAAAATATTAGTAGATTCTGTCATAGATAAAATTTAAAAAAATATATATAAACTTAAAAAAAAAGTTTGAGCAACCTAGAAAGGTTAAAAGAGAGGAACCTTGAACAATTTTTTTAGTAAAATGAAAAAAAAAAGATGAAAAAAGAGTTCTTCATGGGGAATCGAACCCGTAACCAGCAGCGTTGGGTTGGACGGAAGACCTTGCTGCCCCACGTGTTTCTCAAGAACGGTTTGTGAGGGGCGGCAACTTTCTCCCCACCAACGAGCAATCCATTCATTTTCGCTGACTGCAATATCGGCTGGAACGATGATCATGGCCTGCGCGGCTACGCGAAATCTGTAACATCGACAGAGGCGATGAACACGAAATCCTACTCCCGGACTCGCCGCTACGATTTAGCGCCATGCTGTTGGTATCGCCTAAAACCGGAGCGTTGTGCATCTCCCCACTCATCTCTGCTTACCGGTACATGATTCTTGAACCAATAATTCGGCATTTTTCCGTATACGTTCGGCCTCCTGTACTCTAGTCTCCATGGGTGGAGAGTTGCGGTCGACCCATGGAGCCTAGAGTAGAGGAGGCCGAACGCTTAATGCTAACGGGACAAAATTGTGGTCGACGAAACTTGACTTAGATCGGGTTCTCAATTTCACCACAAGCGTCGCTGTTAACTTTAAAGACTGGCGTGAAGTAACCGTTTGGTGATAGAATGAAGTGAACGTATATTCGAACGTAGAAAATCCCCGCTTGCAGTGTCACTTTGTGCTAACTGGTGCTAACTGATTAAATGTTAGATAATATCATGTAAACTATTATAGTCAGATAAAAATCATAGGTACCGAAACAAACGGAAAATCAAATGAAGGCACGAAAATAAAGACCATTATTCAACATAGATATTAGATGGCTAGGCCCCTACATGATTTTCACTCCATTGTATGAAAATCTCAGTGTCCTTATTGGTCAGTCTGACAGAAATATTCCGAATATTGCCGAACGTTAAATAAGATCATCTTGAGCTTTGCCTTCGTCAAGACGATCTTCAATAAAATAAGGTGTCCCTTTCAAGCAACTTCTTCGAAAAGACTGTCTTATTTTTTACCTATGAATTCATAATATCTGTTTAGAACCAAGTTGGAGGTCAACAGCGAACCTAGTGGGCATATCCGGTAGCTTATTTTTCCCTATGCGGTACCCATCTAGGGAATATAGTTTTCATAAGTTAGTAGTTAGGAGAGTCTTTGGAGGGCCGACAGGCAGACTTTGGTTATTGTAAAAGTAAAACGCAATAAATAAGATTTTGAGTTTTTTCCAACTGGATCGATTTCTGCAACCATATTTCTGATTACCGACAATCAACATTTTTTGGTCCTTCGAGCCGGATAGAGCGGATAGAGAGAAAAGAAAATTGAGAAAGAATTGGATGGTGAGAATTCGCATACGGTTGGAACAAAGTCATTGTTCGTAGAGGCTGCCGCTATGGAAACTGCGCAGAATACAAAGAAAATTCTGAAAAGACAGAATCAGATAATTAGAGAGGTGACGAGGAGCGTCAAGAAGTACAAATCTGATACCGTTTCAGTACAAACAGGTAAGTACTATCAGGCACGGATAAAGATATTGCAGGATTTGTGGGTCGAATTCAAGTCCAATCACACAATACTTCTTGAGGAAGAAGAAGTTGGACATGAAGGTGTGGTAGAATATTTAGAGTCTGATGAATATTACAATTTGGAGGAGTTGTACTTAACAACAGTAAGTGAGATAGAGGAACGACTTGAACAACTTACGCAGTTGACTTCAACAGTTATAAATGACAAAGATGATAGATCATTGGCACCTCGTGAGATGTTCATTTCTGAGGGTGATATCGGGAAGGAGAATATAGAACGAGAACCAGGGATTCCGTTATCAGGTTCTTTTGAGCCATTACAGGGACCAATCCATCGTGTACCAAATACGGCCAGAAGAGAGTTATCAAATGTTAAATTACCAAAGGTTTCACTGCCAAGTTTCGACGGAGAGTACCAGAATTGGATGACCTTCAGAGATTTATATGAGGATATGATTCACACTAATGTTAATTTATCAACCATACAGAAATTTCATTATTTAAGAACAAGCATCACAGGTAAAGCTGAGAAACTAATTCAGAGATATGCGTTGACTGTGGATAACTATGATGTGGCATGGAATGAACTGAAAAGAAGGTACAATAACACTAAGACGTTAGTGGACACTCAGTTGGAGACTATTTTTTCCTTACCTCAGTTACGGTTTGAAAACGCGTCAGAGATTAGTGATCTGATTGATACATTTAATCATAGTCTAGAAACACTACGTCAGCTCACAGATGGAGTTTCAATGGATCATCCTGTATTTGTATTTTGGATCAAGAGGTGTTTGCCCAGAGAAACACGTAAGTTGTGGGAAGACAAAACCAGTTTGCAACTACATTACCCAGAGTGGTCGGAGTTGCAGACATTTTTGGAAAATCGCTTCAGGGCTTTAGAAGCATTAGGCATTAGTAAAGGTAAGACGGACAAAGTTGAGAACTCAAAAGGTTCACAGACTTCAAGCAGAGGTAAGCCTCAACAATCTAACCCTGTTTCGCAAGTTTTCGCTTGTTTGTTATGTCCTGAGTCACATCCAATATGGAAATGTTCTAAATTTGTGAATTCGTCTATTATGTCCAAGAAATCTATAGTCAAAGAGAAAGGTTTATGCTGGAATTGTTTGAGTCCAGGTCATATCGTATCAAAATGTTCAAGTAATATGAGATGTAAACAGTGCAATCAGTATCATCATTCGCTATTGCATGAGGCAACGCCAAAAAATAATCAGAATAGAGGTCAATTACAGGTAGAGAGTGGGTCTAATCAGAAAGCTCAAGCGGACACCGTGTCGGACGGAAAGGAGCATGCGACGCTTATTACAGCGGGGACAGTATCTTCCCGAGTTAAAACTGTATTACTACCAACCGCCTTAGTCAATGTTATAGGCATGGGTGGAATGGAACTCACATGCAGAGCGTTAATCGACCAGGGTTCGCAGACGTCGTTCATAACAGATCGCATAGCACAGCAGTTGAAGCTAAGAAGAAGCCGTTCAGAGTTGGAGTACGTGGGTGTTGGAGCATCGGAAGTTAAACGATCGAAATACCAAGTGAACTTAAAGATTAGAGCAAAGGATCAATGTATTGACGTAACCGCTCAAGTTTTAAAGACGTTGACTGGTCTACTACCCGGACGATATGTTAACATACAAAGCATGGAGCATTTGCAAGGCATTGAATTTGCCGATCCGCATTGTTTTGAGCCAGGAAAGATTGATTTGCTGTTGGGAGCCGACATATATGCATTCATCATTTTGGAAGGTCTTAAGACGGGGCCGAAAGGTAGTCCAATTGCACAGAACACAATGTTTGGATGGGTTCTATCTGGAGGAGTCACGCAAGGATCTCAACCTAGAGTGGGAAATAACGAGCCAGTTATTTCTGCAAACCATATCACAGTAGCATTCGCGCAGACGAATCAGGACCATGATTTACAGAAGTTTTGGGAACTAGAGGAAATACCAGAGATGACGCCGTGGACGGATGAAGATAAGCATTGTGAAGCTTTATTCGAAGAGACGACCAGACAAACAGCAAATGGAAGATATGAGGTGCAATTACCTTGGAAGCAGATGCAATGTCGTTCATTGGGATCTGGAAAGGAAACAGCTTTTAGACGGTTATTACAGTTAGAGAGAATACTGTGCCGAGACCATGAATTGAAGGCCAAGTACATGGAGAACATGCAGGACTACATAAGCAAAGGGCATGTTGAGCGAGTGGATGCTCAGACATTGACGACAGACGCTACAATTACTTATTTGCCACACCAACCGGTGAAGAAGAGAATGGATGGGCAGCTGAAAATTAGGATCGTGTTCGATGCATCACAAAAGTCGGAAACGGGTGTATCATTGAATGATGTGCTGTTGACAGGGCCATCATTACAAGTCAGTATTCCTCGAGTGATCGTGCGTTGGAGAGTGTACCAATGGGTATTTGCAGCAGATATACAAGGAATGTATCGTCAGATACTTGTAGCGCCCAAGGATCGAAACTGTCTACGGTTTCTGTGGCGCAACGACCCTGCAGAAAAAGTACAGGAATGGCGTTTAACTCGCGTCGTATTTGGAATAGCACCAGCTCCTTATCTAGCTTTGCGTACGATGAAGAAAATAATTGAAGATTATGGCACGAGCTTTCCCTTGGCATCAGAAGCACTGTCACGTGAAACATATGTTGACGATATTCTCACTGGAGCTGATACCATTGATGAAGCTATAGAGAAGAAGAAACAATTAATATCCTTGTTGAAGTGTGGTCAATTTGAATTGCATAAATGGATGACAAATAACCGAGCTTTAGCATCAGAGGATAACTTCGAGGGACAACGATCCATACTATCACACGGAAGCTCGTTTGACGAAGTGAAAACATTAGGATTGAATTGGAATTCAGCGGAAGATACCTTCAAATATTGCATCAATTTAGCACCAAGAGAGAGATACCACAAAAGGACTTTGCTGTCAGATTTATTCAAGATACATGATCCGCTAGGCTGGATCGGGCCTGTGATTGTGTATGCGAAGATTATTCTTCAAGAGATTTGGTTACGTGATATCACGTGGGATGAATTACTACCCCCTGATCTGGAGAGGAAATGGACGCGATTCCGGCAATCATTGCCTACTTTAGATACATTACGCATTCCACGTTGGTTAGGAATAAAATCAAAACAACCGCTCTACGTACATGGCTTCTGCGATGCATCGGTAGCAGCCTATGGAGCCGTAATATACGTCAGAACATCACCTAGTGTACAAGAAGGTGAATCCACATTGTTGATAGCTAAATCAAAAGTGGCACCGATAAAAACTGTGACTTTGCCGCGTCTTGAGTTATGCGGAGCAGTACTTCTTGCAAGACTGTTATGTTATGTCAAGGAAACTTTTTTAAATACTGTGATAGAAGCAGCATGGACTGACTCGACAATAGTTTTGGCTTGGATTCGAGGTCGACCAAGGTTGTGGAAAACATTCGTGGCAAATAGGGTGAGTGAGATCCATGAGCGTGTAGGGCCTCATGTGTGGAAACATGTACCAACAAAGTCCAATCCTGCGGATTGTCTTTCGCGTGGTCTTGAACCACCCGAGATCATTGAGCACAGGTTATGGTGGACGGGACCAGATTGGTTGAAATGTTCATCTGCGGAGTGGCCACACCTAGATAACAGTGATGAAGT
>OZ020575.1:13790271-14026882 GCA_963971525.1 Cephus spinipes | reverse complement strand
ACAAAAAGGACTTTGCTGTCAGATTTATTCAAGATACATGATCCGCTAGGCTGGATCGGGCCTGTGATTGTGTATGCAAAGATTATTCTGCAAGAGATTTGGTTACGTAATATCACGTGGGATGAAATACTACCCCCTGATCTGGAGAGGAAATGGACGCGATTCCGGAAATCATTGCCTACTTTAGATACATTACGCATTCCGCGTTGGTTAGGAATAAAATCAAAACAACCGCTCTACATACATGGCTTCTGCGACGCATCGGTAGCAGCCTATGGCGCCGTAATATACGTCAGAACATCACCTAGCAGAGAAGAGGGTGAATCGACATTGTTGATAGCTAAATCAAAAGTGGCACCGATAAAAACTGTGACTTTGCCGCGTCTTGAGTTATGCGGAGCAGTACTTCTTGCAAGACTATTATGGTATGTCAAGGAAACTTTTTTAAATACTGTGATAGAAGCAGCATGGACTGACTCGACAATAGTTTTGGCTTGGATTCGAGGTCGACCAAGGTTGTGGAAAACATTCGTGGCAAATAGGGTGAGTGAGATCCATGAGCGGGTAGGGCCTCATGTGTGGAAACATGTACCAACAAAGTCCAATCCTGCGGATTGTCTTTCGCGTGGTCTTGAACCACCCGAGATCATTGAGTACAGGTTATGGTGGACGGGACCAGATTGGTTGAAATGTTCATCTGCAGAGTGGCCACACCAAGATAACAGTGATGAAGTGGAGCTAGAAGAGAAACGCGTTCAAGCAGCGATGATAGTTACTGAAGATCAAGAGAGCGATTTAGAAGTACGCTACTCATCACTGACGCGACTTCTGAGAATTACGGCATATTGTCTAAGATTTATTAGAAGCATCAAGGTGGGGTTTCCTCAACCCGAAGTAACTAAAGAACTACACACCAAGGAGATTCAAGAAGCTTTGAAGACATGGATCAAAGTTATTCAAAAGAGAGCATTTTCTATGGAGAGATCATGTATTGAATTAGGGAAACCTATACCGCCAAGGAGCAGCATACTTAGCCTGAACCCCTTTCTGGATGAAGACGGTTTATTAAGAGTAGGAGGTAGATTGAAGAATTCAATGTTGCCTACGCAGCAGAGGCATCCAATAGTTTTACCACGAAGCGGACATATCATCACATTAATGGTCAAAGAGACGCATGACCATACTCTACATGGCGGCGGTACACTGATGTTGAGCATCTTAAGAAGGAGATACTGGATCTTGCGAGCACGCAATGCAGTGAGAAGCTGTATTCGGCGGTGCGTTGTATGTAGGAGATACCGACAACCTGAAGCAACACAATTGATGGGAGATCTACCTGCAGCTCGAGTTCAGAGTTCACGTCCGTTCACACATACAGGTGTGGATTATTGTGGTCCATTTGACATTAACATACAAGGAAAGAATCGACGATTAACGAAGGCGTACGTTGCAATATTCGTTTGCTTTGCAACTAAAGCTGTGCATTTGGAGGTAGTCATGGATCTTTCATCAGAGGCATTTATTGGTGCATTCCGACGTTTCATAGCGAGAAGAGGACTATGTACCGATTTGTATAGTGATCGTGGAACAAACTTTGTGGGAGCGGATCAACAGTTACAGTATGAATATAAGACTTTCTGCAAACAGATTCAGCCAGCGCTAACCAGAGATCTCTTGGCGAGAGGAATCAATTGGCATTTCAATCCGCCATCGGCACCCCACTTTGGTGGTCTATGGGAAGCGGGAGTTAAATCGTTTAAGCATCACCTACGCAGAGTAATGGGACGAGCTCTGCTCAGCATGGACGAGTTTCAAACTACTGTAACACAGATAGAAGGATGTTTGAATTCTAGGCCTTTGATACCAATGTCCGACAATCCGGAAGACGTTGATGCTCTTACTCCTGGACATTTTATTATGGCAGGACCTCCATTGGCACACCCGGAACCTACGTTATTACATTTATCACCTGGAAGATTGGCTCGATGGCAATTGACACAGCGCTTGGTTCAAGGCTTTTGGAGAAGATTGTCATCGGAGTATTTAAGTGGGTTACAGCAGCGAGGAAAGTGGCGCACGAAGCAAGAGAACATGAAACTTAATGATTTGGTGTTAATCAAGGAGCCGAATCTACCACCAGCACGCTGGAGGCTCGCCAGAATCGTTGATATGCATCCTGGAGCAGACGGCTTAGTGCGAGTGCTCACTTTGCGAACAGCAACATCTATTATTCAGAGACCGATAGTACAAGTTTGTCCATTGTTAGTAGATTAAGTTAAGTTTGTAAGTTGCGTTACCGCAACGGGCCCCCGGAATGTTTAGAACCAAGTTGGAGGTCAACAGCGAACCTAGTGGGCATATCCGGTAGCTTATTTTTCCCTATGCGGTACCCATCTAGGGAATATAGTTTTCATAAGTTAGTAGTTAGGAGAGTCTTTGGAGGGCCGACAGGCAGACTTTGGTTATTGTAAAAGTAAAACGCAATAAATAAGATTTTGAGTTTTTTCCAACTGGATCGATTTCTGCAACCATATTTCTGATTACCGACAATCAACAATATCCTAAGACAATCTTAATAAAATAAGACAGTCCTCATCAAGCCGGCCTTAAGCGTCACCTTGAGACCCGACTATGAATACGGGCCAATGAAATATAAATAAAACAAAGGGGGGGGGGGGGATCCTGCAAGTCCTACCTTGTCTTCCTTGCTATAAAAATAAACATATCTATCTATCTCTCTATAATAGTTTACATGATATTATCTAACATTTAATCAGTTAGCACCAGTTAGCACAAAGTGACGCAACAGTATGGCAAAACCAATGAGGTACCACAATATTGAAGCTAGTAAACCGAGTTCTCGTACTTTATCTTACGTGAAATTGTAAGAAGCTGAATATTTTTTAATATAGTCGATATATGTATACAAAGGGCTTTTCAACCAATCGTGCGGCTTTCTTGAGATATCGAGGATGCAATTGGGACTAACTTCACACTCCACAGATGCACGTACGGCTTATGTTTTCAATGAAACCGCTTACTAGCAAATTTTTTAATTAGGCAATTCGCGACCAACAAAAAATTTGGCATCGATTAAGTCCTTGTCGACTTCTGCAGATGATTTTAATTGAAAAATACGAATTAGACGTATGGAGCCCAGTTCACAGCCACGCAACATGACTGCCCCCGTTGTCGAGGAATGGTTTTCTTTTGTTTTCAACGAAACCGCTTACCAACAAATTTTTTAATTAGGTAATTCGTGACCAACAAAAAATTTGGCATCGATTGCATACAATAGAAAGTTATTTTTATGAAAAATAAGACTTTTGGGGCCAACTTCACATTCCAAATTTTATTTTCCATTTTCCAAACAAATGAGCAACCAACAAATTTTGTAATTGTTCCAACAAAAACCAACAAAAAACGAACAATTTTTTTAGCAAAAGAAAAAATTCAAATAGTAAAAGTTACAGTGCTAACTTCACGTACGTAGTTTCGTTGACCACAATTTTGTCCCGTTAGCATTAAGGGCCCAGTCACACTCGTCAAACGCGCGTTCGAACGCGAACGCGTGCGCGGACGCAAAGATTGGAACACATGTAGGGTGCGTTCCACTTAACGCTCGCAACGATCGCAACACCCTCTGTCTCGTTCCACTTAAGGCCGCGGTCGCTGTGAGCAGTCCCTGAAACGTCATCGATGACGTCATCATTGGCGACCGCGATGCGATCGCTTCGCCCACATCAAATAGGTGGGTCTTTGCGGTCGTTTGATATTTTTGTGCGCCATTTTCAATTTAAATTCATGATGGACACAGAGAAAATAACGCTGTATGATTCCGAGAGGGACATATTACTCGAATTGAATGTTCCTGTACAAGATGCTTTGCGTGCGAAAAATCTGAGCTTGATGAACTCTCATAAACATAATTCCGTTCACGCATTAGCCTTATACACATATTCTCTACAACACCAGCCATCTTTGTTATCGTTCACAAGTCCGATAAGTCGTTCCACTTAAGTTTTCGACCACGACGTCCGCAACAGTCCACAAGCTAGTGGAACACGAAATTTTGCGGTCGTGGGCGCGAGCGTTGCGAGCGTTAAGTGGAACGCACCCGTAATGTAATGCGACAAGTCACGATGGCATTGAACGCACGGTCAGACGTGCGTTCGAGCGCAGCGTTTGGCCCATCTTCTAATTTTGCGTCTACGCGCGCGCGTTCTCTTAGTAGTTTCTCATCTGAACTTCGCACTTTTTATGGTTAAGAATTCAAACAGTTTTGCTCATGTGACTTTATTTCAAATGTTATGTGTGATCTTACAGTAAAGGTAATGACAATGGAAAATGAAATTACGGCTTCTTTAATTGCCTTCGTACAAGATTGTCCACATTTGTACGACAAGAGACACCCTGATTTTAAAGATGCGGTAAAACGTGATAATTCGTGGAAATCTATAGCTGAAGTGTTAAACATGACAGGTATGCATAATGTGTCATTTCTTGTAGAACGGACCAGTTGCGAAATATATTATTTTTAATATTATATGTTTTCAATATTATCTTGCAGTTGAAGATTGCCAGACTCGGTGGAAGTCTTTAAGAGACCGCTGTTGTAGAGAGCTGAAAAAGCTTGATGCACCAAGTGGCAGTGGAGCTATTAATATCTCAGAAAGTTCTAGACATCTGTTAATTAATTTGAGTTTTTTAAGAAATGTGGTGCACCACAGAAGGTTTGTAATAAAGTAGTTATACATACAGAATAATGGATCATTATATTAAGTAGATCAACTGATTGTTAATGTTTCAGATCAAGTGGGAACTATGCTGAAAGTATATCAACATCTGAAACTGCAGCTTCACGTTGGCCTATTCCTTCAGTCTCTCCTCGTCCCGTTCCTTCAGTGTCTCCTCGTCCTGTGTCCTTGGCCTCTTCTCGTCCCAGTCCTTCAGTCTCTCCTCGTCCCGTTCCTTCAGTCTCTCCTCGTCCCGTTCCTTCAGTCTCTCCTCGTCCCGTTCCTTCAGTCTCTCCTCGTCCTGTTCCTTCAGTCTCTCCTTCTTTTGTGTCCCCAGTCATGCCTTGTCCTGAATTATCAGACTATTTCTGTCCTTCTACTGCTGTGTCCTCTCGTTCTTACTCCAGATCGACATCATCTGGCTTGGAGGAGGACCATGAAGACACATATGAAATGGAAGGAAGCGAAGAGTGGCTTGAGTATGATATACTTGAAGAGGCAATGCAAAATGAAGATGTGCCTGAGGCATACCAAAAAGGAAACTTTCGTGCCCCCATTGATGCACCACCAAAGAAAAAGAGAAAGACTCTCAGGAATGATGATGTTAATTCTGCGATTGTGGATACATTAAAAACAATCACAGAACTGCAGAAAAATCGTCACACGTCGATTTTAGAAGAGGACACCCTATTTGCCAATTCATTGGCCCTGGAACAGAAGCGTTTTCCTCCACGGAAAAAAAAATTATATCAAAGGCCACATAATGATGTTTTTATCTGAGCAAAATGATGAGGAATTACAATAACACAGTTAGTTTTTATTAAAATATTTATTCTTTGTTCTATAATAATAAACTATTCTTCTGTTCTAATCTAATAAATTATTTTTATATCTATGTAATATCAGACTTGTTCATAGCTATCCGAAGTTCTAAATTTATGACTTAACGGCTATTCTCTTGCACTCTCTCATGTATTCCTCTTCGAAACTTCTCCGATTCATACTGACATACATTCTCTTCATTTTATATCTAATATGGGCCTCCCGTGACGCTGCATCTGTTTAAGTACGTTCTAATATTCTTCCTCTACTATTAACATAAGACTGCTGCCATGGCACGGCACCTTCATTAACACAATAGTTACTCAATTCATCTCGTAAACTCATAGCACGACGCGTTGCTCTATGTCCCCGGACAATGCTGACATTACTTCGCCATGTATTCCCTTCCGATCGCCAATCTCCAGGCTGCACAATGCCCAATTCAACAATTTCTCTATCGACGAATGTACCTGGACAATACCTTCGATTATTGTTATCTAATTCATCTTCTTGTTTCATTATAAAATTATGTAAGCATGTACAAGCCAAAATAATTTTATCTACTGTCTCCGGATAAGCAAGAATTGGTTTTCTAAACACTCTCCATCTTGATGCGAGTATGCCGAAAGCATTCTCTATTGTTCGGCGGGCACGTGATAATCTATAATTAAAGATTAGCTTCTCTTCAGAAAGATGTCTACCTGGGTAAGGACGCATAAGACATTCCTTCTGTGGAAAACCTTCATCTCCAACAAAGAAATATGGAAAACTCGTTCCCTTATTTGGCAAAGGTACTGGTGGTGGTAAATTTAAATTTCCCTCTAACATTGCTCTGCCAAAATCCGATTGTCTAAAAATACCTGCATCATTATCAGAGCCTAGACCTCCAACATCTATCATTGAGAATCGATATTTGGCGTCACATGCAGCCATCAAAACGATGCTGTGATATTTTTTATAATTATAATATAAGGAGCCGCTATTAGGAGGAGCTTGTATTGCAATGTGCTTTCCATCTAAAGCTCCAACGCAGTTAGGAAGATTCCATATATTGTAAAACTGTTGGCTTATTTGTTTCCAATCCTCTTCTGTCGGTCGGGGCAAGTAGATTGGTGATAATACATCCCATATAATGCTGCAAGTTTCAATGATGACTTGTCTCGCTGTCGTTCTTCCCACACGATAACCCCATGCTATTGAATGAATCTGATCACCCGTCGCTAAATATCTGAAAATAATTTACATTGAAAGATCTAATTGATAAATGTGAAATATTAAAGATTTTTAATTATAATACAATGTATTTTACCGTAATGTTAAAGCAAGGCGTTCTTCAGCTCCTAACGTAACATTTGTTTTTCTTTTTCTCAGTCGTACTTTTACCATAGATAACAATTGATCAAACATCTGTGCATCCATACGTGTATGTCGGAAGAACTGTTGTTTGTCATGTTCCTTCATTTCAAGAAATAAATTCCAATATTCGCCTTGCTGCTTTCTCAACCTATTTATTGGTCGAACTCCCCATCTACGACTTCTCGTTCGCAGCCATAAAAGTAAAGTTAGTGCAAGAAGAATATTATTGTTTTCTTCTAAATCCCAAGCATACATCTAAAAAATTAACAATTTTTGTATTATAATTTCATGCCACTTATGCGAATTACTAATAAGAAGCAATGGGAAATTGACAGAACATAAAAGAACATTCAGAAATTTTTACAACCGAATATACATAATAAAATTTTAATTAAATTCTTCAATTAATTTCTACGTACCTTTCAATTATTCTGTATTCCTTCCTTAATTTTCAACGCTTTAATAATTTGAAGATTAGCTGTCAACAATGTAGCATAACACATGCACTCCAGTGAATTTACGTATAAACGGCTTTGCGTCGGACGAATGTGACTAGGAACGCATTAAACTGCGATTGCGTCCGCGCACGCGTTCGCGTTCAAACGCGCGTTTGACGAGTGTGACTGGGCCCTAACCGCAGCATGGAGCTTAGCCTCGCACGAGGCACAAAAAACTCAAATAATAATTTCGCGCTACTAAAACTAGTATGCTGCAACGAATTTCGGAACACATTTTACAGTACTGCCAGTGCTTACAGTGTGTTACGGAACACACCCTAAAATGTAACGGAACATGTAACACGGCGCGATATTTAATTGTATTTTTGCAAAACTATATTAGATCCTTCAATTAGGGAGGAGAAAATTGTTCTTAAAACCGAGCGTTTACTAGGGCTCTTACTCATACCTCTCTTTCAACGTTGAGAGACGTCTTTTAGGCCCTTACTCATACCTCTCTTTTATTATTAAGAGATGTCTTTTAGTCGTTAAGACAGCAGATGAGAGAGACCTTACTCATATCTCTCTCTTAAGGGATCTACCCTAATTAGACGGGCAAAAAGAAGGCTATTTTCACGAATTTTTTTGACTGGTATAAATTATAAATATGGATATAAAAAGTGTTAGGCCTAAAAAATACACTCTTAAAATACACAAAAAAAATTTTTTATATTCATTTTAATCCGTTTTCGTACAGAAAAATGGGGCAGAAGAGATCCAAAAAAAAGATGGGTGTGCGCTGTTGATGAAATCTCTGGAATGGATGATCTGAAAAAAAAAATGGTTTTAGATTCAGTAGGTAAATGGCTATAGCGCATATCATACGATTTTTGATTTTTTAAAAAATGACAAAATGGCGGCCTTTTTACTAAAAACTACGAAAAAACACGTTTTTTTCCATCGTTTTTTGCAAAAAAAAATAGTTATACTAAAAATTTCAAAATTCGTATGATATGCGCTATAGCTATAGTCATAAAGAACATGTGGTAAAATTTTGGTAAGGATCGGTTGAATAGTTTCGGAAATTTTATCAACAAGCCGTCCAAAAATGTCATTTCGAGAAAAACGCGTTTAAAGTTTTCTTTAAAATCGAGAAAAAATCTTACTTACGTCTAATCAGCGATGCCTGCACCCTACATTATGTCTTCAGTTTCTTCATAGTGCTCATTTTCATCCAAAATAGCCTGCCTTCGTATATATTTACAAAAAGTAGCAGCTCCTCATGTATACAAAGGAAGGTAGGTAGTATTGCTCCGAGCGGTGCGTATATTAGCGCGCTCAGGTAGCTAAGTAAACGTCGCTCAAAAGTACACTTAGACTGCTCGGATCTTTATAAAATTTTAATATGATACTTTTAAATGTGTATACTTTCGAATAATGCAATAAAAAAAATCGATTTTTTTAAAATTCTAATTAGGGTAGATCCCTTAAGTTACTATTATAGAAAAAGCCTTACAAGACGTCTGTTAGAGACGTTACTTACTCATACATTTTCTTAAGTCTCTCTTAAGGGCGTATTCTGGTCTAGAGGCATACATTTTGGGCGTTTTGTCGAGCTTGATAAAAAAAAATATTTTTACAATTTATTTTTTACAAGATATTTATTGATATTTTAAAAATACACAAAAAAATTTCGACAAAAACTTAAAATTAATAAAGTTATATGCTGGTAAAGTTGGGGGTAAAAAAGGGGGTGTTTTGGTTGACACGATGCAGCCCTTTTGGTTATCCGAAACAAAATTTAAAAAAAGACCCCTAATTAGTAAGGATGTCGTTATAGCCCTACCTAAGAAAAAACGGAAAAAATTGTTTGGCAAAATGGCGGCTGTCTGAAGAAAGGCATTTTTCGTCTTTTTTAAAATAATTTTTAATTTTTTAAAATACTAAAAAAATAATTTTTATATAAAATTGGTAGGGGCGATAAGAGGTTATATATTGAATATTTGTACAAAATTTGAAGTAAATTGGTTAAATAGAACTTGTGATATCATGTCAACCATGTTGAAAAAAAGTAGTTTTGAGGAAAACGCGTTTGAAGTTTTGAGCAAAAGTTTCAGGCAGCCGCAGCAGTCTAAGTCACAGTTAATGGTACGTTATACTTACATTTTGTTAATCGGCGATTTCTGGTTATTAGAGTTTGCCTTCTTTGACTTCAAAATATATATTTTCGGAAGCTCGTTCTGATTTACGAGCAGTTCTAGCTTCCTTAGAAGCATCAGAAGCTCGTTGCTCTGAGCGCTCAATTCGACTATTGTCCCGTTTAGTAGCGTCACTAAAATAGCTATAACTCCGTAAATTATTGGAATTTAAAAATTTTCTTTCGAGGATATATTCTTAAAGATCTAACTACGGTACTACGTAGGTCGCGGCATATTTAATAAAAGGATGGAGTAAAGTAGTAGGAAACCATGGATCGTTTATATGTATACGGAATTAATGCAAATAATAAAACGGTACATATACAGTTTGTGGAGAAACTTGAATGTTGCATTTTATTATGATATATGCTGTAATATTGCCTTTTATGGTGATGAATGGCAATATTACAACATATATATCTTATTATTTGTTCTTATGATTTTTCAACATTCTTGTGAATATCGAAAGCGGTGTGTTACTAAAGCTGGATAGTATGTACTGCGACGTTATTCCCCAAAAAGATTTAAATATTAATTAACGAAAGAAGAGGAGGCCATTCCTTATAACGACAGCGAAAAATACATAAATAATATGCGGCAGATAAAAGAATTATTTAAAGTCCAAAATTCAATATAATAAAGCGACATATAACGCCGGAAAAGATAGAAAAGCCCAAAAGATATTTAATTAAAACAACTAGGCAGACGCTACGGGGAGACGGCCACGCCGGAGACGCCGGGGCCCTCGGTGTTTCCACGTGGGCGAGAAGATAATCGGTAATTTAGACAATATTCGACAATTCCAAAGCACTAAATTACAGCAAAGCGCAATTAATTACAACATAGTCGATATTAAAGATACTCTACGATAATAAAAGAAAACGCTAAATAAGATAACGGTATCCGGCACTATCGTCCTTTTACTTAGAGGGACTGAAACGACATTCAGTCCCGGTAAGCGAGAAAATTTTCCGTCGAGACAAAGAGCCTAGACGGTATTCCTTCAATTCAATTCGCAAAATCTCCAAAATAACGGTAACGAAACGTGCTCACCAAATAAAGAAAGCACGAAATCGGGAAAGTCGGTCCTCAGACTTCCTTCCTTCAATATAAGATATTCTACTCGATAGCGGTTAATTGCTGAATCGGCTTCCTTGGTTCACTGTGACTACTTTCGACAATTGTACACCAGCTAAGACGCTCCAAACGTAAGTGAACGAGCCGGAATTCGTCGCTAGAGGAAGAGCCCTAGGGGCCCCCCTCCATAAATTAATAATTCCTAATTCGCACGGTAGAGCGATAGCAAAATATAATAATATAAAATAGGTAAATCTAACGCTTGACGATAGCCCGAGACGATGCATTAGGCGGCTCGAGTCCGAAGATAGGCGGAGAGGGCCGAGCTGAGCGCGGGAATCCTTGGTGCGGCCGATCGTGAGTCCTCGGTGCGAGCAGCAGGATCCAGCGAAGAGTATGCCCTGGTTTCTTCTCCGGGGGCCACTGATAACGGGAGCGCTAGGGAACGTTCGGCGACTGGGCGGCACGATAGAGGATTATTCTTTCCTCCTATCGGCGGCACGAGTGGCGAAGGGCCTGTTTGCGGTCCGTATAGGCGGCCGGCAGAAGTATTAGAGGGATCCCATCCCGGGTCTCCCTGGCTCCACGGAAGTCCTCCGGAACGAACAGCAGTTTGGTCCAGCCTCTGTCGATCGCTCGTCCGGTAGCTCAGGAACTCTCGTTGGCGGTCAGCTTCGTGCTCGTGGTTTAGACGTAAATGTGCCCAGGACGGTAAAGAAGGTAGGCAAGTGCGAATAGGAAAGCTCGAAAATAAAAAATAAAACAAAAAAAAGCAGAAAGACGGAATAGAAATAAGCAGAAAGGACGATAGGCGGACACAGAGTGCATAAACGATAAGCGAGACAAGCAAAGCCGTCTTTGGAATGTCGGGTGACTGACGTTTGGAGGATCGGTGCAGGTGAATTGTCTCTTTTCCCTACTCCTAGCAATCTTTGTGACTGAATTTCCGAAATTCACGTCACAGTACGAAACAGATTCTGAAACCAGTTTCTTTTTGTCCAAGATACTCACCACTTTCTTAAGGGATCATCACCGCCCGAAAAATAGCCGATTTTCGCGATTTTTTTTTAGGTGGATGGAATAAAGTAATTGGTCTAATTTTTTTTGTACAAATTGAAGCACCTATGAAGTATACAAAATGATTTTTTTAAGTTTCTTTATGTATTGTTTAACGTTGTTTTTATTTGTGGAAAATTGAATGGAAAAAAATGGTGTCCCATGGTGGCCAGGATTGCGGGCGCAAATTTTACCTCACACAAAAATTTCAAATGGTTTATAAATCTGTAGGAAAGCCGCTATGCTCCTATGGAGGCTTTTTTGTTTTTAGTGAAATTTGAAAAAATGGCGTCCGTTTGAACAAAACGTATAAAATTTAGCCTTTTTTTTCAAGTTTTTCGTAAAAAAAAATAGGAAGATTTCAAAAAAAATAAAAAAGCGTCCATAGCAACATAAAAAATGACGTGAAGAATGTTCTGTTAAAATTTCAAACGGATAGCTTGAAAATTCTTCCATTGAGAGTGGCCACCGTTTTGAAAAACACCATTCCGAGAAAAACGCGTTTAAAGTTCGGAGTGCACCAGGTCTGACCCTGCAATCCCTTTTATTAAGAAAGGCTGTAGCGACCGAAATAATTCGAATTTCGACATAAAAATTGGACAGAATGTTTATAACCGTGTATACTATGGGATAATGCAAAAAAAATCGATTTTTTGAAAATTTTACACTGTGATGATCCCTTAAGGGAATGCACAGTAGCCTTCAAATTACGAACTTGTCTCTTAAGAGCTCTAATCTTTTTTTGTGATGTTGCATATTTCTGCCTGATAAGGTAGCATTTTTTTTGTCTTGTTCGAGGAGTGTCTTCATAATGGTGATCATGCTTGAATAGCTCTCGCCGCCGTGATGTCCTTGATGTTAGTTGCTCCTGACAAGTAGGTGATTTCGGAGTTGAAAGAGAACAACTTGGTGTTGACATTTCCAGACCTGGATGTACAAATTATAAATACGTGTATTTCTTTGAATAAAATTTGTAAATATTGCTTTTTCTCAATTGAATCAACTAGTTAATAAGCATACTCACTCAGTGTGGGAAGTATTGCTTCTGCAGAACTTGACTCCTTAATACAGCTTGGTTGATCCATTGACGTAGATGGAGGACTTGTCGTAGACAGTGACATGTCAACCTTCAATCCTGCACAGTTATTAATTACTCGTTTATTCATTTTTCAATAAAGAAAAAAAAGACACCTGGAAGTAAATAATCAATGACGTATGAAGAAGACAATGATAAACATTTATTTATCAATATACTCTGAACACGTAAGTGAACTAATAATGAACAAGTATGCAATATACGTACTTTTACTTAAAGTCTGGCCTACATCAGAAGTTGTATGTGCCTCAATTCTGTCTTGTAGAAAAATTGTAGGTACGCTACCCTTGCGCAGTCTTGTCATATTCCACCAGCGCTCAAAGCAATCGCTGGTGAAATGGTTAGAGCAAAGAACTGCTGTTTTTCCTGGTAACCAATCTGGTCTGCCCATATACCTGGGAATCTAAAAAAGTTGTCAAGAGTTATTATTCAACCCTAACCTCCAAAGAATTCATTTTGTAGTTATTGTTCATTATTTGTACATAATATATTATTGTACGTTATTCATTATATAGCTGTATTTACCTGTGAAACGTTATTCCTTTTTCTGTTGTACATTTCTTGCAATAGACACATCTTCCCATTTTATAATTTTTGGCAGTTATTATTTCTCCTGCTTCAACACAACTAGCTTAGCACCACTTAACACTATACGAATGTAAACAGCTTAGAACCGTGCCTGACTGCCAGGCGTCGCGATAGTCGAATCAAAGCTTCTAATGGGTACATATTAGAGATGGGCGATGTTTATTCGATGTTCTAAGAATCGATGTTTTTCTGCGTTGCATCGATTATTTAAGACCGATGTTTTTGAGCGTCGATTCATCGAACCAAAATCGATTATTAAGGAACATAATCGATGTTTGCTAATCTAGCTTTACCTTCACGGCGCAGACGCAGTGGGCCTTCTTTAATGCCGGCAGAATGCTGGTTCGAACTGGTTTGAACTTGGTTTAGATCACGTTTAGATCGTTGAAACTCTTGTTAATTTAAAACTTAAATATTTTTATTAAGTGTTTAGCTGTATTTGCTGTTTGGCCTTTGGCGTGTTACGGACAACGGAGTTGGAGGGGAGACTCAAGAAGTGCGAGTATAGATTATGTGAGAATTTACGGAAAATCGCAAATGTACGGTTTCAAAATCCGTACGTTATTTTAAGCTTTGGCTTCCTCATAAATGAATCTTTATTTAATAATGAACCGCGAAATTTCAAATTGCTCTAAAATTATATCCGCTTGGCCGATCTTCGCCAAATTTCATATATATTACGGCTAGATGATATTCCATACTTGCAGAGAATTGCGGTTTGATTCGTTGAAGTAAGAACTAGTTACAACGATAAAGATGATTTTTCGAAAAATTCGAAATATAAAATCAAAACTTCAAGAACTATTTAGAAGAGTATCACAAAATTTGCGATCGCTAAAGTGATAACGTCTTTTTCTAGGGAATTTCAAAACGACATAAAATCGGACCTGCAGGTTCAATTATGACGAAAAATATAGTCAATGAAGGGATTATAGAGCTGCACATTCCTGCAAAACTTGGGGGCTGTAACTAAAACCGTTCTCGAGTTATACACGTTTGAATTTTAGGAGGCCATTACACACACACACATACATCCGGATATTTTCTCCAAATGTGTTTTCTCTAGGTTTCGGTATATTCTGAACATGGTGACATGAAAATCTCGAAAGAAAAATTTTCCACCGTCACATAGCTTCCTCTATGAGAAAGTAAAATGAACAATTGCGTTTTCATACAGCGTTTGAATTAGTGCGCGCTTTCTTTGATTCGACGATGCATCGATAATTATCGATGTTTTGGAAAATAAATCGATTCGAAAACATCGTTCTGTTTTTAAATCGATTATTTTAGCATCGATGCTTTTTTTGAACATCGCCCATCTCTAGTACATATCCCATCGACATATAGGGTATGTTCAGCAGAAACACCGCTGAGGGAGCAAATACATTTGATTGGTCATTTGAACGTTAAACTTGAAACAGTTGTAAGATTTGACCAATCAAATGTATTTGCTCCATCAGCGGTGTTTCTGCTGAACATACCCATAGTACTGGACTGCTCACTGTAGCTGCAGAAAGTGTAACCGGGAATAGAAAGAGAGAGCAAATCGTAAGGACCGTTCTGTCCTTTTCTATCATTTTTCTATTGGTCGAAAGGTTTCTGGATGGAAGGGGTTCAGGACTGTAATATGCAAAATAAGAACCATGTGAAAAATTACTCCGCACATCTAGAATGTATGTACGTTGTTACAGTCAAATCTTGGAGACAGAAGTCTCCGTGAGTCAAATCTCAATTGTCGTGATTACTTTATTGTAGTTGAGTTTATCCAAATTCAATATTACTAAAAAAAATGGTGATTCGCTGTGTTAAGTGAGGGCTACCGCGAGGCTTGTATTTTGAGCCCAATACGATAAGTTTTCACAACTAAGTAAAATGGTAAAATAATCTTAAATTTTATGATTAACATAAGATTAAATCCATTGTTCAACTTATAAAATATATTAATAAAGTTCATCATGAAACATACATTTTACTGCGCGGGGTTCTCTTATTCCTGATTCCGCTCCTGCCCAAGAGAAGGACAGAACGGTCTTCACGATTCGCGCTCTCTTTCTATTCCCTGTTACACTTTCTGCGACTACAGTGAGGGAGTACTGTCAGGACCAGGGGATCGATTGTGTAACTCAAATGTAGTGAAAATACGAAATGTGAATAGCTGTTAGCCAATCGCGTATTAGGTTCAAAAGAAGACAAGTACAACGATTGGTTAACAGCTATTCACTTTTCGTATTTTCACTACATTTGAGTTACACAATCGACCTCCAGGGCTGGGCAACTCTCCTCTTGTGAAAAGTGAACACTCGTACTGAAGTGCCATCTGTGTGAACTCGTCAAAGAGAAACTAAAAATCAATATGGCTGTCCGTAGCGGGTTATTCAAAAAGCACTAGGCTACCGGCTTTGCATTATTGAAGCTTAAAGATCTTTATTCTTAATGTATAGGAAATTAGGAAATAACGTTTTAACACAATAGTAAAATCTAGGTTTTATGGGCTTTATTATGTATAGCATTACACTTGCGAAATGCCTGTTTTACAATGAAGCTGCGATCTGTGCTAAACCTCACTTTACCGCATAAAATATTATTTATTGTTCTGCACCACATATTAATTTGATTTTTCGGAAACTGACATGGCATCCCAAAACACAACAAGCTCGAACCATAAGGAAGTTTTTGCAAACAACATAAACTTAAATTAAACAACACTATTCATATACTAACTGTCTGTGCAGTTATTTGAATCACTTACCTGTAAACTAGATGTCAAAATTAATATTTACTCACCAAATCGAAATTCAGTTTCTCACGAGTGCTGAGGAATTGTCTGGAATGCTCAGGAAACAGAAAAATACAAAATGGCGACGCGTCGCGGTACGTTGTTGCGTCCTCGTTCATGATTGGTCTATTACGTTTGCTTCAAGAGCGCCATCTGCTCTACCTCGAGTCGAGCGAACTATACGAATGTCGTCAAAATATCGTGGGAGTTGCCACCCCCTGGTCAGGACCTTCAGTGCGCGCGGATGTGTTATGCTTAGCTGTGATACTTACTGACGCAAAAAGCCACCGTCTTCATCGCTTTGGGGACAGGCTTCCTGCACTTGGGCTTGTGGTTTCGGGCAAGGTACTATCCTTCCTTTATTTTCCTTATTCTTTTATTTCAAATAGCAAAATAACACATAGGTCCAGAACTCTAGCCTAACGCAACTGCCGCCATTTTTTGGCGGCAACCACGTGTTAACCTCACGCTTGCTGCTTAACAATAACATATCGCCACGCTTTCTCACGCCTTCTTATCGCTATTTAGGTGTTATTTTATCTATTTCTAACTTCTTTTTAATTTCTATTTCTTGTCCTCGCTTTTTCCAATCGACGTGTACGGCATAGGCCGGTCCGGCCGCCCACGGCCGGACATGTCGCTTGTCGGCATGGAGCTGGAGCACCCGGGACCATTGCCTCCTCCGGGAACAGCAGGCTCTGAAAATGTCATCTCTCAGGCTCTTTCTTCTCTGCGGAATGAAGCTTTCCCACCTGACTCTACGAATCCTCTCATCTCACTATCTAGTGGCGAGTTCCAGACAGTAGCCCGCAAGGGTAAGTCCAAGCATAATCCTCTCAAACGCAATAGCGATGCTGTCACTGAAAACGAGGACTCTCTAAAGAACCCTAAAACCAAAGTAGTTCCAGTTATCGTAGCTGAACTCCCAGCTCAAAATAAGGACATTCTCAATAACGCTGGTAACCTTCACACAGCACCTAATGTCACAAAAGCTCAATCCGATCAACTGCCTTCTGAGCATCCTCTCAGCCAGGCTCTCAAAAATAGGTACAGTAAGAATCATCACGGTCCTTATGTCTTGACTGTCCAGCCTCTTAACCCCAGTTCGACAACCAACTTGCATCCTCTGACTGTGGGTCGCAATGTCCACAACTTGGTAGGGGACAAGTTGCAGGAAACCACTAGAACAGGAAAAAACCGTTTTAAAGTCAGGGTCAGCACTGCTGAGGCAGCAAATAAACTGGTTTCGAATTCGAACCTTCAAAAATTCAATTTAATTGCTTTCATTCCATCTAATCAGATCATGAAGCAGGGCATCATCCGCAATATCCCAACTGATCTCTCCACTGATGACATTATTGCAGGTTCCTCAGCATCTGAAAAAATAGTTGCAGCAAAACGCTTCGATAGGAAAACCATGGTTGAAGGAACGCCCAAATACATTCCTACTCGCACTCTGCTCATCACATTTGAGGGCCAATCTCTGCCCACTCACCTTTACTTGTTTAGTGTACGGTATGAAGTGAGCCCCTTTGTACCTTCCATTAGAATGTGTCTCAATTGTCACCGATTCGGCCACACCTCACAGGTCTGCCGCAGTCCTGCACGCTGCATTCGCTGCGGCCAAGCATCACACCAGGATGAGGCCCAATGCCCAAAAGCTGAGGGCTCTCCTTCCTGTTTGAATTGCGGAGGTAACCACCTACCCTCAGATCCAGCATGTCCTGAAAGGTTAATTCAGAAAAAGATTCTTTCACTATCAGCCGATAGGAACATTCCAATTAAGGAAGCCGCCACCCTGATAAAACATGGTACCTCCTCCCCTTCGTCACCCAACTCTGCTCGGCCTCCCCGTTTCGACTTCTCGGAATATCCCAGCCTTGGAGATATCCCATTAACAGATGCGGCAACAGCGACTTCTCACTCTTATTCTGCTACAAGGGCCCCAACCCCTTCCTACGCTTCGGTGTCCGCACCTCCGTTCAAGCCTTCTATGCATCGTTCCTCGCTACCAAATCCATCTACTAGGGCTTCTACTCCCAAACAAACTCGTTCATCAACCTCGGCCGAGTTTCCGCACACACAAGAATCTCGCATCCCATATCGCAATGGTGTTGCCTTACGTTCTTGCACTCCTAGTCCTCTTCCGGCTACCTCCAACGTTGACCCTGAATACATTGAAAATGCCATCTCCACTCTTGAATCCCTTCTCAGCTCAGCTACTCTCATCCTAGAGCAATTTGCTCCTCAACTTCAGCGCCTAGAAAAATTAGATAACTTACTAGATAAACTCTCTAACATTGATTTCAGCAGACTCACCTGCGTTCAGCCGTGAAGCCCCAACATTCTACATCCATCAATCCTCTACGACACTCTCATCTCCACTCATTCCCGTCCAAACCAATCCTATCATGTCCTCCATGGCTACCAAAGACTCCCTGAATATCTTACATTGGAATTGTCGCAGTCTTCGCAATAAAGTAGGGGATCTTTCCAACATCTCCTTAAACTATGATGTAATCATTCTTCTAGAAACTTGGCTTTCGCCAAGCAAATCAGTTTCCCTGAAAAATTTCAACATCATTAGGAAGGACAGACCCTCCAACAAGGGTGGTGGCATAGCCATTTGCATCGGGAAGCACTTATCCTTTACAAAGATCAATGATACGTTTTACAAACCGCACCTCCTAGAGTCACTAGCTGTTTCCATTTCTCTCTCGCCTAACCCCTTGATCATAGTCGCAGCCTATAGAATCCCCGGATCCTCATTTGGCTCCCACCCAAACGATTGGGTGTGCTTCTTCGATTCTCTCCCCAACCAAAATGTCTTCATAGGTGGTGACTTCAATTGTCATCACGAAGCTTGGGGTTCTTCTCACGCTTGCTCAACGGGTAACCTCCTTCACTCGCACTTGCTGAATGGCAATCTGGTTCTCTTAAATGATAGGTCACCAACATTCCTAAACAGACCAGATCAACAACCCTCCTGTCTTGACCTAACTCTGGTTTCTGAAAGCATTGCTCCACTGGCCACATGGGAAGTCCTAAAGAATTCCCTGGGTAGCGATCACCTCCCCATCTCAACTTCATTGAATGTCCAAATCCCAAAAAACAACTATTTTAACCACAAATTCAGACTCAAGAACATGGACTGGTCAACATTTACGGCCAACCTTTGCGACTCCCCAATTTTTTCACTGACCGGTTCCACATTTCTGGCCCCACCTATAGCTGCACCTTCTCCTCTTTCTGCCCTTTGTTCTTCACAAGACGCCTTGAGTAGATACAACACCATCGTCGACACCATCACCAACTCGGTTATTGAGGCTTGTCCCAATGCTATCCCTGACTCCAACTCTTCATCAAATCCATCTAGCGAGAAAGGCCATTCTCCTTGGTGGAATGCCAGCTGTGATGCGGCAGTCCGTGCTTCCTAGCAAGCCCTCCGCCAACTTCGCCGTTCATATAACCACACGAACTTCGTAGCTTATAAAAAAGCAGACGTATTGGCAAAACGCACTTTCGCAGTAGCCAAGAAACAATCTTGGAGATCCTTCTGCGAATCGGTATCACCCAACTCCTCCATCTCTTCGGTCTGGAACCAAGTCAAAAGATATCGTCATAGGCAGCTCAACCCAGATCCACCTTGCTCATCGGATATCGAGGTCGTGAACAAGCTTCAAGAGTTAGCAGAATCTATCTGCCCAAACTCAGTGCTTCACAACTGCTTCCCACCTGCTCACCTCTTCAAAAAATCCCCCTTTCTTGAGGAACCCTTCACGATGGCAGAACTTGAGCTTGCCATTGAAAAACTTAAACGCAAGTCTTCTCCAGGCCTTGACAGGATTAACAATGACATCATTTACAGGTTACCCCACAATGTTCGCCTCGCTCTTCTAGCCGTCTTCAACGACTTCCTTAGGGAATCCATATTCCCTAAAAGTTGGAACCAATTTCTCCTGTTTTTCATTCCCAAATCAACCCCAGGCAAATTTCGTCCCATAGCCTTAGCTTCATGCTTACTCAAATTGTTTGAACGTCTCCTCCTCGCCAGGCTGTCGTGGTGGGTAAAACACCGCTCTCTTCTTCCATCTTCACAATTTGGCTTTCGCAAAGCCAGATCCACCACCGACAATTTAGTCTTGCTGTCATCTGAAATCTACAATGGTTTCGCTGAGGATGAATTCACAGTCGCAGTCTTCGTCGACATCATGGGGGCGTTCGACGAGGTCGTCCCCTCTATTCTAATTCAAGATTTGTGCTCTTTAGGTATCCCAGAATCTATCTGCAGATTTATCTACCACATTATAGCTGAAAGAAACGTGTTTTTCAAAATTAATGGAAGTCTATGTGGTCCAAGGACATCCCACAAGGGCTTACCTCAGGGCCTCACCCTCAGCCCCATTCTCTTCTCTCTATACATAAGGGAGCTTAACAACCACCTTCATCCACAGTGTACTGCTACGCAATTTGCGGATGATGTCTTAATCCTGTCGAGATCCAAAAACTTAGTCGATTGCATCAATAACGTCCAATCCAGCGTCAACTCCATCTGTGCTTATCTGAGAAACAAAGGTTTATCTATCTCCCCTGCTAAAACTAAGCTAGTTATCTTCTCTAAAAGGAGGAAGGACTTCTTTGACTATTCTATTAGGATTGATACTCACCGGGTTCATGCTTCCAATGAAGCTAGGTACCTGGGCATGACCTTCGACAGAAAGCTGAACTGGAACTCCCACCTCAAATCCGTCATCAATAAATGCAATAGGTTGCTTAACATCTTTAAAGCCCTCAGAACCACATGGTGGGGCGCGCATCCTGCAACTCTGCTCATCCTATACAAATCCTTAATTAGGAGCGCAATAGAATATGGCTGTCAGGCTTTACTACCTTCTGATAATAACGTCTTCACGAAGTTAAACAGAATCCAATATAGTGCCCTCCGGCTCGCACTAGGCCTTAGGATGTCCACTCCCATCCGCGTTCTGCTCGCTGAAACTAAAGAACCGCCCTTACTCATCCGCTTCAAACAACTTACAAAAAAGTACATACTAAAATGTCTATCCCACTCCAACCACCCAGTCATTCCGCTTCTTTCAAACTTACGCCACCTACCGTACAACAGTAAAACCTTCAAAATCAAGCAAAACTACATTCTCTATAAAGCCTTCTCTGCTGCTCGGAATTACATCAACATTATCTATAACTCTCCTTGCCCCCTCCCCTACTACTTTGACTATGCGGTTCAACTTTTCTCTCCAAAAATCAGCCTACTGGAAGGATTGTCCATCCAGAACTCCAAAGACCCATCAAGTGAATTCAACAGCTGCTTCAACCAACTCCTCCATTCATCCCATTGCTTCTACACTGATGGTTCAAAAACCCCAGACAGCCCTCATACCGGCCTCAGCATTTTCTGCCCTTCTTTACGCATACACTTCCAGGGCAAAATAGATTGCCATGCCTCAATCTTCTCCGCAGAAGCCTTAGCAATTCTCCACGCGGTGTACTTCATTCTAGATAGAAAGCTACCTTCGTCAACCATCTTCTCGGATTCACAGAGTGTCTTGAATGCTCTTCAATCATTTAGACTTGATCAGTCCCACTCGTACGTCATCTACCTCATCAGGGAAAAGCTTAGACAAGCCTCCCTAAACAACTAATCTGTTCGCCTTTTTTGGATACCGGGCCACTCAAACCTTCAAGGGAATGAGACGGCAGACCTGCTTGCCAAGCAAGCCATAACTATTGGCACTTTCCTCAATCATAGTCTTCCGTACACTGATCTTCTCTCCACGGTCTCCACTTGGACATCAAAAACCTGTTTGGCATTCTACTCCAATCACCAAGACGGAAAGGGCCTCTTCTATTTCCAGCACTGTTACTCTGAATCCAAATCACCCTGGTTCCATAACACAAAACTCGACCGCTCTATTATATCAACCCTCAATAGAATCAGATCAAACCATCACTCTTTAGCCGAGAGTCTTTTCCGGAAAAATATTGTAGGCTCCGATCTGTGCCCGTGCGGTAACGACTCCGAAACAGTCGACCATATCCTATGGCGCTGTTGCCGTTTTTCACATCTCAGGCCTGGTCTTCTCCTCTCCATTCGCAAAGCTAAACTCCCAATTACCTATTCGATTGCTTCTTACCTTAAACTAATGCATCCCAGGATACTAAAAATCCTGCACCGCTTCTTCTCTGACGCTAGCTTATCTATTTAAAGTAACCTATACCTCCTCAAAGTCACTGCAAAACTGTCATAGCTATACACCCTCCGTTCTTTCTAAAGCTTGCTTTAATCCATCGCCTCTACTTGCTTGCTGGTTGCTTACTTGCTTACTTGCTCACTTGCTCACTTGCTTACTTGCTTACTTGCTTACTTGCTTGCCGCTTGCCTGCTTACTTTCTTGCTTGCTTGCTTGCCTGCTTGCTTGCTCGCTCCAATGGAACTGCTCCAATCCTATTCCAACCGCTCCCTCCTCCATTGGCTCCCTTGCCTGAAGCTTCCTCCCGAGAGGGGTCTGTGAGCCTCCGACACTGGTCGCTTGGAGCGCCTCGGTGATCCGTCGCCGTGGCATTCCTTACTGTGTTTCAGATCGTCGCGGGATATTCACGCCAGACGCCCTATTGCAACATATATAAAACTATTAAAAACCTGTGGCCGCTTGTAAAGGCTAAACGCCCGTCTGGTGCCATCTATGTAAAGAAGAAGAAGAAGAAGAAGACTACAGTGAGCAGTCCAGGGGATCGATTGTGTAACTCAAATGTAGTGAAAATACGAAAAGTGAATAGCTGTTAGCCAATCGCGTATTAGGTTCAAAAGAAGACAAGCACAATGATTGGTTAACATCTACTCACTTTTCGTATTTTCACTACATTTGAGTTACACAATCGACCTCCAGGTACTATATGTCGATGGTGCTGTGTGCAAAAGTGGCAACAATGCGAAATCAAATTCTCAAAAGTTACAAGGATTTATTAAGATACGGCGAAACGTTACGATTTACCGATAAAAAATATTATCGTTATAGGATACGCCAAAGTTTTCGAGCCAACAAGGGTCTCGTTGATAAAAACGAAATAAAGTTTCAGTTCGATGTAAGTTAAGGTTATAATGGATGGCAGAGTGATATAAAAATATTTGTGAATGCGACTGTAAAATTGCAATTAAATTAGACTACAGTCTTGTAAACTTTAATTTGTACTCTCTGACATAAGAATATAAAGTATCTAATATAAGTATCATGTTCTTTGAAACAGGAGTTTCATTTCACTTACTATTTTCAACAAACAAAATAAGAAATGTCATTTAATATTTGGTAATAAAATTGAAACCAGATGAATAATATACATTTTTATTTACAGAAAGGCTTGCAGTTATTGGAAAAACAACGCGTTGTTTAATATACGTTTGTCATTAAAACAAAACATTCTTTCGGTGACATTATTTTATCCTATTTCATAGCAATAAAATAATTGTTTCATCGAGAGAAGAAAAATCCAAACTATACTTTAAAGAAATGAAAAAGAAATCTTTTGCAAGAGTTTTGCTGGGACTACTGGATATGAGACAACGGTTGATACCTGTAGCTAAAATAAACAATGTAAACAAATTGATTCAAGCAATACATACGAACGTGTTAAATCAATACACTTGTTTAGGATTTCCTCAATATAGAAGCTGTGGTATACCAGTCACTTGTTCCATGGATGTAAATTTAAAGTCATTGATACTCTGCATAGTAAAACAGAATCTACAATGTCTAATTTATGTTCGCGGTAAGACTTCTCGTCACCTGGACTATTCAAGAGTGCCAAAGTTACTTGAAGAGGATCTAGAAGAGCAGCATGTTCGAGGTAGTGGTCCTGGTGGTCAGGCAACAAATAAAACCAGCAATTGTGTGGTATTACGTCACAGGCCCACTGGTATTGTTGTAAAATGTCATGAGACACGTAGCTTGTGGGACAATCAGAGACGAGCACGTGAGATTTTACTGCGAAAATTTGACAATCTAATTAACGGTGAATATTCGCTGGATAGTCAGGAACGAAATGTTCAGTCGAAACATTCGGCTGAGAAACAACGCCGTAAGAAGAAACTGGCTGAGCTTAAAACAGCTTTTAAAGAACGCGAAGGTCTCACATAAATTAGTTGCTAAGTTTGTATTATTCTTAGTTACTTTAAATAAGACTTTACCAATTTCATTATAATCTATGTAGTCTCATTTATATTGCAGTTATTTTATTGTGACATAATTAAATAACAAATAAAAATGACTTAGTTTGGTGCAACGTTCAGCAAATTATTGAATATCCCTGATATCGATAATGCGACAACTGATTATACAAAAACAGATAGGATTACATCGAGTGAATAAACATATTTTTATAAAAAATTTTTGTTTTAATTGTCTCTTCGATCGTGAACGATCGATCAGTAGAAGAGAATTACATACAGCAGCTCAACGACTAAAGTCGTATTTATGCAGGTAATTTAAACTTAAAAAAAGAAAGATGCAGTGAAACCGTTACGTACTAATGACGTTCGGGTCGTTAAAAAAAAAAAGGAACGAAATCTATTGTAAAACTTGCTCTGCATAGTTATGAGAAGCTGGTTTGGGAGTAATCGGTACAACTGTAAAAGGGTGATAGAAAAAAAAGTGTACATACAAATTTGAAATTGCCGTAAGCCAAACCAGGATTACAGAGATTAAGATTGTATGAATTCTGCAGCGATTGAGACTGAAGAGAATGTACAGAACGATGAATTTACGTCGATACTTCGACGATGACAATGATAATATTACTAATAATTATTATAATGCTAATTAATATAATAATAACGTTCCGTAAAGATAGAATAATTAATAGTAGGGTTTCGATAGCAATAATAATAATAGTAATTAATAATAAAGTTACTAGGGCTAGATAACGATGTGTGAAATAGAGGTCTGGCTCGATCGATACGGTGTCTATAAATTCGAATTCTTGTCATTTTTCATCTTAGGGAAGCGTCTTGATTACACCGATGTGCCAAACGAAGTGCCGAACGAATACACGACGCGCATCACGAAGACTTCTTGATGATAATATTAAATTTATTAATTGCATCAATTTACACGTAACATGTCACCAATTGAAAGTAAAGTGTCAGTCTATTATATCGAAGTCCAGTTTATTGAATTCCTTTAAAGGGAATTTCAATTAGATTAATGGGTAAATTTACCAGTATGATTATTCCAAAGAATCCGTTAAAACGACAATCTGTGCACTATTCCTCAGGCTAATACAAAATTCTGATAAATCTTTTTTTTTAATTAATCTTAGAGCATTGAAAAATTAAAAACCAACGTGCGACCGAATCCGACAGGTTAAATCGTGGTGTGACAAGTCTGACAAGAAGACGTAATAAGATTCGAAATTCATAAATAGTGTTCTATTATCTCTATTGGGATGATACGCAGTGTAGAGAGTAGGTCGAGCCAAGTATGAGTTATACACATGGATGCTGCGAGAAAATGACGCAAATACATACACGCACGCACACATACACGCAACATACTTCCTGGCATAGAAGAAGGAGTATAACTTTATACAGAGGACATAGTTCAATTGGATTTCCTGGTCAAAGTGTCTCAACTATTCTTAATCCATCGGCCGAACTGACCACGAGCTCCTTTAAAATGTTTCTTAGGTCTCTTCAAACTACTACTAACACCAGAACTTCTTAAACGTCGATTACTGGCTACAGTCACTGATAGAATACTATTATCAACATCAACCTGTTCATCAATCTTCATCATTCTTACAACAGGCTGAAATTCTATGCTTGACCTACGTTGCTCCAGATCTACGGTCTGTACCAGACCTGATGGAAGTCTCTCTGATCCCGAAGAGTCTATATCTATTGGCTCTGAAGAGGAAATCATACGACGACACTTTATTCTTCGAGTTAGATGATTCTCTGAGTCATCTGGCTCTGAAGATGTGGTATTAGGTCGTGAACGTTTCCTGGAGGTGCGCTCTACTGGTTCTGTTTCTTGGGAACCCTCCGATCTAGGTAGTACCTGACGTTTTCTTGGCCTAGGTCTTGTATCTTGTGGTTCTGATGCTGGTCCTACAACTCTTTTACGCCTACTTAGTACCTTTGATGGTCTTTCTGACTCCCTACAATGATTTTCATGATTTTCGTCATCCTCTTCGTGCAGTCTGTTATCTTCAGCCTGTTGGTGTTGTGATTGCTGCTGTTGGTCAATCTTTTTTCCCGAGAATAATCCCTCTTCAGATTTACCAGGATTACTTGTATGCTCAGAGAAGTCATGTAACCTCTCTGACAGGGCAGGGCACTCTTTTTTCTCAGGTACGTTTTCTCTATCCAGGTCGTGTTCCTGGGAAGACTTTCCAGGTACCTTTTTTCGCATCTTTATACCTGGCCATCCGGTTCGATTTTTTCGACGTTTTCGTCTCTTTGCAGGTGATTCTCCAAGGATAGCTTCACCGCATTCAGAGCTCCCACATGAACTGTTCTCCAAATGGCTTCTAGGTAACTCTTCACAATTATCAAGAAGTTCAAGGAGATTAGGTGGGGGTCCTACTTTCGGCAAGGAGGGCTCGGCCATGTCTGTCACCTCAAAGGAATCCTCGAGAAGATCACCTTTAGCACATAACATTTCGTCGATGCTGCGAGCCATCTCTTTGAGTTCTTCATCGACATCAGACTTAACTTCTCTTTTTTCTATGTTTTGACTCTCCTCCTCAATGACTTGAAGAGAAGGTTGTTCCCGCTTACGGATGATCGTGGACATGATCGCCAAGGTAGAAGCGTGACATCTAGGGCTCTTTCGCGGGGAACGACCAGAAGTAAAACGACCCTTGGCTCTTCGTCTGTTTTCATTAGCTTTAGATACACCTTTGGCGAGAGTCTCTTGAAAATTGTCTATCTCATATGGCAGCAGAAAAGGTCGCTGGCTATCAGCTTCACTGAAGTAGTGCCAAAATTCAGCACCCTGATCCTGTCTTTGATAGGTTTGATACCATGGTTCTGATGTAGGCACTGTTTCGAATGAAAATTGCATTTTCTCTACTTCCGGCGATGGTTTGGATGATAGTATAGGCCCTTGCCCATCTAGCGCTCTTCTAGGTTCCGATCTCATCGTAGAAGAGTCTTTGGACATTCCTTGTGATGTCTGATACCTTAATCTACTACCTGGGGTCTCAAACTTATAATAATCTACATTATCTTTTATCAGAGCTTCAGCTTGAGTTCTTCTCCTCTTCCTGGCACGACCACCAGAATCTTGGGAATCCTCTTCCTCTTTATAAGGTGAACTAGTGACTGACACAGAAGAGGTTAAAGACATAGAACTAGGTTCCATCTCACTCTGACTGTCTCTAGGCATTGGGCTACTCTCGTCCTCACTGATTTCACTAGAGTCATCAATTCGTCTAGGTTCACCAAACATAAACGATTCAGCCTCATCACTTAGTAAAGATAATTCTGACTTTCGCACTCTTTTGAACCTCACGACTACCGGTTTTTCACTGGATGGTGCATCATCCTCTTTCTTAGTACCATTATCCTTGCAAGATTGATCTGCTCCTGGCACAGTGCTCGACCGCAGTTTATTGCCAAGCACTTCGACCTTATAATAAGCTCTATTATCTTCAATAAGTCTTTCTTCTACCGATAAACGATGCCTCACCCTTGAACTCCTACAACCTCGCCTACCTGAAAAAGGTCTAGTCCTACCTTTCACATTCTTAATACTTTTATCACAAGTCTTATCACCATCTTGTCTGTCATTACACTTCACGTCCCGATCGTTTGTATCATTAACTGTATAACTAATACTTTCCACTTTAATTTCCTCCTCATTTTGTTTCTTTTGATCTTGCACCACTTCATTTTCACAAATTCCAATTTGCCTATCGTCCGTCGGCTCATAAAGCCTCTCAGATACTTCAGCATGATCCGGTTGCACCAGTATGACACCATCTTTAGCCGTAAAATCCTCAGGTTCTGACTTTACATCTTTTGAGGATAAGATCCTACTATCAGCCAATAAAAGGCCTTTCTGTGGTAGAGCCGTGCAGCACACCTGAAAGTCATCCTCTTCAGGAAGTTTTTCATCATCCTGTTCGATCCACACTGAGTTCTTATTCTGGCGTTGCTTTTTTACTGTAAACCCATCAAATTTCTCATAGAATTTTTCAGTTTTCTCCACTTCGTGCCAAGGACTACCCTTAGAACGAAGTAAATGTCCACTTTCATGCTTTGTCCTAGTTCGGAGGTTATGTTGTGAATTTAATTTTAAATTGAGATTCGGTCGCGCACCATTGCACTGCACCATATCGATGTCTTCAACACCAAAATCGTCAAGTTCAGATTTAATTGCTTCCTCTGTCTTTCCTTCAGGAAGTACCACACTGTGAAGACTTCGGCCACCGTTTTGAAAGAGGTCCTTCCTATATATAAAAAAAAAAAAAAAAAAAAAATTAAGATTTGAAATAAGATAATGATGACAATCATATATGTCTTAAGTGCTAAATGAAACATTAAAAATAACAAACTATATTCAATAATTAAAATAAGAACTGATTTATTTATATTAGTTTATAAAATAAATGCCTGTACAAAAATCATCTTACATGGCAATTCCATAGCGAAAGTATTTTTATCTTTTTGTGTTTAAAAAGTAAAAAATTTATTGGAAGATGTTATTTTAAACTTAAAGTGGCATACCCAATTTCCTTAGCACGATTCAGCTGTAGGAATGCTTCAACGCTGGCACCAGCACTTATCAGCGTGTCCAGGGATAGGAAATTATCGTCATTACGAACAAAATTTAAGTGCTGATCACTTCGAACGTGTTTGGTAAGATCCTGATAGTCTATTCTGCAAATCTCACAGTAGCCTGCTACTAGCTGTTCCGTCCTGCGGGCGCGAGTCGCCGTAGCACGAGGTCTACGTGTCATTTCCTTATCCTAAAGAAAATGATCAATCGGTTTAAAGACACAACATTCAAAGACTTGATAGTTAAGCTGATGTGATAATTCAGAAAGCTTCAATTTAGAGCATTACTGGACTTCAAGACTACAAAATATTGAATTTTATATAGCCAGAACATTGGTTGAAAAAATCGGGTTTTCAATACAAATTGTACTAACCTTCCCTCGTTGGGTAACGTCCACACCTGCTCTGTTTTCTTTGACTTCTTTAGTGATTAGATTTTTTCCGATCTTATCTTCCCGTCGTTTTATGTCAAATGGACAGGTTCCTGATTCGCCGTCGAAATTCAAAGTTGGCCAGGACGATAGCTCAAGAAAAACAGGCCTAGTATCTCTGGAAAATAATTTTCATACATGATATATCCTTCAAACTTATTTTTCTCGTGTAATATGGATGACATATTGTATGCTCCTCGAAAGCAATTCTGAAAACAGTAGCCATAAAATATTTATGGTTATGGCAATTATTCTCCTCAGTTCAAAATATATTAAATCTTCTAACCTGCGAAGAGACTCGAACTTAATAAAAGGCGCCTTGAGGTGTTTGACCTTTGGATTCTTGGCAGTAAAAACAGATGGCGACTGTGTAGAGTTGACTTTCCGACTGGCAAGATTTCTAGTATCTTTAAGGGAAACGTATATTTTTTCAAGCCAACCCTGCAATTTCTCAGTGGCCCAAATAGGGATACCCCAATATTGCGCGTTCTTTAGCGGATCCACGGAACACTGTTGCGGCTGTGTCAAAGCACGTTGCAACATCGCATCCGCTCGCGACTTCTGCAAATAAAATAAGTCAGAATATTAGTATTAAGTTATTAATATGGCAAATAAACTTAGACAGATTCTGCACTTAATAATGAAATATCATAACATTAGCAATAAGGAAATTAACCCAACTCTAATTGTTATAAGTTACATTAAATAATGAAAACACTGAATAATACTCACGGATCTTGAAGCAGTTTGAGCCCGTAAGTTGGTTGAATTATTAAGAGGAGACTCAATACTTAAGGAAGGCGTTGGAGGTGTCGGAGTAGGCGTTGGGTTCTCCACGCTCCATAGCGAGGAAGGTCCCACGCTCCCTCCGCTGGTCCAACCCCATTTGCACCTGTCACTATCAGCCTGGTTTGACTTTTCTGCTTTATCGCTCACCACTAATGTGACACTACGTACTAAAAATAGTTCGATAGTCTGCAACATCGAAACTCAAAATTATAAACATTATTTTATAAAATATTACTAATCTTGATGAAAGAAATGAAAATTATGTCTGTTGAGATTATCGCTATCAATATTGAAAAGAAAAGAATATATAAGAATGTAAGGTAACAAAAATTCAATATAGTCTTCGATCAACAATAAACACCATTGCTGACATACCTATAATTCATATACGAGAATGCTTTTTTGATAATTGGCATATGGGGCTTGCCTGTCAAAAAATAAATCTATTGTCCAACAAGGACTATAGCAAAGAAAAAAATATATATATATTGTTAAACCAACTAGAATCTAGCATTGTTCTGGAAAATAATATTACAATTAAATGATAACTGCTTCTAATTAATTACATTATCCATACAGTAAATTTAAAATAATCAAACTCAGTGATGTTTAGTGTAAATGATATAAAACAATTTAACATAATGAACAATGACAGATATAAATGTAAAAAAGCCAATATATCTCCACATTAGCTCTCTTCTACATATTAATCAACGAGATAACATATTTTAAAATAAACATAAATGCACTATTTCGAATGTATAATGAAAGAACTGTCACAAAATGGAAAATAGAAGATATAGGTTAGTAGTCAAGTACTGAAAGCGGCAAATTCGAATTAAAATGGAATGCCGACTGAATAAAAAAAAAAAGGTACCAAACAATCCCCATATTTATACTTAAAAATTTTCTTTAACAAAATCATCGAACCTCACTTAAACTAGCTATTAAAATAATATAATTAAATGATTCGAAAATAAAAAGCCTTTCAGGTGTATATATATATATATATATAAATAAATAAAAGCAAAAATCCAAAACAATCAACAAGCAAGAACTTCAACAATTCGATCTCCGAAAATCTTAAAAAGTGACAAATGAAAAAGACGTACGAGTAAATCAGAGTCTTCATTTGTGTTTGAAATTGTACAATCACTTGGCAACAATGTAAGGAAATATATAAAAATAAGCAAATCTGTTCTCGAAACGGAACGGCGAGCACTTCGTACAACATGGATGTGGTCGCTTGGAAATACAATAAGATGGCGTAGGAGGCACGGTGAAAGAAAGTACAGGATAATATCGCGACTCACTTGTTAGGACGTTGTTGTGTCTTCGCACATGTAAAATGCCTGGTACACAACGAATGTTAATAACTGACAATTATCACTGTACGTAAACAATTACTGAAACAAAATGATCCGGACGAAATGTTATGAAATTTCGGGACTGGATGAACATAATACCGAAAGCGCAGCTGTCACTCGGACACAAAATGGCCATCCGCGCGCTAGGTACACTGTACGGAATCACTTCGGTGTTGCCAGCTATATCAGCGGTCCTGATGGCGGCGCTCAGTAGCAACATCCACTACTAAAATTTAAGGCAAATGTTTTTCTTTACAAGTTTTTAAGTCTCTCTCAACTAATTTTCTTACATGATTACCAAAATCATTATAGAAGACTTTCCCCCCCTGTTTTCTGCAGATGACAGTACTGGCATCAGTATTAGTGGAGAACCGTCAAGTTCAGTTATAGCTTTCTCATTTAGTCGCTAGATAGCACGTTAAAATTCAGTGACTCCTGTGTTTGTCAACAGAAAATTTGACGTATTTGTAACAGCTTCGCGCACGCCTTTTATCGGAATGTGGCCTTTTGCGAATCGAAGTTATCCCCATTACACAATTTATATACATATGCTCCGCTTACACCTCCCACTCAATGCATTACCAACACAAATATTGAAGTTAGGTTAGAGTCAATTATAAAAGTATTCAATTCGTCGCTTCTGCCGAATCCCAACGAAGTATTGGGGTGAGATATAAATTAGATTTCTATCTACAGAATTCTAAAACTTGCTTCTCTTTGTAAGTTTATAGCATGGACGTCTGAAATATCTGGACAGAACCTAAAGTTTCTTTATGATGCAGTGGGAAGGGAAAATGTGTGGCACCCATATCGGTTTGTCAGATTTAGACATACATACATCTCTATTTGCTAGCCTCAGCTATTTTCACATTTTAACTAAACTACTAACTCCGTAGTTAACGGATATTGTATAGCCATTTGTTTAAGGGATAATGTAATAGTCTTAGATGTCCATAATTACTATAATGTCCTTTAGTTTGTGTACAGAACATTTTTTTGATTAAATACTAATTCGTTCAACTGTACCTTTTTAGCGTCCAAATTATTTCTTGGTTACCTTATAAATTAAAAAAATATTGTCTGCTTGATATTTGAACTTGGGCCGTCCGGTTACAAGTTCAAAAGCTACCTTTCGCGGCTAAACCGCCATTCTTTTAATTATACAGGTTTAGTCAGTAGAAACGCACCAGCAGAAGTTGGCCGCAAGTTGCCGACATGGCAGTGTGGCCTCTTCAAAAAATGACATGTGACTGTGACCGATTTCCATAAGCGAAACTGACAATTCGCCTAGCAATAAGGTTTTTGAAATATTTCAGTAGTTAGGTTACTGGAATAATTAATTAATATTGTAATGACAAAGTGTAATGTCAGTTAAGATTTATTTTCACAACAGATTTTTTTCCTGCACTTTTTTGCTATAAAAACATTTCAATTGATTTTTAAATTAATTGCAGCATTGTATTGCAGAATTGCAGTTATCATTACTTGGAAATATCAAAATTGTGAATATGTTAAACTTTACGTTGTTTTAATTGCAATCTGTTGTGAAAATAAATCTTAACTGATATTACATTTTCTCATTACAATATTAATTAATTATTTCAGTAACCTAACTATTGAAATATTTCAATAACCTTATTGTTATGCGAACTGTCAGTTTGCGCTTATGGGAATCGGTCACAGTCACATATCATTTTTTGAAGAGGCCACACTGCCGTGTCGGCCACTTGCGGCTAACTTCTGCTGTTGCGTTTCTACTGACTAACCCTTTATATATTTTCTTTATCGCAATTCCGTATTATCGTGCTTGTCGTTTTCTTTCTATTTTCTTTAAATAGGTTTTAATACTCAAAAATGGGAGAAATGTTTCTAGCTATTTTTTCGTGTTTGTTTTTAAAAATAAGGATTAATTTTAAAAACCAGGTAGCCTGGTTACGAGTATAGACGTTTCCCACTCGCTTTGAGGGTCATTTCACCGTGAAAACAAATTCCGTTGCCGCCATATTGGTTTGCTATATTCTCGTGACAGTAGTCTTTTATTCAACTCGCCCCTTAGACTACACCCTTACAGGCGAAAGCTCTGTTCAGATATTTTATATATCCTTGGTCTATAGTCAAACTCTATTTAAAATAGTTTTCAGCTTCATAAGCCAATATAATATGCAATTGAAAAATGGGAATAATAATATATTAGTGCAATATACTAGTGCATCAAGGGCGTGAAGGAGGTTACTTTGACGAGTGTGATGTTTGCCGCACAAACGAAGCAAAGGCGGTATTCACGCTAGTCAAATTATATCCTTTCTCCCTTGATGCAAACGATATTTTTCGTCCGGCTCCATTTGAAAATTTAACATCTAGATTAGACCCGATAAAAAAAGTTTAATTCACGAATTTCGGAGTAAAAAGAATTCTTGCAAATTTATAAATGCCTAGTTGCGAAGTGCGCATGGGCAGTCGTCAACGGACTGCAATTAGCCACTTTACGTCGGCTAGCCATTCACAAAAATAAGGGTTTTCAAGGGGGATCGGACAAAAATATATTATTTAAAGCAATGAAATTTTGTTTCCAAAATCTTGGAAAACAGAATATTTTTCTAAGATAACAAACTCACAATGCTACAGTCAGATGTCACAATGAGCAGGGGTATTTATCAATAAAAAAAAAAGTTAACGGGGATCAAATGACCCGTATAGATCATACTAAATGTCGCGCTAGTTTGAAGAAGTTCAATAACCAAGTTTGATACAATCGTAAATCATTAAACGGGCGTGTGGTATTTTAATACTTCATTGACTTTATTTCAAATAAAAAGTAATTTAAAACAAATATATGGATGTATTGGATTGTTTGTAAAATTATCTAACGAATGGATATTACTTCGATTTTCATATGTGAGAAGAAATTATAAAAAGTGACGTTCAACAAATTCCACGCGACCATAGAAGAGTTAAAAAAGAGTTATGATAGTTACATTATTAAAGCATACTCTTTAAAATATTAACAACTTATGCTATACTCAATTTATAATAAATAGTAGAATACCGATTCACAATTAAAATATGGAATTTATAAAACTCACTTTAAAAATTGTAGGAAGATTGCACTTTCAAAAAATACTGTTAGTAAATGAACTGTATCTTAAGTTCATCATCTGTATAGTATAATTTGCATTTAACAGATAATTTATATTTATCTAATGCTTTCGTTTAAGAAATACTTTCTATTTAGTGTCTGCTTTGCCGTAATGTATATTTTGTGCTTAATGCATAACCAATACTAGAGGGTAACATTTTTTCAAGCTGTGACGGAGATGTACAATGCGCCTTCACAAATATCGGCATAGATCGTAAAACATCGTGCATTTCCGTAGATGTAAGGACTAACAGTCCTGCTTTTATAATCGAAGAGTATCGGCTGTGTTCGGCTACATTCATATCATAATCCCCGGGTACCTGATAAACCATAGGCCTCAAACAAAAATGGCGGGAACGTGAGGAAAACGCGCGAGCATCGATGTATAATCAATACGCCTGACATTAGAATTCAAACTCTGACCTCGAATAAACTGCTATATAAAAAATAGAGTACAAAAATATTGCAGTAAAAAAAATATGACAATACAATATGTTAGTGGAGATGAAATCTTTTTTTTATAACTTACCCCACCAAGATCCTTTATTTTGGTCTCTAGTTTTGATGAAAGAGCATGATTCTTTATATCCAAATAAAATGTTTTTTTTTCCAAAGGTTTTGGGCCTTTTTGTAAGCGTACATCTGGAAATAACATCTTATGTAATTAATTTTCATATTTACTTTTAAAGTGTATTACACATATATATTTATAGGTCATGCCACAAACTACTCACGCGTAACATAATTTTTAAAAAATCTGCATGATAAAGACAAACAGAAATAGGGACTAGTAGGAAACAAACTAGAAGTTTCTAAAATCATCCGATTGAAACTTGATTATTTTTAAATTTAACATTCTAGATATTGACACAATAGGTTTTGATTTGTTTATAGTATTTTCTGTTTATTAACAAAGCGATACTGGTAATAAAAAGAGCAAGCCCCTAAGTATTTTGTGACTGACACAATATCGATAGTATATGAACTGCAGAACTTATATGCTGGTTCCAATATCTCCTATGCCAACTATGTGCAGTAGTTGTCAGACAGAATATTCTATGATAGTGGCTCTCTTTACTAGTATTTTCTTGGTGACTCTGGACAAGTGTCAAAGGCTTTCTTATCATTGTTTAACATTATACTGCAAAGTATTTTATAATACGAAAAGTATAAATGTTATTTCTGTCACAGAGTAACATAACAGAAAAGCAAACTTCCTCTCTAAGCAATACTTAATAATATATTTTAAATTATCCATAATAAATTTTACCAAAGTGAATATTGTTGCTGAACACTTTTGGTTCGCATATGTCATATTACTGCATCCAAAATACTTTCCCTATAGCACAACGGATACATACATGTGTATCTTCTGCGGACGCTCGTCCCCCCTTTCATTTCAAGACCAACAGTACAAAAAAAGTAGGTGAAAATTAAACATGTATTCAAAGGATTTGAATACTTCGTTTGTATTTACGTAATATGTAGACTAACTATTGTTACAAAATCACAAACAGTATGAGCCCAATTCATTTGTATGAATTATTATGGAATATTATGAAATGGAAAAGTTATGTTTGACAAAATCTACAGTGAAGAACGTTAACAAAGAACGTTTATCTTATAGGTTAAGTACATACGGGAAAGTTTGTCAGTCTGTTTCGACTCGTCTTCCTGTGGACGATGTTGTTTGCGCTCTTGATCCTGGGCCTTGGACGGCGATACCATTCCTAGGCTATGCCACAGCAGACAAATAAATCTGCTTCTGGTCCACCTTGGTTAGTCGCGTATTCCTCACAATAGGAATACTCGCTGCCCATTATCGTGGCAATAAGAGGTGTTTGCACTTCCAAGACAGAGTCGAGATACGCCGTATGACTCTAAAAAGTTACGGGAACATTACCGAGAATTCGAATTCAGCCTGTACATCACCACCTCAATTGACGACAGTTCTTCTTTCTTCTTCTTTATTTAGTTAGGTTGGCACTAGTTGGGACTTCAGTCCGTTAAGGCCTTCACACACAAAACGACGTAACGACTTAAGACGTAAGCGTAAGGAAACCAACCAATCAGAATCTAGTACTGTCCCCTCCACTATCCTCCGTAAGACGTAAGCCGTAGTGGCGAAAAATATCGTAAGGATGAAATCGTTACGGCTTACTTCTTACGGACAACCAATCACAAACCTTCTCGCGTGATGTGCTTTCCTGTAAAAGTGCATATCATGCATTTCAATATAGTTCCAATTTATAAAATATACAATCCTTAATTATAAGTACATAATTGTTATTGTGTACTTACTTTTTACAACAGAAAATAGCTAAAAAAAGAAAGTTATAGTACTTATGTACAATGAAGACACTTTAAGAAAATGTGCAATTCTTTCTTCAGTGTGATTGGCCGTAGCTTACTCCTTACGCGTGTGGTGTGCGATGGTGCTTACTGATTACGGCTTACGCTTACGTCTTAAGTCGTTACGTCGTTTTGTGTGTGAAGGCCTTTACAAGCGGCCACAAGATTAATCCAATATGGAGCGTTTCTATGGGGCATCTAGCGTGAGAATCCCACGGCGATCTGAAACAGAGAGGAGCACCCCGGTGACCAATCACCGAGGCGGTCCAACCAGCCAGAGCCCGAGAGCTCACAAATCCCCCAATCAGGAGGCAATTCATGCAAGGAGCCAATAGGAAAATGGGTAGAGGTGCAGGTAGAGGAATGTTGTTGGAATGAACAATAAGTGTAGAACTGGCGAAGGAAGCGTATTAACTTGCGGAGTTAGTAGTGGACAAAATTGTCCATATAGAGTCTACGGGGCTAGAAATCTATATAGATATGTTAGCATTAGTGAAAAAGTTGTGTATTGATTCAAGTAGTTTAGGATGCATGCAGTTTAGGTAAGAAGCGATGGAGTATGTAACCGGCAGCTTAGCTTTACGAATAGAAAGGAGTAGTTTAGTTCTGAGATGAGAAAAACGGCGACAGTGCCATAAAACATGATAGACCGTTTCGGAGCCCCTGCCACATGGACATCGATCGGAGCAGACAATGCCTTTACGATGGAGGCTTTCGGCCAAGGAGTGGTGATTGACTCTAATTCTGGTGAAAGTAGTTATAACGGAGCGACTTAAGTTTGTGTTTGAAAACCAAGGCGTTTTGGCTATGGAATAACAATGGTTGAAGTAGAAAAGACCCTTTAGATCGTGATGGTTTGAATAAAATGCTAGACAGGCTTCTGATGCCCAGTTGGATATAGTAGGGAGCAGGTCAGTGCATGGAAGACTGTGGTTTAAAAATGTACCGGTTGTGATGGCATTTTTGGCGAGTAGGTCAGCCATGTCGTTTCCCCGGAGATTCGAGTGACTCGGAATCCAAAAAAGACGGATAGATTGCCTGTTTAATGAGGCCTGTCTTAGTTTTAGCTTGATCAGATATATAAAATATGAGTGGGATTTATCTAGGCTAAACGACTGCAGGGCCTTCAGAACACTCTGCGAGTCCGAAAAAACTGTTGATATAGTTAATTTTTTATCTAGGATAAAATTGATCGCATGATAGATTGCAAGGGCTTCCGCCGAAAATATTGAGGCTTGAGTAGCTATTTTAGCTTGGAAACATATGTTGAGAGAAGGGCAGTAGACGCTGAAACCTGTAAAGGGGCCATCTGGGTTTTTCGAGCCGTCAGTATAGAAACAGTGTGACGAAGACAGGATTTGACTGAAGCATTTGTCAAACTCATTAGTCGGATTCCCTGAACTTTGGATGGAGAGACCTTCTAGTAAACGGACACTTGGAGTAAAGTGCTGAAGTTCATAATCAAAATGGTAAGGAAGAGGATGAGGGGAGTTATAAATAATTTTACCGTAATTACGAACAGAAACAAAGGCCTTATAGAGGATGAAATGATGCTTAATCTGATATGTTTTGCCATTATAGGGGAGGCGCAAAAGGTTCGAGAGGCGACGAATGACAGGATGGTCAGAGTGTGAGAAACATTTTAGGATGTATTTCCTTGCTAAGAGATTAAACCGGATGAGTAAAGGTGATTCTTTTGTTTCAGCGAGAAGCGCGCGGATTGGAGTGGACATTCTAAGCCCCAGGCTGAGACGGAGAGCACTGTACTGAACTCGATTAAGTTTCATGAGTAGATTACTGACAAGGAGTAGAAGGGCTTGACAACCATACTCTAGGACGCTTCTGATCAATGATTTGCATAGGAGAAGAAGGGTTGAGGGGTGTGCACCCCACCATGTGGATCTAAGGGCCTTGAAGATGTTCAGTGCTCTATTGCATTTATTAATGGTTTTTTTAAGGTGAGAGTTCCACGTCAATTTCCTGTCGAAGATCAGACCTAGATACAAGGCCTCATTAGAAGCATGTATCCGGTCAGAGCCCAACGTAACGTAACAATCATCGAAATCACGTCTGCTTTTGGAGAAGATAACTAGTTTTGTTTTAGATGGAGAGATGGATAGCCCTATACCTTCCAAGTATTGGCAAACAGAAGTAACGCTGGATTGAACTGCATTGAGACAGTCTGCTAGGTTCTTGGACCTAGAGAGGATAACGGCATCATCAGCGAATTGCGTGGAAATACAGTTCGGATGAAGGTGGTTATTGAGTTCCCTGATATATAGAGAGAAGAGAATGGGACTAAGGGTAAGGCCTTGTGGCAAGCCCTTGTGAGTGGACCTGGGGCCAATTAGGCCACCATTGACCTTGAAAAAGACGTTCCTTTCTGAGATTATTTTATAGACAATACGGCAAATGGATTCAGGTATACCTATAGAGCATAAATTGCTAATTAGGATAGATGGAATGACCTCGTCAAAAGCGCCCATAATATCAAGGAACACTGCGACCGTGAATTCACCCTCAGCGAATCCGTTGTACACCTCAGACGACAATAGTGCTAGATTATCCGTGGTAGACCTGGCCTTGCGAAAACCGAACTGCGAGGATGGAAGAAGTGAATGGTGCTCAACCCACCATGAGAGTCTAGCGAGGATGAGGCGCTCAAAAAGTTTTAGCATACATGAAGCGAGGGCTATGGGCCGAAATTTTCCGGGAGTTGATTTTGGGATGAAGAAAACGAGAAACTGGTTCCAGCTCTCTGGTAAGACAGAGTCTTTAAGAAATTCGTTGAAAACTGACAAGAGAGCACGATGAACATTTGATGGTAGTCTATATATAATGTCGTTATTAATTTTGTCTAGGCCCGGAGATGAACCACGTTTGAGCTTTTCAATTGCCAAGTCTAGCTCCTTTTCTGTAAATGGAGACTCAAGGAAGGAAGATTTCTGAAAAAGATGCGAAGCTGGAAAGCATTTATGCAGTGCTGAACTTGGGCAGAAGGACTCTGTTAGCTCATGAAGTTTATTCAAAACTTCGGTATCCGATGAGCAAGAAGGAATTGGGTTGAGTTGCCTGTGACCGAATCTCTTAACTTGGTTCCAAATGAGGGAGATAGAAGAGGTAGGCGAAATAGATTCACAGAAAGATTTCCATGATTGTTTTTTAGCTGTGCTAAAGGTACGCTTGGCTGATGCATCTGCTTTTTTGTAGGTAATGAAGTTCACATGATTGAAAGAGCGACGAAGTTGCTGGAGAGCTTGCTTCCTTGCGCGAACTGCCACATCGCAGCTAGCATTCCACCAAGGAGAAGGACCTTTTTTCTTCGATCGGTTCCGTGAAGGATTAGAAATAGCGGTGGGACAAGCCATTATTACAGAGTCTGTGATGGTATCAATGATTGTATTGTATCTGTCCGTAGCTGGAGAAGAAACTAATGGTGGGGCAAGAAAGGTAGGATTGGATAAAGAGAAACTTGTAGAATCACGGAGAATAGTTTGAAACTTGTGCCAATCCATGTTTTTAAGTTTGAATTTGTGGTTAAAAAGGTCGTTGTAAGGAAAGTGAGCATTTAACGAGGTTGAAATTGGAAAGTGATCACTACCTAAAAGATCATCCAGGACCTTCCATGAAGACAAAGTGGCAATATTCTCTGATGCTAGAGATAAATCTAAGCAAGAAGGTCGATGATTCGGTCTATTGAGAAGCGTTGGTGAGCCATCGTTAAGAAGCACTAAATTACTGTCTAAAAGAGATGATTGAAGGGAGTTGCCTATTGAACAGGTGCGAGGGGAACCCCACGCTTCGTGATGGCAGTTGAAGTCACCGCCAATAAAGATAGAAGTAGAGTCAGGGAGTGAGGCGAAGAAGCTGTTCCAGTCGTTTGTCTGAGAACGGAAGTTAGATCCGGGAATTCTATAGACAGCGACGATAAGCAAAGGGCTAGCAGAAAGAGGGATGGAAACGGCTAACGATTCTAAGTGATGTGGTTTGTAGAGTGTGCTGCTGATTTTTGTGAAGGAAATGCCCTTCCTGATACAAATGGCTATGCCACCGCCCCTATCAGAAAGTCTGTCTTTTCTGATTATATTGAAATTTTTTAGGAAGAAAGGTTTACCGGGTGAGAGCCATGTCTCTAGAAGAATAATTATATCATAACCTACAGAGACATTAGACAGGTCCCCTATCTTATTTTGGAGACTGCGACAGTTCCAATGCAGAATGCTAAAAGAGTTAGCAGTGCTGGCTGTAGTGTTGGATGTATTAGGCATAGTTAAGTAAGTTAGTTGGTAGTAAGGTTTGGTATGATAGGGAAATATATATCAGATTGAAGAGAAGTGACGGGAGGTGCAAGATTATGCTTGCAGTTGAGTGAGTCTGGTGAAATCTATTGATGAGAGTTTATCAAGTATGCTATCTAACTTTTCCAGGCGCTGGAGCTGAGGAGCGAACTGTTCTATGATGAGAGAAGCCGAACTGAGAAGCGATTCTAGAGTAGAGATAGTATTTTCTATATACTCTGGGTCAAAGTTTGAAGAAGCTGGAAGAGGGCTAGGAGTGTACATGCGTAGAGCGATGCCATTCCGAGACGGAGTACGAGGTTCCTGTTCAACAGGATGCTGTTGCAAGGTTGATGCAGAAGTTGGTTTGGGAGTAGAAGCTCTGCTATGTGTAATAGCAATGGGTGAAGAACGTACTGGACGTCTCGGCGAGTGCGTGACAGAAGCGAAGGAAGAGGTACGAACTCTTGTAGGCAGGTTAAGAGCAGAGGTAGCAGCATCTGGCACAGGAACATCTCCCAGCTCTGGAAATTCTGAAAAGTCAAACCGAGGAGGATGAGCTGGGTTAGAAAGTGCAGATGGGGAGCCACGCTTAATCAAAGTGGATGCCTCCTTAATAGAAATGTTTCTATCTGAAGCTAACGAAAGGATCGTTTTTTGATTGGATCTTTCAGGACATGATAAGTCTGTAGGAAGATGCGACCCTCCACAATTCACACACGAAGGCGGATTTGTGGCATTTGGGCATTCAGTTATATCTGGATGAGAATTCTGACCACAGCGAGGACATCGTGTTGCACTGCGGCAAACTTGTTTAGTATGGCCAAAACGAAGACAGTTGTGGCATTGCCTTATAGAAGGAACGAAGGTGCTTACAGCGTAACGAACACTGAAGAGATAAATGTGAGTTGGTAAGGATTGTCCTTCAAATGTGAGTAGTACAGTGCGAGTAGGAACTTGACTAGACTCTCCATTGAGTATGACTTTCCTGTCGAAACGCTTAGCTGCTGTGATTTTTTCAGAAGCTGAGGAGCCCGAAATGATATCTTCTGGTGTGATGTCTGTGGGGATGTTGCGAATGATGCCTTGTTTCATGACCTGGCTTGAAGGAATAAACGCAATGAGATTAAATTTTTTGAGGTTGGGGTTTGAAATTAAGTTGTTAGCAGCCTCAGCAGTACTAACACGAACTTTGAATCGGTTTTTCCCTGTTCTAGACGTCTCAAGAAGCTTATCACCAACTAAGTTGTTGCGCTGGGAGTCTCCTGACCCCATAGAAAAATGCCAGGCCTGATAGTCCGCGCGTGCAGCAATGTGCTAAGTCAGAACTAAAGGCGGCCTGGCAACCGAAATGAAGAAATAATAAAATCGCACAATAATCACTTTTCGGAAGTCCAGCTTATGGCTGCACCTCCGAAAATCGGGAGTCTACAGTTAGAATCCGTACGGATAAGGTGGTCTCGTGGAGTAGACTCGGTACAGGAAATAGGAAGACCGAACGGTGCCTATATTTTTCCAGGTCGACGTACGTCGACATACTGTACACCACTCTTGATTATTTTTAATAAACATTCTCTGTTTTGTTATATTCACGCGAGTTCTAACTCCTTAACCGGCAACGATCCCAAAAATATCCTAGCCCTAACCTCTCTTATCGAACACCTTCGTTATCGAGACGTTACGGCACAACAAATTTGGTGGCAGCGGTGGGATACTGCCAAAGTGAATTAGCGAAACGGAAGTGTCTGAAGTGATCAAGCAGCCCGAACGGGAAATTACCGGAAACGGTAAACAAAACCCAGAGCTGAACCCGACATACACTCGTTGGGACAAATAGCCTGGTAGGATTTAACACGCGGTAGTTGAATCAGAAACAAGGTCAGACTCGACAAGGGACGTCGAGGAACGGACGGCAAAACGCTACGCGGTAAGCGTTATTGCAAAGAGAAGTCGCGCAAACGTTGCCGACACACGAGACCACACCAAGGGTCAACGACGCCTGGAAGGACGTCTACGACTGACAGCGGGATCCAGACATCGCCGCTACCGGGATCCGGACGAGTACGAGTCAACCCAACGACTACCAACGTCATCCCGGAGGATCAACGCCATGGAGTGGAGCTTCATCCTGTAAGTGGCGGTTACCAATCTATAAAGCCTATAAAATTCCAAAGCCAGTAGGTAGGATTAGTCTCTAATTGTTAGTCACGGTATACTCCGGACACCCCCTACGCGAATCGGTCCATGCCTCGCGATACTGAGCCGCGACCCTTACGTAGGGGAGGCTCGTGGGAATCACCTTTGGATAGGGAAAACGTCAACGTCCTAGCCGGACTAGAAGCCGCGGTTGGAGATATAACTTTTAGAGCTAGGAGAGCGCTACGGACTCTTTCCCCGTCAGGACGTTTACCTGAGGGTCGACAGGCGGCTATCACGAGTAGCTTAAACGCTCAATTCGGAGTAGTATCGCGAAGAGGATCTGCCTTTGACGATTACGACGATACTCTTTTAGACCAAATAGGTGACATGGCTAACAGAGGACAGGCTCCTCCCGCGGGAATATCAGACTCTATGGTGAACGAGGAAATCGCGCGTCTACGCGGGCGAACTGCAGTGTCAGACCCCGTAAATGCGGTAACTATGGCTCGAGGCCTCTCACCTCGCGCAGCCCAAATGAGTCACGAAAGACGACCCTTAAGGACGTCCAACCACGACCCAGCTGACCTGGGAACGTATCTCGATGGGGAAGGACGAGAAGACGAGGTTTTTGAGCCGCGGGAACGCCGGTCGGAGCATACCCCGAACGCTAGAAGAGATCTGGCACAAACCCTCAACGAGGTAGGAGCGGACGAGTATGAACTGATTACAGCCCTCCAAGATCAGATTAGTGCCCTCACGAGACAGTTAGAACGACTACAGCCCGCACGGGACCGAAGAAATAGGCCAAGTTTGAGGTGGCGGCCGGAACCAGTAAGAGAAAGAAGAAGCGTCCCCGCCACCCTCGGATCACCACGACTAGACATAGGGCTAGCGTTAAAAAACATAAAGACATTCGACGGAAGCGACGCGAATGAGCTAGACGGATTCATAAGGTCATGCGAAACCGTATTTAGAAGGGTTGCCGAAGCAGACCAGGAACTTTTGCTAGAACTGGTGCTCTGCGGCAAACTAAACGGAACGGCATCAAGGGAGCTAAAGAACAAAACAATCGAGAACCTAGACGATTTAAAATACGAACTAGAGGCCTTGTACGGGCAGCGTAAATCACTGTCTGCCCTACAAATGGAGTTCAATAGTCTAAAGCAAAATCCCGGAGAAGATGTCACAGCATACGCGACCAGAGCCGAAAGAATCACCGTAGATATAGTAGAGAAGCTATGTGATATGGTACCCGACCAGAGTCACGCGCAATCGGTAGAAGCCATCACACGCAAGTGTGCGCAGGCTAATTTCGAAAATGGATTGCACGGGCAAGTCCAAGTTCTGGTCCGTTCGCGGAACTACGAAACCCTACATGAATCAATCGCCGGTGCTATCGAAATTAGCAGAATGGTCCAGCCGAAAGGAACCATAACGGGACAGCCCCAGAACACGAGAAGGTCCATGCAGGGCCAAGTCGCAGGGGGAAAAACCTGTTACAATTGCGGTAACGCCGGGCACATGGCACGAGATTGCAGGCGCAAGTCGGGTCGCGTCAGCTTACCGGCACCGCAACCGAACAAGGCAATCAACCAGGTCGATGTCGTCTGTACGTACTGCAAGCTCAAGGGTCACACTTGGAAAGAGTGTCGGAAAAGGACGAAGAGGAAACAGGAGAATGAACACGGATTGACGCGAGATCCGCCCCGGCAAGACGTTGCCGATAGGCGGAATGCGCCCGATTCCGGTCAAACCTCCTCTAGCCACGACAATACCGGCAAGCGAACCTTAGGTACCTTGAGGCTCAACACCCTCGGTACAAAGCGACCGCAGAAAAGGACGATGCAGCTACTACAGGTAACATTGCCTGCAAATTCCGCATCCGCAAGCGATTTCGACATCGTGTCTCCACACGCAGTTGGAGGAGTGTTGACGCTGAAGGCCGACACCGGAGCGCAGTGCAGCATCATCAAAAAGAGCTGCCTGAAGCCGAATACGGTCATCGAAGACAGCGAGATAGAACTGCAGGGTGTGGGAGGCGAGAAATTCACGCCCTTGTGCAAGGCAGAAGTCGTCCTTGAAACCCCGGCAGTAGATGTGAAACATTGGTTTTACGTGGTACCAGATGATGTACCACTGACTGTAAACGGCCTGTTGGGAATGGAGTTTATTAGAGGACACAAGGCGGACATAATCAGCGGGGAAACCTTTAAACTCTACGGCCATAGCATGCCTCTGATGGATGGGAAGTCAAACATGAAACTTCCACCTAGAAGCGAGACTATCGCTTACGTAGCTACCACCAGCCGGAGCGTCGGACTACTTGCATAGTCCGAAGTCAGCACGGGCGTTATAATGGGCTCGTGCCTGACGCAGCCGAAGGGCAACAGCTGTGCAGTGAGCTTGGTCAACATGACCGAGTTAGAAGCAGAGGTGCAACGCCCGACCGTGAAACTCGAGCCGATAGATGCCCCCACCGAAGACGGAGGCTATACGGCCGAGACGTTGCGCGTAAGCGCTATAAGCACGGAAAGAGGTGCCAGACGCATAGAGCGATTACAGAGTGAACTCGATCTGGCACACCTCAACAGCGAGGAGAAAAGGGCTCTTGCAGGACTAATCACCGAATACGAAGAGATATTCCACCTGCAAGGAGACAAACTCCCGTGCACCCACATGGCAGAACACCGAATCCCGTTGAAGGAAGGGGTAAGACCTACCAAGGTACACCCATACCGCCTGCCCGAATTCCACAAGAAGGAAGTTGAAAAACAAACGGCGGAAATGCTGGCTGACGGCATAATACAGCCCAGTAGGAGCCAGTGGAATGCCCCTTTGCTAGTAGTAGCAAAGAAGCCCGATGCCACGGGCGAGCGACGCATGCGAGTGGTGGTGGATTTTCGAAAGCTAAATGAAGCCACCATAGGAGACTCATACCCACTGCCCAACATCAACGAGATATTGGACCAGTTGGGAAAGGCACGATATTTCTCAACCTTGGATCTCGCCTCGGGATTCCATCAGATCCCGATGGCGAACGAAGACAAGGAGAAAACGGCGTTCTCTACACCGCAAGGGCACTTCGAGTACAACCGAATGCCTTTTGGGTTGAAAAATGCTCCCCCGACCTTCCAGAGATTAATGAACTCCGTACTAGCAGGACTCCAAGGGATAAAATGCTACGTCTACCTAGACGACATAGTGGTGTACGGAAAGAATCTAGACGAGCACAACGCTCGCCTGAGAGAGGTGTTCCAACGCCTAAAGGAAGCCAAACTGTCCGTACAACCAGGTAAGTGCCAGTTCCTACGAAGGGAAACGCACTACCTAGGCCACATTATCTCGGAAGAGGGTGTGCGAGCGGATCCAGAGAAGCTCGCTGCGGTAAAGGAATTCCCCGTACCAAAGGACGTCAAGGGAGTCCAGTCCTTCTTGGGCTTGGCCGGATACTACCGGAAGTTTATTAAGGACTTTTCAAAAATCGCCAAGCCTCTAACCAAACTTACCCGAAAGGACACCAAGTTCGAATGGACTGCGATTCGAGATGCCGCGTTCGAAGAATTGAAACGGGCACTGACATCCGCACCGATACTACAATATCCGGATTTTGAGAAGCCTTTTATCGTGACAACAGATGCGTCCGACAGGGCAATCGGCGCAATCCTGTCTCAGGGCAAGGTCGGAGAAGACCTGCCAATTTGCTACGCAAGCCGAACGCTATCTAAAGCGGAGCTCAACTACACCACGACCGAAAAGGAGCTACTCGCCATCGTATGGGCGATAGCACAGTTCCGACCGTATATCTACGGCACCCGGTTCAAGGTCGTGACGGATCACCAGCCGCTGACTTGGCTGTTTGGAGTAAAGGACCCGGGCTCCCGACTCATGCGATGGAGAATTAAACTATCGGAACATGAGTTTGACGTGGAGTACAAGGCCGGGAAACGAAACACTAACGCGGACGCGTTAAGTCGTATTTACGCTACGACAAGGGCCCAGAATAAGGCGAGGGAAACCTCCGAGCCGAACGGCAGCCTAGGGCCAGTAGAAAGCGCGAAGGACTCTGAACGTCCCAGCACGAAGCTGTGCGGTTGGGGCAGAGATAGCGCAGAAATCCGTATGGAAAAGAGCTCGGAAGAGCAGAGCGAATGCTCATCGTCCTGCAAAGAAGAGGACAACAGTTCGAACGACGAACTTGACTACGGCAGCGGCGTAACCTGCCCCACGGTAGAAGACCGTGAGAAAATCATTAAGGAGTACCACGATGCCCCTTTAGGAGGGCACCAGGGCGTCAAGAGGACGCTACAGCGTATTCGAATGAAGTACGACTGGCCAGGAATCCGAAAGGAATTGGAAGATTACATCTCTACGTGCCGCAAGTGCCAGGTGAATAAACTGCGTAAGAAAGGAAGGGTCCCAATCATAATAACGGACACACCCGCACGGGCCTTCGAAAAAGCAGCGGTCGACATAGTAGGACCGTTGCCAGAGACAGCATCCGGAAACAAGTACATACTTACCTTTCAGGATGCCCTCACTAAATACAGTGAGGCGGTAGCCATTCCCAACCAAGAAGCCAGAACCGTGGCGAAAGCCCTCGTTGAAGAGATCATCTGCAGATATGGAACGCCAGAGTCGATACTCTCTGACAAAGGAACGAATTTCCTGAGTTCGACCTTCAAGGAAGTATGCAAGTTGCTGAGAATTAAGAAGATCCAGACTACTGCATACCATCCGGAAAGCAACGGCGCATTGGAGCGATCGCATCGCACGCTCGCAGAATATCTTAAGAACTACATAGATGAGGATCAAGGAAATTGGGACGAATGGCTACGATACGCAATGTTCACTTATAATACTACGCCTCATACGGCGACCGGACTGTCACCGTATACGCTAGTGTTCGGTCGGGAAGCCGAGCTCCCGACAGCGGTGAAACAGGAGCCGCGAAACTCCTACTCCTTAGATGACTACGCACAGGAACTAAGGGAAAGGCTACGCGCCGCATGGACGGTAGCCGGGGCTAACGTACGTTATGCCAAAGAAAGGTCTAAACTGACCTACGACGCGAACGCGAAAATTGAAGAATATCGCATTGGAGATAGGGTCCTACTCCACAACGAAGCCGTACGGCGCGGGCGTTCAGCTAAATTGACCCCGAAGTGGATAGGCCCGTACGAAGTAATCGCGAGAAATTCGGCGGTTAATTACACAATAAAGATGGGTCGGAAGACCATGTTAGTTCACGCGAACCGCCTAAAGAACTTCACTGAGCACTAAGAAGAAAGCGGGATGGCCGCAGCCGGAGGAAGAACGGAAATAAATCGAGAACACGGCACTTGAGGACGTATACGCTGTTTATTCGAACTTCCTACATCTCGTGCCCACACATGGGGCACTCCACCCGGAACAGGCGGGCAAGTCCCAAGAAATCTGGTAGATCTTCCTCCCCGGCGAAGTCGCCGAGGCTCCACAAAGCCTCGACCGTCCGCCGGCTCAGGAACCTCCTGCGCCGGATCTCGCAGAGGGTTCTCTCCCCGAATCTCTCCATCGGGGAACGAGTATCCCTCCTCGCAGGTATCACCAGCTGATCCTAAGAAACAAAACAAGCCGTCAAAATAGTACGCAGCGAACCGCCTTGCGCGCTCACAGAAAAGATGACTGCCGATACTAACCACCAGACGCAGTATAGTCGGCCCCACGGTCGCTCCTTCGCAGTATATCACTCCATAAACTTGATCCATCTCGAGCAAAGGACAAATTCGTAATGAGCTCCCTAGGGCCTACCGTGACCGAAACCGGCAAAGAAGGGGAATTATAGAAAAGAGGGAATTTGCACCGAATAGGCAATCTCACGGTTTAGCCAGTTTCGAGTAACGCAGTATTCCTCTTGCAGAACTGTCCTGCTGACGGCAAGCCGCGCAGTCACCGGAGAAACGGAAAAGGGGTTTACGGTGACCACATTTGCCAGCAATCCAGGAATATATTACGAGGAAATCGGAACCCTCTCGGAGGCCAAGGCCACATGGCGACTAGCCGTCACTATGGATCTCGCGGCAGTCATGAAACGGGAAGCCGACGTCAGCGCTAACCTGCAACTGCTATTAGACATCTGCGAAAAACAAGGAAGAGATGACCCCCTCTGTCCGGCCATCGCAGATTCCGTGACCAGGATGGTGCGGAAAATAGAGGAACTAATGGGAACGGTTCACGACCTCGTGAAACCGGACTCTGCGCTCAAACGCAGGGGATTGATCGACGGGCTCGGTTCGATCATAAAGTCCATCACAGGAAACATGGACGCCGCGGACGCGGAAAGGATCAACCAGGAAATTGCCGCCATACGCTCCAACCAGCGGACGCTGAAGGAGAGTATGAAAGGCCAATTACAGGTGGTCGAGTCCACATTGCACCTCTTCAACGCCTCCTTCACTAACGTGCAGAGCAACGAACTGGCTCTCCAAGATCTCATCGCCCGTGTCAACCTTACAGTGACGGCAGACATGAGCGTAATAATGAAGGAACAAAGGCTGGATGAGGGCCTCACCGCCCTAAGCGTGATAGTCGAGGCACTACGAAACGACGTAAAGGACTTAGTTGGACTAATGGTCGAGATTTCGAGCGGCAAAGTGAGTGCAGCGGTGCTACCACCGAGAAAACTGATAGGATACCTCACGGATGCACTGCCACACTTACCAGTGGGAACTGGGTTCCCTGTGCCAATCGAACGAAACCAAGCGGCCACCCTAATGAAACTGGCCGATACGAATGCCTTCAGTCAAGGGAATGCCATCATCGTCGTACTCGACTTTCCGTTGATAAGCCCGAAGAGGTACAGCGTAAGCAAGGTACACCCGATACCAGTGAGGTCGGAGAACGGAACGTATTACCACTTGGACACCTCCGAAGACCTCGTGATCGTGGACCAGGAAAATCGAAACTTCCTGCGAATGACCAGCCTGGAGTTGAGGAATTGTAAACAATTCTCCAATAGGTACATTTGTATCCCTCTGCATCCGTCTATTCCCCTGACGAGCTCAGCACCGTGCGAAGTGCTTACGTTTTCAAAATTAGACACTGACAACGGACTTCACTGCCCGAAGCGAGTCACCCGGTTCGACCATGTACTGATGATCACGATGCATCAGCCGGGTAAATGGTTGTTTGTAGCGCCCACCGACGTACCAGTCAGTATTGCCTGCGACGGAAACCCCGCGTCCCACGAAGTATTAAAGAATATAGGAATATTGGCTTTGGTAGGCGTATGTACGGTAACCGCCCGTAGTTTCAGCTTACAAACCATCCGACGCATCACCCAGGTCGCCAACGAGGATTACTTGCCCCCCTTCAATCTCACACTATTTGAGATGGACCAAGTTACTCCCCCGCGAGTGGCCAGTGACACCGGAAAAGTGGAACTAGTTAAAGTGTTACGGGACCCCGAGGAGTTAGCGCGCCTCGGGATGCAAGTGTCTAAAATTAAGGAAAGCCTAGACTATGATGACCAACACCTGGAGCAACATTATCATAATCTAGGGCTTTATTCATTAAGTACGATAGCGCTCATAGCATTGGTTTGTCTTGCCGTGTATATGTGTTACACGCGTAAGCATAATTCGACGCCAACGGCACCGGCTCTCACGCCGAACTCTGTCTCACCCGCGGTGAACATCCAGCTGGAACCGCTGGAATCAAGGCCAGATAGCCTCAGAGCGGCGTTAAATAGAGCACGCGACAGGCGTTTTCGCTGGGCCGACCAGGACGTGCAAGACAGAACCAATGTTACGGGCAGACGCCCCTGCTAATATTAAGGAAACTGTACCAAAAATAATCGTGGAAGCTGTGCTCCACTAAGATAGTAACCACCCGAGGCGAACGCTGTGTAAAAATTGTGCGATTTTCTTTAAGGGGGGAGGGATGTTGCGCTGGGAGTCTCCTGACCCCATAGAAAAATGCCAGGCCTGATAGTCCGCGCGTGCAGCAATGTGCTAAGTCAGAATTAAAGGCGGCCTGGCAACCGAAATGAAGAAATAATAAAATCGCACAATAATCACTTTTCGGAAGTCCAGCTTATGGCTGCACCTCCGAAAATCGGGAGTCTACAGTTAGAATCCGTACGGATAAGGTGGTCTCGTGGAGTAGACTCGGTACAGGAAATAGGAAGACCGAACGGTGCCTATATTTTTCCAGGTCGACGTACGTCGACATACTGTACACCACTCTTGATTATTTTTAATAAACATTCTCTGTTTTGTTATATTCACGCGAGTTCTAACTCCTTAACCGGCAACGATCCCAAAAATATCCTAGCCCTAACCTCTCTTATCGAACACCTTCGTTATCGAGACGTTACGGCACAACAAAGTTATGAATATTGCGGCCTACAGTGAGTGGATGTAGGTTGACTTGTGAGTTGTCCTCACGATTGGTGCTACAGGGCTGAATCGTTAAGGTATATGGACCACGATGTTCCTTATTATACCTATTTTTTAGCGCTTGACTGAGAGGATTGTTTGTAGACTGAGTATTGGATTGGCCACTAGAAGAGTTAGGGTTGGCGAAGTCAGCATTCTCACTTTTGCGGATAGATTGAGTTGGCCTGTTACCTGGGACTACTATTGTGGTGGTCATTGACTTGGGTGGTTTGGAAGAGTCATCTTCACCTGAAATGGCACCAGAGCTTCTTTTGAGAGATGAAGGCTTGTTTTTATTCTTGTAGGTCACAGGTATGAAGTCACTAGAAGAGGGTGTAGGATGCGAAGGATCTGAAGAGGAAAGAGGGAAGGCTTCGCTTTGTAGAGAGGACAAAGCTTGAGCAATGTCTGTGTTTGTTGTTTCAGGCGTGAGAGAGGCAGAATCGACTTCCATAATGACAGAGGTCTTCACCGGCCGATTCATGGGAGGACCACCGCCGCTAGCGGCGGGGTTAGACATGGCACGAATACGCGGCCGCAGAGGAAAAAAGCTAGGTGTTTCTTCTACAAGGAAAGCAGCAAGAGGAGATGTTTAGAAGAAAGAAGGAGGTAGCAGTTAGTGCAAGCAAAGCGCGGGTTGACCGCCAAAATGGCGGCCCACGTGGAAGATTAGGTTAGAGTTCTGTAGACCTGTTATTTTGGTAAATAAATAAATGAGAAACAGGAAAAGAAGGATGGTAAACCCCTATGCAGCACACAAGCAAGACTTACAAAAAAGTCTGGCCACTAAGGCACAGACTTCCCTGTCAGTAAGTAAGACTCTCAAGCGTAAGCGTAAGCACGTCCGCGCGCGTTCGTGGTCACAAAGGAACTCCATTGACGACAGTTTCTCGGTGCTGAACACAGACCACTTAGGGCTCATTCAGACCGAAAGCAGCGGGAAGCGGGAAGCGAGCAGCGGAATCTTAGCTATGAAAATACATTTTCTGCCTTTTTATGTTAGGTAGCCGTATGAAAGCATTAGGAAATAAGTTATTTACCTAGATTACGTATATAGAGTCAAGTATACTACATTAAAAATAGTAATACATAATTTCTCTTAAAACATAACTTCATTACTAAGCAGATTCCAATGCTTGGACTCCGATTTTGGAAAGCTGAGGGCTCATTCAGACCGAAAGCAGCGGGAAGCGAGAAGCGAGCAGCAAGCAGCTTGAAACTTTACAATAGAGTGGTACCTCTTTCCAACGTACATACGCACAGGCATATTGTGATTGGTCGTGACATGCAGCCTAGAGTAGAGGAGGACGAACGCTTAATGCTAACGGGACAAAATTGTGGTCGACGAAACTTGACTTAGATCGGGTTCTAAATTTCACCACAAGCGTCGCTGTAAACTTTAAAGACTGGCGTGAAGATGGTGATAGAGTGGGGTAAACTCATCGACATATAGTACTGGACTGCTCACTGTAGCTGCAGAAAGTGTACCCGGGAATAGAAAGAGAGAGCAAATCGTAAGGACCGTTATGTCCTTTTCTATCATTTTTCTATTGGTCGAAAGGTTTCTGGATGGAAGGGGTTCAGGACTGTAATATGCAAAATAAGAACCACGTGAAAAATTACTCCGCACATCTAGAATGTATGTACGTTGTTACAGTCGAATCATGGAGACAAAAGCCTCCGTGAGTCAAATCTCAATTGTAGTGATTACTTTATTGTAGTTGAGTTTATCAAAATTCAATATTACTAAAAAAAATGGTGATTCGCTGTGTTAAGTGAGGGCTTTTCTATTCCCGGGTACACTTTCTGCAGCTACAGTGAGCAGTCCAGTACTATATGTCGATGGGTAAACTGCAGTATACGACTCCGAACTGAAGTTGGCTGCTAGTGACTCAGATTTTTAACGTAGTGCCATCTATCAAATGTAATGCGAATTGCATAGAATAGTGGCGCCTCCTGATCGGAAAAAAGCGCAACTATCTTTAAAAATTTGAAATAAATATATTTTTACTCTTATCATATACAGGGTGTCCCAGAACTACCTGACCCGGTGGGTATGGCGGTGATCAGGAGGCTTCACTGATCACGAATATGACCTTCTTTTTGTCCGGAAGGTGATAGTTTTTAAATGGGAACAGGTCAAAGTTGACCAATCAGAGGGAGGCGTCAAGAGAAACGTAGGCGCGTGCGAACTCTGAGTTTTCTTCCCTCGCTTTTGTTTTTCGGCGGCTACGGGCAGGATGACGTCAGCCGAAGACATGCTTATGGGATGTCACTCGCTGAGAACGGAGGTTCTCAGTTGAAAACTCAAGCAATTAATGAAAACTACAATGTCCTATGATAATGCCACATGACTTACACAGATATCTCTGTGACGTCTTACGTATATTATCTTGATTTTGCTTTTCTTTTATTGATCTCCAGCGATTCGTGCTACATCTCGTTGACGACTTTTCATATGCATAAAGCATATTCCCTAAGAATTTATTATTCCCTGTACGATATAATACAGATCTTTTGTAGTAGGCAAATCCAAAATCTGTCACCTACAAGTAATACGCAACTTGGCGTGGCCGATAAAAGCGTTACACGTATCTATTATTTTCTCTCTCAGAGCCCATACTATGTCAGTATTAAATACCTTCCATGCTTCTCTAGCTTGATTTTACAATTAATGTTATTATTGCAAGACTAAAGATATTTGAAATAAAGTTGCATATCGTACAGGGAATAATAAATTCTTAGGGAATATGCTTTATGCATATGAAAAGTCGTCAACGGGATGTAGCACGAATCGCTGGAGATCAATAAAAGAAAAGCAAAATCAAGATAATATACGTAAGACGTCACAGAGATATCTGTGTAAGTCATGTGGCATTATCATAGGACATTGCAGTTTTCATTAATTGCTTGAGTTTTCAACTGAGAACCTCCGTTCTCAGCGAGTGACATCCCATAAGCATGTCTTCGGCTGACGTCATCCTGCCCGTAGCCGCCGAAAAACAAAAGCGAGGGAAGAAAACTCAGAGTTCGCACGCGCCTACGTTTCTCTTGACGCCTCCCTCTGATTGGTCAACTTTGACCTGCTCCCATTTAAAAACTATCACCTTCCGGACAAAAAGAAGGTCATATTCGTGATCAGTGAAGCCTCCCGATCACCGCCATACCCACCGGGTCAGGTAGTTCTGGGACACCCTGTATATTATCTGGTTATAAAAATATTTTTTCACAAAATATGATCTAGTAATCGCAATATTCCATGTTTGGAGATTTTTTTCGTTTAATTTTCGTGCTACGCCACACAGGTTTGCACCTATTATGTATACATATATTTGGATATGAAGATATTATTACATATTTTTATATTAAATATGTGTATATTTAATTTATAAATAATATTATTTAAAAATATAAGTATGTATAAGTGCAAGCTCGTGATTGTACATTGAGCATTAAATTTGATCTACTGCTTCCAGATTTTTTTGCTACAATGTATCGACTGCTTTCGTGAAACATGTAGAAGCATGATTTTCGTTAGTAGCTCGCAAAGCATATAACACAAGTGTGCTATTATTTCTTTTGCTTAAATTGGATTGTGTGTGATCGATTGCAATGGTGATACGGTTCGTACATTTGTTCAAACTAGGTGAGAAACCTTCTATTGAGGTAATCACGTTTGCACAAAGATACAAACTCATAGCTCGGACTTTCAAGTGTCCAGTGTGCGATAAGGACATGATTCTATGCACTGTTGAATTGCTTTCGGACAAATATAGTTGGCAATGTCGTAGTTGCAAAACAACGAGATCAGTGAGAACTGGTTCGTTTTTTGGCAAATCGAAGTTATCAATGATCGAAATTTTACAATTGACATATATTTGGATTCATAAGTACACCCAGATTCAGGCTCAGTGGGAATTTCAATGTTCCCCGCACGCGATGGTCGACTGGTACTATTTCTGTCGGTTATGGTTAATTTTTTTTTCTAATAGGCGGCGTGACTATTTCATGCGATTCACGTTATATCCGGCAGATGGCGTTCCCTCAATAAACCTAAGTCACTAGCAGCCAACTTCAGTTCGGAGTCGTATACTGCAGTTTTACCATAGAGTGAAGTGACGTACATTCGATCGTAGAAAATCTCTGCTTACGCTGCAGTTTCAAGTGATCGCTGTCTCTTTTTATTCTCAGTCCGTCTCTCTCGTAGTCGCTAACGTCGCCGCGCCTCTATCGGCTTCAGTCGAAACAAGTGGAGCATGATTCGTAGACCATTTACATAGCATTACGTTCGTCCTCCTCTACTCTAGGCTCCATGGGTCGTGATGTTAAATTGTACCAATGGAGACTCCATGCATGTAACATACACGAGGCTATATCACGGGCTATACACATTTCGTCTGATGCCGAATCCAAAATTTATTTCAAACATGAACTATGACGTGAAGTAGAGTTGCCATCATCTTTTTCTTTGTCGCTGCTACGAAAAGTTGAACGTTGTTCAGCTTTCCAAAATCGCAGTCCAAGCATTGGAATCTGCTTAGTAATGAAGTTATGTTTTAAGAGAAATTATGTATTACTATTTTTAATGTAGTATACTTGACTCTATATACGTAATCTAGGTAAATAACTTATTTCCTAATGCTTTCATACGGCTACCTAACATAAAAAGGCAGAAAATGTATTTTCATAGCTAAGATTCCGCTGCTCGCTTCCCGCTTCCCGCTGTTTTCGGTCTGAATGAGCCCTGAACAACGTTCAACTTTTCGTAGCAGCGACAAAGAAAAAGATGATGGCAACTCTACTTCACGTCATAGTTCATGTTTGAAATAAATTTTGAATTCGGCATCAGACGAAATGTGTATAGCCCGTGGTATAGCCTCGTGTATGTTACATGCATGGAGACTAGAGTACAGGAGGCCGAACGTATACGGAAAAATGCCGAATTTTTGGTTCAAGAATCGTGTACCGGTAAGCTTCAAAAATTTACCATAAGCGTCGCTCTAGTCACGCGACCGAAGTGAAGTTGACAATTGGTGGTACAAGTGAAGTGAGCTAACAATGGTTTCAAAAAGAAGAAGAGTAACAGCAAAGAACATATTTGTTCTCTGTAACGATTTATTAGCGCCCATTACACGTGTGCGGTGCTGAATTCTTTCTCCGTGAAAACAAGAGGTTCGTGACGGAATCGGTGGCAGGGGGATACGAGAAGGTAAGCAAAAAAAATTCTCTTTTCATAATTCCCGCTAGAAGGCGTGTGTATAACGAAGTTATCTCGGTCTCTCTAACTTCTCTGTCTGTCTTTCTCTAGATCGCTTGACTACAGCGCCACCATGATGTGCAACTGACGTTACTATACACCGTTTCGGGACCACATCCAAAGCATTGCGTTCGGCCTCCTTTACTCTAGTCTCCATGGTTACATGCATGTAGTCTCCATTGGTACAATTTAACATCACGACCAATCACAATATGCCTGTGCGTATGTACGTTGGAAAGAGGTACCACTCTATTGTAAAGTTTCAAGCTGCTTGCTGCTCGCTTCTCGCTTCCCGCTGCTTTCGGTCTGAATGAGCCCTTATTGGAGACACAGCATTCCCGTGCTTTAGACCAGAGATGAGTGGGGAGATGCACAACGCTCCGGTTTTAGGCGATACGAAAAGCATGGCGCTAAATTGTAGCGGCGAGTCCGGGAGTAGGATTTCGTGTTCATCGGCTCTGTCGATGTTACAGATTTCGCGTAGCCGCGCGGGCCATGATCATCGTTCCAGCCGATATTGCAGTCAGCGAAAATGAATGGATTGCTTGGTGGTGGGGAGAAAGTTGCCGCCCCTCACAAACCGTTCTTGAGAAACACGCGGTGCAGCAAGGTCTTCCGTCCAACCGAACGCTGCTGGTTACGGGTTCGATCCCCCATGAAGAACTCTTTTTTCATCTTTTTTTTGTATTTTACTACAAACATTGTTCAAGGTTCCTCTCTTTTAAGGACGTTGTTCGGTGACAATCTCACCAAAAAGTTATACCGTACCGCGAGCATGAATGCCATTGCGCGTAGTACGACGAACAGTACAAACTTTTGTTTCGGATTGGTCTACGCACCCGCACAAATGGTGTGTACCGACAAGCACACACTAATACGGTAAACGAGCTGGCAACATCGGACTGCCCCATTACGCTCAGCGGCCAAACAGACATATGTATTGTGACGTGGCACTTTGTGCACGTCACAAAAGGGAGAGGAGAAAGGCGAAATAGGAGCTACACCGTGAGGCCCGCAAAGCAACATAACGTTTGCGTCGAGCGTGGACTGGAATTAGCGTGTAGAATGTTTATTAATTCCCTTCGGGGTCTGTCTTTTCGAATGTTACTAGCGGTGATCGGTCCCGTAAGGGAACCGATCGGAGAAAAATATGAAGCAGCAACGGCCCTGACTACAGAAAAGTGGCCCAACCAGTGCGACCAGCAGCACTGGCGTGACGTAGCCAGCAGGAGGAGGGCCAGCGCGACCGCAGAGCACCACTGAGCGAGGCCACCTACGCGAAAGGACGCCGCGAGAAGAGGGAAGATTCCAGCAGCATCCGAGGGTTGCAGTGACGGCTTGAGGCCGTACATCGAGGGATAGGGTGCGGATGAGATTCCCGCACCGAGAAAAGACACTGCAATCGCTCAGAAGAGGAGAAGATGCGCGGATCTATTTTTCTAGGAGCACGTAGACAATTGAAGATCGCGGGCGAACTCGGCCGCGTAGGGGCTAGCGCAAATTTGATTGGGCCCAAGGGTAATGTTCCTCCGCGCCACTAGGGCACGTTAGCGGGCGAGCGATCGGGTAGCGTCACTTGCGGTGTAGCGATCCTAGGGAACGTACGTGGTGGCCAAAAGTATCGTGTGCAGTAGTAAGTGTGTGAGAGAGAAAGTGAGCGTGAACGATAGGACGAGAAGAAAGCGAGGGCAATTGATAGAGAGAGAGAGGACGACATGAATAAGGAGATTTTGGGTGAGTGACGCTACCGAGCTTTTTAAATTTGTAGTTGAGCGAGATTTATTGGACTATAGAGTTAGCTACTGGATCTTGGATCCAGATAGCACGTGTCGCCTTCCACGGACTGGATCGCTGAGATCAACTCGTGGTCATTCGGTGACGATCTGGAGAGTCCGAGGTCTCGCCTCAAAATTGAGTTCCTAGTTGTGTTTAAGAATATTTGTAGAGCATGTACGAAATACTTGCATGTTAAGTAACCTTCTTCAGTCCACGCTACGCGTAATCGCTTCGGGTTTGCGTCGTGTACCGTACGTACCGCGCCGTGGCGCGTAATTCTCACGGGGATATTCGTAAAGACAGGTCGAGGAGTGCGTAGGGTCGGGCTGATATTTTCAGTCGACACGTAGGGCTCCAGAGCCGATCTGGATCACGGAAATCTTCGAAACGAGATAGGATACACGCACGTGATGGTTCGTGAAACCGTGACATTCCTAACGGGGAACCTACGGATTCGGTAGGTCAGGGACCGTTAGAATTACCGAGCGACCAATTGTAAATATTGTGAGGCCGATGAGCCAGGCACTAGGCCACGCGTCAGCTGTTTGGGTAAATATTACGGTTTAGCTTCGTTGCGCGCGGATTATCGAACGCAAGTATTGTTGCCGGAAGTGTTCGGTTTTCTAGGAAGGAATTCACCGCAAGGAATTCCGAATCATTTAATCCTTAAGGGAATTATAATTTAGGTGGTTGCATCTAGTGCATTTTTGAAGGGACCGTTGTTCCTAGTTGTAGTTATTATTGCGGAGCCGTTGCTCCATACCGTGTTTCGTTGTTACGCCTATCCGTGTTCTGATTTGTATATTTTATATTTTATCCCCGGTTATTATATTCCACATTATTTTTCTTATGTTGAATAAATCGGGTCCATTGGTGATTCCGTATTGTTAAACGAAACTCAGCTCTGTTTGATTTCTTAGAGCCCCGTTTGTGTTGTCTGGTTGTTATTAACTTTCAGGTTTCGTAATTGTCTCCCAGACCCAGGACCCCACCGCACAAGAGCTGGCCGGGGTACCCTCTGGAGACAGCGGTGTATCTTTTGATATACCTGGCGCCCAGTAATATTCTAATTATTTCTAGCGGTGCCTTTATTTGTGCGATTCGTCGTTACAAAATTGGCGCCCAACGTGGGGCCACGTTGAAAAGATTTAATTTTGCTTTTTCGTGGAAAAGACTGAGGTTTCGTTACATTAAGAGTCACGTTAATATTATATTATTTAGGATATTATTTGATATTAGAAATCCGACGTCGTTATATTGTAAATAGTTTTCTGGCGTAGCTTCGAAAAATTCTGGCTAGGGATAGAATATTCGAGACTCTTAGCAACATTGTAACGCGGAGAAGTTTGGCGTCCTTTGTCGGATCGTGTGTGTGTCCGTGAGGCCCATACGTGTGATAGGCGCGCACGGGTTAGTTGTTTGGAATATTCTAGAACTAAACAAACGACGGTCGACATGGCAACAGGAGACTCGGGTAGGGGAACCAGCGACACGCCGAGAGGGGCATGGGACGACTCAGCGGAGGGGGAAGGATACCCCCTCAAAACAACTGCCACAGGCGCACGTACTCGAATACCGAGCGGCGTGCGACTGTTTGGAGATAGATGGCCCGATGCACCACCGAGTCAGCTCACCTTTAGGACCCCCACTACGACAACCGTCACCTACTCGACTGGGACTCCGACGACAACAAAACATACGTCGATTATGACGACGCGATCGTGAGAATTACCCCGGCAGGAGACTGCGAGCCAAGAAGATTCAGAGGAGCTTACCTGGTCCAGATTGGACCCTCCGAAAGGAACGCCAAGAAACTCCTTGGAGAGTTCGAGAGATCCGAGGGCCATAAGAGGATCAAATCCGAGGGCCATGAGGGAACAAAATCCGGCTCCGCTGAGGACACATTCAGGTGCGAATATGCAACGCATCCAGGACTACGCGAAAACAATCAGGAATTGGAAGATCACGTTTGATGGACAAACAGAAACCAACGTAGAAGAGTTCCTGACCCAACTGGAGGAGTGTCGGCAATATACCCCTTTGACGGACGCGGAGATGTTAAGCGTCTTACCCTTAATCTTATCGAGGATGGCACGTCAATGGTATCGCATTGAGTGTAGAAATTGGGTTGCCTTTGAAGATTTTGTTGAAGACTTTCGTCAACAATATAGCCAAGATAACTTCCAATGGCAACTAGAAGAGGAAATTCTGAGTCGTACACAGGGGGACAAGGAACCTGTGAGGGATTATCTGGTGTGTCTCCGGAGGCTATATGCCCAGATGGACAAAATGGTCCCGGAAGAGGATCAAATAAATCGCGCCTACAGGAATCTCCTTCCGAAGATCCGCAGAGGGTTCCGTCGGCACGAGTTTAGAACATTCAATCAGCTGAGAGACCTCGCCAGAGACCGTGAGCAAGAATTGGCCTCGGCCGAATGGCACAAACCTCCCCGAGCACCAGAAAGAAGTCTGATACCGGAATTAGCGTATCGCGAGAGGAAATCCGTGCAAGTGGCCTCGATGGTGCAGATTGAAGAAGTGGAGGAGGGAATATCCGTAGCGGGAGCGGAGATCTGCAAAGAGGCTCCGAAAAAGGTTGACGGCACCAAGGCCGATTCCGAGATAGCCAAACAGCTGATCGCCCTTACGGAGAAGTTAGACAAGATGGCGAAGCAACAGAATCGGCTAGAAACGCGACAAGGGGAAATGAGCAAACGCTTAAATATGCCGCGCTCCACCAACAACTCGAAGCCCTCTGGTTCCGGAAAGAAGAAGGAAGCCGAGACTAAGGGGGAGGAAAAAGAAAAGGACAAGAAATCCGAATTTAGTTCCAACTGTTGGAACTGTGGCGAGAAAGGGCATCGTTTCAGTAAATGCGAGAAGGAGCGTGCCCTATTCTGCTATAAATGCGGAGAAAAGGGAGTAACCAGCCAGCGTTGTAACAAGTGCTCGGGAAACTCCAGCAGGGACGAGAAGTAGGGGTCTCTTTCGTTCCCAATGTGTCACAAGTGACCTCAGTCGTAACGTCTACCGATTCCTTTATCTCGTGCGGTCCCATTCATGCAATAGGATCGAGATCGCGATGGTATTTGAACGTGAAAGTAGGCGGACGAGGGGTGCACGCATTAGTAGATCCGGGATCGTCGCGGACTTTCTTGGGATCCATAGGAAATAGTATTGCTCAGGAAGTGGGAAAACCTATAGTCCGGCCACAATTTACATCTATTCGCTTAGCCGATGGACACACCGCCAGTGTTCTCGGGGAGATCGGGTTGGAGATCGAGCTCAAGGGAGTGTCCCACGAACTCGCGGTTCGTATCGTCCCCTCACTTTCGGGTGAATGTGTTCTAGGCATAGATTTCGTGCGGCAATTTGAGATGGTATTAGATGGGAGTCGCGACACTTGGAGTTTCGCGGCGGCGCCAAATACTCGTTATACGTTCGACGAAAGTCCTCCACAGGGTTTCAAAACGGGTGGCTCCGTATACGGGATCGCCGAACTCGGTAGATCCGAAGAAGTTCGCTTGAAGGAGTTCTTAGAGAAGGAACTGCCTCCAGGGAATTCACCTTTAGGGTGGACCCAGTTAACCGAGCATAAGATCGACGTGCAGGGGCACGAGCCGATTAAGCAACGGTATTACATGGTGTCCCCCAAGGTAAAGGAAGCCATCAATGAGGAAGTGGATAGGATGTTGAGCGAGGGAATAATCGAGCCATCTCGAAGCGCCTGGTCGAGTCCGATAGTGATGGTCCGCAAGCCTAACGGGAAATATAGATTTTGTCTTGATTATAGAAAGGTAAATACGGTGACGAAAAAGGATGCTTATCCGATCCCCTATATCAACGGGATATTAGATAAATTACGTTCGGCAAGGTATATCTCCACCATTGACCTAAGTCAAGCGTACCATCAGGTGCCAATGGATAGCGAGAGTAAAGAAATCACGGCGTTTACGGCTCCAGGTCGCGGCTTGTATCAATTTACACGAATGCCGTATGGCCTGACGAACGCGCCGGCGACATTTCAAAGACTGCTAGACAAATTAATTGGGCCTGAGATGGAGCCACACGCCTTTGCATACTTAGATGACGTAATAATTGTGACCGAAACTTTCGACGAACATTTGGAGTGGGTGCGCAGGGTGCTGCAGCGCATTAGTGACGCGGGACTGACCATTAATCCAGACAAATGTGACTTTTGTTGCACCGAGGTGAAGTACTTGGGGTTTTTGGTCAATCAAGAGGGCCTGAAGGTAGATGCCGGGAAGATCAAACCGATTATAGAGTATACGGCTCCGAAAAATATTCGACAATTGCGCCGGTTTCTTGGTATGGCCTCGTGGTACCGCAGGTTCATAGATAATTTCGCTACCGTAAGCGAACCACTGACAAGACTGTTACGAAAAGAGAAAATATGGGAGTGGGGCCAAGAGCAGGAGGATGCCTTTCAGGGGCTGAAGAAAGCCTTGGGGTCTGCACCTATTTTATCGTGTCCGGATTTTACAGTGCCATTCGTGCTACAAACGGACGCGAGTAGTTACGGGATTGGGGCAGTATTAACGCAGACAATCGACGGGATAGAACGCGTGATCGCATATGCTAGCCGCACCATGACAGATGCCGAAAGAAAATATTCCGTTACAGAGAAGGAGTGTTTAGCGGTAATCTGGTCGGTTAGGAAATATCGCGAGTACTTGGAAGGATTCCACTTTACCGTGATAACCGATCATAGTAGCCTGCGTTGGCTGCATAATTTGCACAACCCGACGGGCTGATTAGCGCGATGGGCATTAGACCTTCTTGAATACGACTTCGAAATTATACATCGCAAGGGTGCAATGCATCATGTGCCGGACGCACTGTCGCGAATGTTTGAGGAGGAGTCTTTAGAGGAATTAGCCGTAATAGACGAGGTAGAAGATACATGGTATCGAAAACGTCTCCGCGATGTGGAAAAGTATCCACGCAAATTCTTGGGGTGGAAGGGGGTCGATAATAGATTGTACTATTACCGCCCAAATAAAAAGACAGATGACGTCTTGCCTGACTTAGACGGCTGGAAGCTAGTGATTCCAAAGGAACAGCATAGGAAAGTCTTCGAGGAGGTTCACGCGGAACCACAGGCTGGACATTTAGGAATCGAGAAGACCTATTCCAGAGCGGCGGTATTGTATTACTGGCAGGGAATGTACAGGGATTTGGCAAAAATGGTACGCGAATGTCAAGTATGTCAAGCTAGCAAGGTAGAGCAAGCCTTACCAACAGGCTTAATGGGTAGGAGGGTAGTAGACCAGCCATGGGCGGTGGTAGCGGCTGATGTAATGGGTCCGTTTCCCCGAAGTAAGGCAGGCTTCGAATATGTGTTAGTGTTTCAGGACCTTTTCACTAGATGGATAGAGTGCGTAGCATTAAGAAAATCTAATGCTAAAAATATCTTGGCGGCGTATGAGGACGTAATTCTTTCTAGATGGGGTACTCCGGAGGTTCTCCTGACAGATAATGGTACCGAATTTGCAAATAGGGCCGTTAAAGAATTCACAAACGCGTACGGTATAGTACATTCGCACATTCCACCTTATCATGCGCAATCCAATCCGGTGGAGAGGGTCAACCGAGTACTGAAAACAATGATGGTAACCTACATTGAGAAAGATCATCGGGAATGGGACGTACATTTAAATGATTTTAGATTTGCGTTTAATTCGGCCTGCCACAGTTCCACTCAAGTGTCTCCCGCGTTCCTTAACCTAGGTCGAGAACCGAAGGCTAGACATTCGCTACGGCGAGACGCAGAAGGGCCCGCCGAGATAGCCACGCCGAATACAGAGAAATGGAAGGCCCGGATAAGACAATTGGACGAAATCCGAGACTTAGTAAAGAAGAATATAGATCAGGCTTTCGACCGTCAAGCAAAATATTATGACAAGCGTCATCGAAATATAGAGTACGCGGTAGGGGATCAGGTCTGGAAGCGCAATCGGATTCTATCATCGGGACAACATAATATAGCAGCCAAATTAGCTCCGAAATATGCAGGTCCATTTAAAGTAGAACGGGTAGTTTCTCCTATCGTAGTAGAACTAACGGATACGAGCGGTAAACATGTAGGTCGACACCATGTTACTGATTTAAAACCGTATATCGTCGAAGGAGGCGAGGATCCCGGATCCGACGACGAGAGCATAGAGGAGGGTCCGTCTACTTCTAACGATGGCGCAACAGCGTGATTCCCGTAGAACCTAAATCCCCAAAGAAACATGTAAAATAGTGTGTTTTTGTTAAGCGTAGTCATTAAGTAGTTTTAGGTACCTATAGATATGTTCCGGTAGTACTTCCTACTCCAATATCCTTCGAATACCCGGGGTGAACCCGTAGTACAGAGACCTCGTTGCATGCAGAAGAAGTCTTGTAGTAGTGGGAAAGCGTGATTTGGGACGCCTACGTAAATGATCCTAACAACAAATGGGCTGTCCTTTTAAGGGAGGAAAATGGACCTCGAGGACAGCGGGTCCGATACTGGCTCCGAGGAGAGCTGGGCCACGGCCCAGGGAGAAGGGGAGCCCGAAGGGGGTAGCGATCCCGTGGAAACCGGGGATACGGTGGAAGCGGGCCAGGAGGTGTATCTGGACCCAGACACGGGTCGACTGAGAAGAATCGTCCGAGTTCAGGACATGGACGAGAAGACGCAGGCCGCGATCCGTCGGGCCCGTGAGAGAGGACCACCAAGGTATGACCCCTTCGGAGCAAGGGACGAGGCATGGAGGAACTTGCGGACCAATCTCGCACTGGCGGGGATAGAAGGGGCTGAAGAGTGGGAGCATCCAACACCACCGACGGGAGAACTCGTAGTCTCTGTCAGGGAAGTTTCCGGACTACGGGCAATCCCGGACCCACGCAGCGGGACCGACGGGGCGGCCCCTATCCCAAAAAGGGAATCCATGTGGGAGGAAATACGGCGCCGGAAGGAGGAGGCCAGCAGGGCACGTCGACCCTGCTGGAACTGTGGGCGGCTGGGGCACCGCCACACAGAATGTACCCAGAGGTGGGGAAGGTTCTGCCGCCATTGTGGCACGCGCGGGGTGCTCGCGGAGGAGTGCCCCGTCTGTGAACACGACCGGCGGAAGGGCAACTTCCGGGGACCCAAGGCCCCCGAGGATTAGAGAAGGAACGAGTTAAAAGGGGGGAGGGAGGGCTTTTCATTTTTTTTTGGGGTAGGGTTGCCGGGAAGGGGGGTTGCTTGTTTTTTTTTGGGAATCGGGGAATTAGCTTATTAAGGGTATCGAGTCAGTTGTAGAGTCTGGGGGTTTGTTTGGCTGAGGGGGGAGGGGGGTAAATGAAAATTTAAAAAAAAAAAAAAACTTAAGGGAAGGGGTTAGCGTGTGCGTGTAAAATAAAAATGCGATCTACTTATAGCTAGACATAAGAAGCGTTATTATTCAATAGTTGTTAATGATATCTTTTGGTACTGCCTGTATTAGTCTGCAGTCGGTACGACCGTACACGGTCTGTGTATGGTTAGCTCATTAGGATAAGTTTGGAGTCTAACCATAGATTTAGTATTTGAAGAATTAATATTTAGCCTAAGTCGAAGCGATTCCGGAGCGGTGTAGTACGTTAGCGTTTCCGATCTTACGGGATATCCACAGGGATGGAATCCGAATTCCGAAACCCTCCAAATCGAACACCTCGCGTCGTTGTCATGCAAGTCCTATAAATATCTTGACTCGGTGCTTCACTCAACCCCAGTGGCAACAGCTAAGGGGGGAGGAGTTGTGACGTGGCACTTTGTGCACGTCACAAAAGGGAGAGGAGAAAGGCGAAATAGGAGCTACACCGTGAGGCCCGCAAGGCAACATAACGTTTCCGTCGAGCGTGGACTGGAATTAGCGTGTAGAATGTTTATTAATTCCCTTCGGGGTCTGTCTTTTCGAATGTTACTAGCGGTGATCGGTCCCGTAAGGGAACCGATCGGAGAAAAATATGAAGCAGCAACGGCCCTGACTACAGAAAAGTGGCCCAACCAGTGCGACCAGCAGCACTGGCGTGACGTAGCCAGCAGGAGGAGGGCCAGCGCGACCGCAGAGCACCACTGAGCGAGGCCACCTACGCGAAAGGACGCCGCGAGAAGAGGGAAGATTCCAGCAGCATCCGAGGGTTGCAGTGACGGCTTGAGGCCGTACATCGAGGGATAGGGTGCGGATGAGATTCCCGCACCGAGAAAAGACACTGCAATCGCTCAGAAGAGGAGAAGATGCGCGGATCTATTTTTCTAGGAGCACGTAGACAATTGAAGATCGCGGGCGAACTCGGCCGCGTAGGGGCTAGCGCAAATTTGATTGGGCCCAAGGGTAATGTTCCTCCGCGCCACTAGGGCACGTTAGCGGGCGAGCGATCGGGTAGCGTCACTTGCGGTGTAGCGATCCTAGGGAACGTACGTGGTGGCCAAAAGTATCGTGTGCAGTAGTAAGTGTGTGAGAGAGAAAGTGAGCGTGAACGATAGGACGAGAAGAAAGCGAGGGCAATTGATAGAGAGAGAGAGGACGACATGAATAAGGAGATTTTGGGTGAGTGACGCTACCGAGCTTTTTAAATTTGTAGTTGAGCGAGATTTATTGGACTATAGAGTTAGCTACTGGATCTTGGATCCAGATAGCACGTGTCGCCTTCCACGGACTGGATCGCTGAGATCAACTCGTGGTCATTCGGTGACGATCTGGAGAGTCCGAGGTCTCGCCTCAAAATTGAGTTCCTAGTTGTGTTTAAGAATATTTGTAGAGCATGTACGAAATACTTGCATGTTAAGTAACCTTCTTCAGTCCACGCTACGCGTAATCGCTTCGGGTTTGCGTCGTGTACCGTACGTACCGCGCCGTGGCGCGTAATTCTCACGGGGATATTCGTAAAGACAGGTCGAGGAGTGCGTAGGGTCGGGCTGATATTTTCAGTCGACACGTAGGGCTCCAGAGCCGATCTGGATCACGGAAATCTTCGAAACGAGATAGGATACACGCACGTGATGGTTCGTGAAACCGTGACATTCCTAACGGGGAACCTACGGATTCGGTAGGTCAGGGACCGTTAGAATTACCGAGCGACCAATTGTAAATATTGTGAGGCCGATGAGCCAGGCACTAGGCCACGCGTCAGCTGTTTGGGTAAATATTACGGTTTAGCTTCGTTGCGCGCGGATTATCGAACGCAAGTATTGTTGCCGGAAGTGTTCGGTTTTCTAGGAAGGAATTCACCGCAAGGAATTCCGAATCATTTAATCCTTAAGGGAATTATAATTTAGGTGGTTGCATCTAGTGCATTTTTGAAGGGACCGTTGTTCCTAGTTGTAGTTATTATTGCGGAGCCGTTGCTCCATACCGTGTTTCGTTGTTACGCCTATCCGTGTTCTGATTTGTATATTTTATATTTTATCCCCGGTTATTATATTCCACATTATTTTTCTTATGTTGAATAAATCGGGTCCATTGGTGATTCCGTATTGTTAAACGAAACTCAGCTCTGTTTGATTTCTTAGAGCCCCGTTTGTGTTGTCTGGTTGTTATTAACTTTCAGGTTTCGTAATTGTCTCCCAGACCCAGGACCCCACCGCACAAGAGCTGGCCGGGGTACCCTCTGGAGACAGCGGTGTATCTTTTGATATACCTGGCGCCCAGTAATATTCTAATTATTTCTAGCGGTGCCTTTATTTGTGCGATTCGTCGTTACAGTATGTATATGTACATATGTACATATTATATATTTCATTATTATACACCATTGAAATTATTAAATAAATATTATATTTATATTTATCTCCATATTAGTTCATAACAAACTTCTGACACATCTACATTTCACAATGCATGCCATAATAAAAATTGTATTATTCCTTTATAATGAAAATTTAATTTTGACGTACCTACGGAATCAAGTTCTGGAAACATCTGAAAGTCTATGTCCATAAGTCTACTCCACTGAGCATCCTCTTTTATCAACATGTTGCCCACGATTTACCGTCACACGACCAGTTTCAGTTACCCTTATCTTGGTGCTTCAATAAACAATTTCAGAAGGTTGTATTTTATCACGGTATATAAAAAACAATTTCAATTGCCTGCAAACGTTAGATGGATCAGTATTTCTCATTGCTTAGTACTGAAACATTACGATGTTTATGTTTGTATCTAACGTGCTTTTCGAGGTCACGGCACCTTACAGTGCAAATGTTCTCCCCTTCCTTTCCTTATGGCTGTATCCCCAATGGGGGACATGTGCCAGGTGTAAATTTTCTATTTACTCTTCTTCTTCTTCTTCTTTATAATGTTGGCACCAGTTGGGAGTTAACCTTTACAAGCGGCCACAGGTTTTTAGTAACATATATATGTGCTTCAGGAGAAAATTGTAATAAGTTTTCGTAGTTTAATTGCAATCCTGTGCGTAACCGTTTTGAAGTTACGAGTTGCAAAAAAAAACACGTTGTCTCGTTATTAGATTTTGAGGTTACGATCGTAAGATTGCATGGCGCTTATTAAACCCAAATTCGTGTTTACATATTTGATCCAAATCGTGTTTATATATCTAAATCGAAGTGGAATAATTTCCTGTAGTTTGCTCATGTTGTTAAAACGTTTTTGTATTGAAGTTTTATTTTCGCGATAAAAAAAATATAAATATAAAAAATAAAAAAATTACGGCCAACTTCCCGTGGTCATATGACCGTCCCGCGTACAATGCATCGAATACGTTTTTTGCTTATTTTATTGAAATAACGATCCAACAAATATATTAATTGGATTATTTGTGACCTACAAACGATTCCGCATCGATTGGCCACGTGAAAAACAAAGATAAATGAAAAAATAAAAAAATTACGGCCAACTTCACATACTTCCTTTATATTTTTGATTTTTTAAATAAACCGTTAACCAACAAATGTTTTAATTAATCCAACAAATACCTACAAACGACCTACACACGATCTGCAAAAGAAAAAGTTCAAAAAGTCAAAGTGCGCCGGCCAAGTTCACGGAGGTGGGCGTCTGACGTGATATCCCACGGCGATCTAGAACACAGTGAGGAATGCCACGGTGACAAGTCACCGAGGCGCTTCAAGCGACCAGAGCCGGAGGCTCACAGACACCCCTTGGGAGGAAGTCTCAGGCAAGGGAGCCAGTGGAGAAGGGAGTAGTTGGGAATGGGATTGGAGCGATATTGTTAGAGCAAGCAAGCAAGCAAGTATAGGCAGAGATGAGTAGGGAGATTGCCAATGAGCCTGTTTTTGGTGGTCGCAATTTTTCTCTGGTTTCGGCGCGCCACCTTAGCGGAGGGCCCTCGAAGCAGTTCCACGTTTTTGATTGGTCGTATATATATAGTAATACTACGCGTGTTAATCTGGAGCTGTGTTTTGGCGCGTCGACGCGCCACCTGAACGAGACTCTCGAACTAGTTCCACGTTTTTGATTGGTCGAATGAATTCGTGTGTTCCTCGAGATCCACGATTTTAAACCGGGTGAACACTCAAATAGGGAGACTTGTATCCACCTTTTTTTTACAGGATATTGCATAAACTGTAGTAATAAGGTAGTCAATCCCTTAATATCCATATGAAGCTTTGGAAATAATAGAGTAAGCAAGTCCAACTTTAAAAAAAAACCTCGAACGTGGGTAACTACACAAATATAAGTTTGCTAAATAATATACCACAATGACTCGATGGCACACGTACTTGCTGCTGAGTTAACGTCCGAGAGTCTCGAGTTCGAAACTCACGTCTTACCACTTTTTTTCTTTAATTATCAACTATGCTTCTTGGTTCACCTAATTAATTGAAGTTTCATGAAATACATAATAATATTATTCCACAAATATTGTATTATATTACATCGTATACATCCAATAAATTGGTACATGAATCAGCGAACGTTTCTTCTTCCCGAGAGACTGTGACAAACACCTATGTTACGCTATTTTATGTTTTAATAGCATAAATAATATTTAGACGGATGAAGAAGGCATTACGGAAAATTACAAAAAACAAAAATGCACTTATAAATCTCGGGCATAAAAATAATGATGACCATATAAAAATGAACCAATTATTTCCTATAGTGAGATGAAACGAATAATGTATCTGGTTAGTGATTTTTTTTCATTTCATTTTTACCATTCAGGGCTATGTAAAGGTAACTTTTTTAATACATCGAATTATCAGAAAATTATGTCGCGGTATAATTTTAATTCTGAATTATTTTTTACATCAGAACATACTGATAATTCGAGATATTAAAAATACACTTATCTTTCCGTAGGCTTGAATAACAAAAACTTACTAAATTCAATCAGGTTACTCAAAAATGTATGAAACTAAAAATTTCTAAGCAGATACACTATTTGTCTCCTCTCACCATACATATGTATAAAATAATTGTGTGGGTTTTTTACGCCTTTCATTTTTTTTACCCGATATTAATAAGTGCAATTTTTCGGGACATTTTTTACTACTTTTCTATTCGGCTGAATAATATTTAAACTATCAAAAAGTGAAACAACCTGTCATACGTGCGAGTGTTATCAAATTTTTTTTTTAATCAGACGACGCTGTGACCACGGCACATTAAAATAAAAATTGAAATGGAGAAATGTATCTATGTTACAAATATAAAAGCGTTAAGCGTTAAGCGTTAAACGAATGAAACGAGATTTTGTTCCATTGCTGTCAATTTTTCTCTTACGTCTTCATAAGAGTCCGTATCGCAACAAGTGAGGCTGCTCAGTTCCACCAGCTATGGATCATCATGTATGAAGAACACGCATTGGGCGCGTTGGCAACGATTCAGCTTCGTAATCGTAAGGTGCCGAGTTCGCGTCTAGAGACGCGAAGACTTTTTTTTTCTTCATTTATTTTTCTTTATACCATGGTCGAAAGTACATGATTGACGCATCGATTTCAGTGCAGAAAGCCTTGGATTTTTGCTGTGCTCCGATAGGGGTCTACACAGCAAAGATCCAAGGCTTTCTGCACTGAAATCGATGTATCGATCATGTATTTTCAACCATGGTATAAAGAAAAATAGTATACACCACACGGGCAGTAAACTGAGCACCCGGAACTGCTCGATAGAGCCGAAAACTCAGTTTTCTGCCCTTGTAGTGTAATATACTATTTTGTTTAATTTTTTTAACCCGGTATTGCATGACTCGCATGGGAGGGCGAAATTCAAAAATAATGCAGTCCTAAACGAACCACACGCGAAATAAAATATGTGTAGTTCAAGACATTGCATATGCAGTTTTATAACAAATGCTTTATGCAATGACATGTGCGCCTTGCTAGAGACTTCATTGTTTTCCATTTGTCAAATAAAACACATAAAAATCGGGAATGAACTATACCAATCGTAGAAAAGTAATAGTGAACGGAACCTTTTCAAGAATACATATGCCGCGAACCAATGAAGGCATACAATGTTGCAAGCAAACTGAAAACATTCCCGCGGCTTCTGCTAGCCTTTTTCAGTTCTTTCTTCTAGTTTGAGAGTGTCAGTTCGCTCTGCGTTTTCAAATATAGAGCAAATGAATATAAGCGTTTCAAGTATGGAACACGAAAATAAGAAAAAGGAAAGGCACTATGATTTTAAGAGTATAAAAAAATTTTTTGTTTAATTTTTTTTCGAAATGGTGGCGTACCCAATAAACCTTCTTGTTTAGAACAGTGCTCTCTGGCCAGACAAATCACTCCTTGGAAGTTTAACCCGAAACAAAAAAAACAAACATTTTTCAGTTCTGTGTAAGAATAGCTAGAGAAATAGGTAAGGAAATTAAAAAATGACATGTTTTGTAAAAATGGCGCACGTCTAAAATCAAAGTTCTGATTAGACCTTCTGCAGCTATTTTTATATAGAATTGAAAATTATTTGGATTTTTGTTTCAGGTCAAACATCCAAAAAGTAATTCGTCCAGCCGCAGAACACGGTTATGAACAAGAGGTTTTGTTGAATAAGCTGCGAAGTCACCATTTTGAAAAAAAAATTGTAGTATACTCTTAAAATCATGTACACTGAGCGTTATTAATGGGTCCACCTTGTTGACGTAGTGCAGTGAGGTAAGAGAGGAGACTGGGCGATGCTTACTCACGTACCTCTGCCTGTGTGTGCAACGCAGAGAGCACTACGATGCGAGCGAGATGCCAGAGCGTCGCTCGGTGCATCCTTGTTGCACAGCACGAGTGTAAGCGAGACGGCAATGCGGCCCCTCACTCGCAATAGGGAGCTTGGTGGGGCATCTTCTCCTACGTTGTCGACCAGGCTGGCTAGCGCTAATGTTCCACCAATGGTCCCAGGTACGACTCAGTGGGACTCATGGATTGCCGTCTCACTCCCACTCATGCGTTCAAAAAAGACGCAACGTACGACTCTTTCGCGTCTCGCTCGCACCATAGTGCTAGCTGCGTTTCACGGACCTATCCTGGTACATACGTCCGTCAAGCAGTCACTGTCCACTCTTTTCTCTTACCTCACCGCACTGCATCGACAAACTGGACAACATTAATGACGTTCAGTGTACAATAAATTCATCTAAATAGACTTTATATTTCATATGCTATTTTTAATAATAATTGACCATAAATTTTTATTTTTTTGAACCGTTAGAGTGGCATTACCTCTTTAAAAAATTAAACAAAAAAGAAATGAAGAAAAAAAAGTTTTCGTCTCTAGACGCGAACGCGGCACCTTACGATTACGAAGCTGAATCGTTGCCAACGCGCCCAATGCATGTTCTTCATACATGATGATCCATAGCTGGTGGAACTGAGCAGCCTCACTTGTTGCGATACGGACTCTTATGAAGACGTAAGAGAAAAATTGACAGCAATGGAACAAAATCTCGTTTCATTTGCTTAACGCTTTTACATTTCTAACATAGATACATTTCTCCATTTCAATTTTTATTTTGATGTGCCGTGGTCGCAGCGTGGTCTGATTAAAAAAAAAAATTTGATAACACTCGCACGTATGGCAGGCTGTTTCACTTTTTGATAGTTTCAATATTATTCAGCCGAATAGAAAAGTAGTAAAAAAATGTGCCAAAAAATTGCACTTATTAATATCGGGTAAAAAAAATGAGAAGCGTAAAAAACCCACACAATTATTTTATGCATATGTATATAAATATGTCCACGGGATACTTTGGGAACCCGAAACATTAAGGGGTCGAACATGCAAGCTAATGTTTAAAAAAAAAAAACTAATACCTTGGGGTGTCACAGCATTGGAATTCTAAGCTAAACTAACCTAACGAAACCTAACCTAACCTAACAATATAAACAATTTTATTAACAATAAAAAATATAAACAAATTCGGTGTGTCACCTTTATGGGCCTCAAAACAGTCATTACGCTGGAAAAACTTTGAGGTCGGACCCCAAACAGCCATAAGACCTCGAATAAGCGTGTTCGTAAAAGAAATCGACTCCAAAGTATGCGATAGCCAAATATATGGTGAGATGAGACAAATAGTGTATCTGCTTAGAAATTGTTTGTTTCATACATTTTTGAGTAGCCTGATTCAATTTAGTAATTTTTTTTATTCAAGCCTACGGAAAGATAATTGTATTTTTAATATCTCGAATTATCAGTATGTTCTGATGTAAAAAATAATTCAGAATTAAAACTATACCTCGATATAATTTTCTGATAATTCGATGTATTAAAAATGTTACCTTTACATAGCCTTGAATGGTAAAAATTGAATGAAAAAAAATTCCTAACCAGATACATTATCCGTTTCATCTCACTATAGAAAATAATTGTTTCATTTTTATATGCTCATCATTATTTTTATGCCCGAGATTTATAAGTGCATTTTTGTTTTTGGTAATTTTCCGTAATGCCTTCTTTATCCGTCTAAATATTATTTATGCTATTAAAAGATGAAATAGCGTAACGTAGGTGTTTGTCACAGTCTCTCGGGAAGAAGAAACGTTCGCTGATTCATGTACCAATTTATTGGATGTATACGATGTAATATAATACAATATTTGTAGATTAATATTATCATGTATTTCATGAAACTTCAGTTAAATAGGTAAACCAATAAGCATAATTGATCATTAAAAAAAAGAAGAGGTAAGACGTGAGTTTCGAACTCGAGACTCTCGGACGTTAACTCAGCAGCAAGTACGTGTGCCATCGAGTCATTGTGGTATATTATTTAGCAAACTTATATTTGTGTAGTTACCCACGTTCGAGGTTTTTTTTTAAAGTTGGACTTGCTTACTCTATTATTTCCAAAGCTTCATATGGATATTAAGGGATTGACTACCTTATTACTACGGTTTATGCAATATCCTGTAAAAAAAAGGTGGATACAAGTCTCCCTATTTGAGTGTTCACCCGGTTTAAAATCGTGGATCTCGAGGAACACACGAATTCATTCGACCAATCAAAAACGTGGAACTAGTTCGAGAGTCTCGTTCAGGTGGCGCGTCGACGCGCCAAAACACAGCTCCAGATTAACACGCGTAGTATTACTATATATTGTAACACCTGTTCCCGAATTTCCTAAGAGGTATCGAGATAGTTAGATCCGGGAACAGAGGAGTACCTTCGCTCGATCTGTCCAGTATCTTCGACTTCGTAAGCGACACGAAACCTGTGAGATATGCCGGTGGGCGCCAGGCATCCAGTGATGCCACAAGAGAACGATAATGAAAAGCACCAAGATAGCGATAAGAAACAAAAATCTAACGACACTAGGACCGATGCGTCGCGGAAGTCTGACTAGCTCAGCCCCGTTAGGTATAGGAGAGGAGCGGGGTAATTGGGAAGTAAGAGCCGTAAGCCGATTACGTAACCAAAAACTTAACAATTTATTGCACCTGGCAACCAAAATATAACAAACCATCAAAACCCGACAGAGATACGAAAGGGCTACCAGAGGTAGTCGCGGTAAGGTTCGGCGATTACAGAGTTCGGAAAACAGGTAGCGAAAAGCGTAGATGCAACGCGCGCACCAATTCCGGCCGATCTGCCGATTACAATATTACTCTTTTACAAGGACCTTTCGCATTCCAGGGAACACAAATAATACGGATAACGCAAGCGGTACAATCAAACAATAAGTAAAGTCAGCGAAGTCAATAGATCATCCGAAGATAAAATTACACAGTCATAAGTAACGAGAGAACATCACATAAAAATTCGAATCCAGACCGCGTGGTCGACACTCAGATTAACTCCTATAACAGAGAGCTCGGGTTGTCCCAGGTAGCATATAACATTGTGCCGACAAACTCCTATTCTCGCGAATTCCGGGAGTCTCGAGGACTCAGGTAGCCGCGGCGGGATTTGCACTATCCCAGGTAGCTGTGCGTATTCACACCCGTACGAGGAAATCTTACACGCGCGATCGGATCAACTAAAAGGAAAAACCACGTCCTACTCACGGAAATATCCGATGAAGTACGCTAACACAAGGTAGCCGCGACGTAAAGGAAATTATAACCAAAATTACACAAAACAGACGAAACACGACAGGCTCTTCGCCGTGGCCGCAATCGGGGAACCACTATTTATATGAAATATATTACACTCGCGAACTAGCATATATCACTTATGACTCCGGCGACGAAACTCTTCCATGGACGCTGGTTTAAGCCCTTAGGCCGGAGATAGCGAACAGGTAGCGTGAAATTCTATGGCTACCGTAGACAGCGTGAAGAGATTCGTACCCGGTTACAGAAAAGATTGCTTACCAAAAAGATATTGAAAAAGATATTCCACACAAAGGAAGCTTTCGAAGGTAATTCCGGAGCAGTGTAGTTAAACGTCCACCAGGTAGGGAGGTCCACGACGAAAGAGAACGATTACAATTTCTTTCCCGACACCCGGGGTACTATCCTCCCACCCGACCCTTAATTTTGCTGATTATAATTGGTTACTTATTCACCGCGATTACTTCCGCCAATCCTAGGTGCGTATTGACAATAGATCGTCAGGATCTAGGATTCGCAATCCTATCAGGTAGCTTTAACGTTGGAGCGGTTGCGCGCGCATCGTTCGCGCAGCCCTCTGGGCAGTAGTAGTTCGCCCGCGCTCCGAGGTGAGGCGGTGCTAGCGTCTTCCGCGTTGCCATGCCGCGGTCCGAATGTTATTGTCGCGATGTTTTGAAGTGCTCCCGTACTCTCCGACTTTTCCCACTTGTGCTTCGAAATGGTGTTGTGACCACTCCAGGCAGCTGTTGGCCGATGCAGGTAATCCAGAATATGGGCAGCCATAGGTAGCGTATGCAACTCCTCCGCAGGTAAGTGAGCTTTTCCTTCTACTCCGTCATTCAGACATTGATGTTACTCCGAGTGACAGCTTCCCGCGCCTTACAGGTTGCTGACCGGGGCCTCGCTCCACGTCTTTGGGGGAAAGCCTTATCGTGCCCACAGGGCACAAGGATCCCCTAGGACGGGAGACGAGGTGGCCCTTCACCCGTCTCTTTCGAGGATTCGTCCTGGGCGTAGTGGATTGGCATGCGGTGACTTCGAACTCGCCTCCCGATGTCAGATAGCCGGAAAGTCTTGGTGCAGGTAGCAGCAGTCTCGTGGCGTGTCAGCAGGTAAGACAGTAGCTCCTTTACAGGAAATTCTGATGGTGAGCCGGTTGAATTTGGCGGGCTCCAGCAGTGATGATCGGGTCGAGCAGTCGGTATAGCCGTCCCGTCGGGGTCGGTAATGTCGTCCCACGTAGATCTCCAGCTTCCAATCCTCCGTGTTGGTGAGTGTGTGCTCGTTCATAGGTATCAGTTAAAATTAGATAGCATTAATTTACAGATCTTATGTTTTCTAGGTGGCTCCCCGACCCCCGCCAGTGGACGTTCATGCAAATAGCGGGCTGTAAATCCAGCCCGCACTCCAACTTCCCATGACAACAAGCCTGTGACGCGCATTTTGAAAATGCAACGTCACAATATATACGACCAATCAAAAACGTGGAACTGCTTCGAGGGCCCTCCGCTAAGGTGGCGCGCCGAAACCAGAGAAAAATTGCGACCACCAAGAACAGGCTCATTGGCAATCTCCCTACTCATCTCTGGTAATAGACTGAACCAGGGACCGCAACCGTAACCGAAACCGGAACCGAAAACCGATAAAAACCGAAAAAAATTAGGAACCGAAACCGTAACCTTTAACCGAAATTTCGAAATTGTTATATTCCGCACCGTAACCGGTATTCGAAATAATTGAAATTAAAAACCGAAACCGAAACTGTTAACCGAAATGTAATATTGCGAGAAAAAAAAATTTTAAACGGATAATGGTCTAGTTTACACCGTACAGTATTTAGACAGAATTAACCAATCTCGTTCGTTTATTCTGTTTTAAACCTTGCACGTCATTGGTTAGACTTCTCTATAATTCTGTATGAGGTAAATTAGACTAATGGTATAACCATGGGCTATGCTTCCAATGTTTAATACCAGTGTAAATTTACATACTCACTTTTTTTTCTATTACCTGATGGACTGAATGATAATCTCGTCATGGAAACATCTGGAGTTCGATACTCTGCCGTGTACTTCCAATTTTTATTTAATATTTTTCTCTATTCTTTGTTTCAATTCAATAAACATATATAATATGTATTTTATTTATGGCTAATATGGGACGAGGCTAGGTCCCCAACAAACTGAAACGTTTCTCTGCAATAAAGGAGATTTATTATATTATAAAGCTATTTCCAATATTTACAACTTACTTCTAAATTCCTTTACAAACCTGCAATAAAGGAGAAACAACATTCAATGTTCGTTGGTTACAGTCTTGTCTCTCACAGATTACAAGTTACAGGTTATGTTATGTTAGGTAGAGTACCCGTACTCTACCTTACCTACTCGCCTAACGCGGTAGAATCTAGGATATGCATTCAAATGCCTAAGAAGTATACTTCTTATATCTCCCCCCCCCTTGGGGAAGAGAAACGCCATCAGCAACGTCTTCCGCGTCGTCTTCCAGTGGAGTTAGCTTTGAGTAGTGAAAAATGTTCGACTCTTCTTTTTTGTATCCGGTGTTTACTTTGAACATCGTCTCCGAGATCTTCTCTAATATTTTATATGGTCCTATTCTTAACTTATCCAATTTTTTCCTGTTGAGACGGTTTCCATTTTCTACATATACCATTTTACCCGTTTGGAAAACATGATCTTTTCTATTTCTGTCGTATACTCTCTTATTATACTCATGGTATGTTATGCTGTTTTGCCGTGCTTTGATTCTATCTTCTTTTAAGTTTGTGAGTTGTTGATTTGTAGTTAATTCTTTTGGTAAAAGGGTAGTTAAAGTGCCCTCCATCAAATATTTCGGGCTAAATTTTGTCACTGTGTGTACCGTTTCATTATACTTTTGTACACATTCCTGCGCTATGGTTGTCCAGGCTTTCTTGCCTTTAGTTTCATTCACTTTACATCTTATTTTATTTATTAAGGTCTGGTTCAACCGTTCATTTAAGCCGTTAGAGAAAGGTGCATTCACAGCTGTGAAAATTAGCTGGGTGTTTTTGTTCTTTAAATATTCTTTAAATTCATAAGAATTTATTCCTGGATATTGGTCGACTAAGATTTTTCCTATTTGTTCATTATCTGCTACTTTTTTTACCAATTTTATGAAATCACTAGCTGATTGAGTTTTTGAAGTTCTAATTTGTGCAAATCTAGTAAAGTGATCTACTAGTAGATGCATATATCTTTTTGTTGACCTTGAGCTTCCGAGACCTCCAATCGTGTCAATTGACATTATTTCATAAGGTTCTCTCGCTGGACCCAATTGTGATAACAATCCATATTTATATTGGCCTCTCGATTTATTTTGCATACAAATGTCACATTTTCTACATGTATCTTTGATGTTTTTTAAAAGATTTTTGGCTGTGTAATATTTTTTTATCATGCTGGTCATTTGACTTATTCCAATATGATTGAACTCTTTATGTACCTTTATTATTAGTGTCTTGCTGAATTCTTCTGACAATATAATTCTACCTTTCTGTAAATATACATTATGTTCATTGCACATCGCCTTCTGAATTTTTAATTCTTTATTTTTGTCTTGGTCTTTCTTGATATTTTCTAGACTTATTATATTTACTGTTTTCAGAATATCATCTTCATTTCCATCAGCTTCCAGTACTGGGTTCCTGCTTAAACAGTCCGCTTCTATATTGAATTTCCCTGGATTATATGTCACCGTAAAGTCGAATTGAGACATATAATAAGTCAGGTCACCCAGTTCTTCGTCTGGTCTAGCTTTTATGTTTAAGTCCTTCAAAGGTTTGTGGTCCGAATACACTTCAAAAGATCTACCAATCAACCAGTATTGCCAAAATCTAATAGCTTCTTTAATAGCTAATGCCTCTAAGTATATTGCTTTCTTTTTAGTTTGTGCACTTGTTAATTTTTTTGAAAAATATGCTACTGGTTTTTCGTTACCGTCTGATTGAGGTTGTTTTAATATTGCTCCCAATCCTACCATACTTCCATCCGTGTAAATTTTGATTGGTAAATTCGGGTCATAAATAGTTAAAATTGGCGTTTTACATAAATAACCTTTTAAATAATCGAAGGCTTTTTGGCATTCTTGTGACCATATAAATTTCTGGTTCTTTCTAAGTAATTTATGTAGTGGTTCTAAAATAGTTGCGACTCTCGGCACATATTCATGATAGAAATTAATTTTACCTAAGAATTGGCGGATGTTCTTCTGTGTCGTTGGTGTCGGGAAGTCCATTATTGACTTTAGATTAGTTTCAATTAATTTTTCTATTAATTTTTCCAATGTTGTTGTATGTGCAGACTCATTCGTTATATTACTATTTATTGTTGATTCTTCTAAGTAATAATCTTTGAATTGTAGGTTTTCCTCTTCATCTAGGTAGTCCTTTCTGATCTCTTCAGTTGCTGTTATCCAGATTTTCCTAAATTGATTTCTTCTTGTTATACTTTTTTTCACTTTTGCCAACACTTCATGGTTTGCTATCGCTGTATGTAATGATACTGGTTGTATTTCATCAGGCACCATAAACTTCCTCTCATCTGGAGTTTCAATTGAGGTTATGCAAAGTATATTTGTTTTTCCATCTGCACTACCTCTCATTTTAAATTCAAATTTTAATTTTTTCATTGTTTCTTTTCTCTTTGAACGAGAATGTTGTTTTATAATATGTATTTTATTTATGGCTAATATGGGACGAGGCTAGGTCCCCAACAAACTGAAACGTTTCTCTGCAATAAAGGAGATTTATTATATTATAAAGCTATTTCCAATATTTACAACTTACTTCTAAATTCCTTTACAAACCTGCAATAAAGGAGAAACAACATTCAATGTTCGTTGGTTACAGTCTTGTCTCTCACAGATTACAAGTTACAGGTTATGTTATGTTAGGTAGAGTACCCGTACTCTACCTTACCTACTCGCCTAACGCGGTAGAATCTAGGATATGCATTCAAATGCCTAAGAAGTATACTTCTTATACATATACAACAGAAAATATATTTTAAGTAGAATAAAAAAAGTCATGGAAAGGGGAATCGAACTGGAGTACTTTACATCATGAAACTATCATTCTACCCACTGAGCTATAAAGGATAAATTAGTTAATTGTTACCAAAAACTATCTCTCGTTAAAACCGAAACCGAAACCGAAACCGAAATATATTAAGTTTAAAAACCGAAACTGAAAACCGTAAACGAAAAATTATGAATTAGAAACCGAAAACCGAAACCTAAAACCGGAATTCAAGCTTTTACCATTCCGAAAACCGTAACCGAACCGTTATTTCTTTCGGTTGCGATCCCTGGACTGAACTATGATCTCTACCTTCAGCTGGTAAGGTAGAAATCATAAGAATTTATCGATACAGTAGCGAGATGATGGAACAATGGATAGTTTAGCTTTCAGCATTATTCTTTTCTATATATTTTATACGTTTTTTCATTAAATAAAGGGTAATAAATTAGGAAAAGGACACATAGGTATTAATTAATATATTGAGACGTTTCGTAATCCTTGAGTATTCGGAATCACGAGACTTTTTGAAGGGTTTGTGCACTGGGCAGGCGTCTTTAGAAATTATTTAGACATAGTCTTACCGTAGGCAACAAGGAGTGTTTTTGTTTACTTTACGCTTTCGATTAGCCTTTTTGATAGGAAAGAGAGAGCTAGAACCACAATACAGCAGAGTGCACAATGCGTCCGAAGACCGTGGTCCAGTTGAAGGTTCGGATGATAATGATTCGGGACCCACAGGTGATCACGATGATCCCCGTTCGCCGAGCCAGTTATCTTTGGGTGGGGATGAGAGTGCTATCACCACAATACAGCAGAGTGCACAATGCGTCCGAAGACTGTGGTGAAGCTGAGGTCTGGAGAGTGAGGATTCAGGACCCACAGATGGTCACAATGACCTCCGTTCGCTGTATCTTCACTTTGGAAGGTGATTTGGATTCGGGAGATTGCAGGCTTCTCAATACTTGAATTCTCTATAACTTCTACTACTGCTTGTCATCTAGTGGTTTACAGGTGTCTAGTTGACTAGTCTAGAGGGCTGCAACTGGATTGAATGCTCCTCTTATCGAGGAAGCCGCTACTTATATCCTAGATAGGCGTACGTTAAAATTAGTGGGGATAACGATTTTTATCCACCCGCGGTGTTAACGTCGCTTTTTGAATTTGATATTTTGATTTCCGATTATCTGATTTGTCTAATTGGATTAGCGGTTTCTTCAAATATCGGCTTATTGGTTTTTCTATTGTTTTTTGCGCGTGCCGGCTTATAGCGTCTGGGCGCTTGTTTGTTTGGGTTCCAGTCGGTCGACTGTGTTTTGGATTCTAGGAATGTTAAAAGTAATAACCTCTAATATTGCTTCCTCATGCCTGTCGCTGTGACTAGTTTCAAGGGACTTATGCAATATTCGAGATTTACAGGTCCTATATCCCCTTTCCTTTATCGGCGTCGCTGTGAGAGGTCGATAGGATTATTGAGGAATTCTAGGATTTTAGGAGTTCTCTCAGATACTGTTATGCACATCCACAGTGCGCTATGCACCTTTATGTGGGGCTCTTGACGTATCCATCATCGAGTTTGGGTGATTGGATAGGAAAAAGGATGAAAGATAGGGGGGTATAAGGCCGGAACGTTACAATATATATACAGGGTGTCCCAGAACTACCTGACCCGGTGGGTATGGCGGTGATCGGGAGGCTTCACTGATCACGAATATGACCTTCTTTTTGCCCGGAAGGTGATAGTTTTTAAATGGGAGCAGGTCAAAGTTGACCAATCAGAGGGAGGCGTCAAGAGAAACGTAGGCGCGTGCGAACTCTGAGTTTTCTTCCCTCGCTTTTGTTTTTCGGCGGCTACGGGCAGGATGACGTCAGCCGAAGACATGCTTATGGGATGTCACTCGCTGAGAACGGAGGTTCTCAGTTGAAAACTCAAGCAATTAATGAAAACTGCAATGTCCTATGATAATGCCACATGACTTACACAGATATTTCTGTGACGTCTTACGTATATTATCTTGATTTTGCTTTTCTTTTATTGATCTCCAGCGATTCGTGCTACATCCCGTTGACGACTTTTCATATGCATAAAGCATATTCCCTAAGAATTTATTATTCCCTGTACGATATAATACAGATCTTTTGTAGTAGGCAAATCCAAAATCTGTCACCTACAAGTATTACGCAACTTGGCGTGGCCGATAAAAGCGTTACACGTATCTATTATTTTCTCTCTCAGAGCCCATACTATGTCAGTATTAAATACCTTCCATGCTTCTCTAGCTTGATTTTACAATTAATGTTATTATTGCAAGACTAAAGATATTTGCAATAAAGTTGCATATCGTACAGGGAATAATAAATTCTTAGGGAATATGCTTTATGCATATGAAAAGTCGTCAACGGGATGTAGCACGAATCGCTGGAGATCAATAAAAGAAAAGCAAAATCAAGATAATATACGTAAGACGTCACAGAGATATCTGTGTAAGTCATGTGGCATTATCATAGGACATTGCAGTTTTCATTAATTGCTTGAGTTTTCAACTGAGAACCTCCGTTCTCAGTGAGTGACATCTCATAAGCATGTCTTCGGCTGACGTCATCCTGCCCGTAGCCGTCGAAAAACAAAAGCGAGGGAAGAAAACTCAGAGTTCGCACGCGCCTACGTTTCTCTTGACGCCTCCCTCTGATTGGTCAACTTTGACCTGCTCCCATTTAAAAACTATCACCTTCCGGACAAAAAGAAGGTCATATTCGTAATCAGTGAAGCCTCCCGATCACCGCCATACCAACCGGGTCAGGTAGTTCTGGGACACCCTGTATATACTAGGGGTGCGTGCGACTCCCTCCACTCAATAGAGGGCTATTATGCCCAAACCCAAATTCAAACACAAACTCCTCGAAATATTTATATAACATAGGGAAATATATATATTTATTCATTTATTTTGACACAGTTTTTGCGCTTAAAGCATACATGCTACATGTTTGTACAGGACATTTCAACAAATAATATTGCTAAAAAAATTATCTGACAATCAGTCTTTCTGTCTCGTTTTTTAAAATTATCCCAATGAAACTGAGATTTTCTCCGTAACACTAGTCTTTGGCCTCAGAAAATACCAAGTTTATTATTAGAAATATTAATTACTAACTATTATTCAGTCGTTTATTATTGTTTCTCTTATTATTAAATTGAAATGACGCGCCACGGACATGGAGTCGCGTGACACGAAGCGCTGGAGGGGAAAAAGTCAGCTCTGCACACGGTCTTACATACAGGCATGGTAGAAGTAGACCAGGTATGTTCTATCGCATCTCCGTCGTAGAGGACCAATAAGCTGCTGTCCGAAGATTGCGCCATTGTTGCCGCGTAATTTGTCTAGCCAATGAGGCTCCCAGTCTTGGCGTCTCGTTTCCATGGACACCGCGACATAGAGTCTTCAGTGTAGTTCAGTGTTATAAAAAATGGCGGAATCTTCGGGCTGCGCAGAAGTGGTCGAAAATGTGTCCATGAACTGAACATACCTGGTCTACTTCTACCATGCATACAGGTCTTGCAACAAACGTGGTGGGGGTGACTCACTTTTTGAAGCAGCGCCGTGTACAGCGCTGTGATCGAGTGCTCCCTCGTGCGACAGAGATAGAAATAAATATTTCTCTACTTCTCTCCCTCTCTCTAATGGCGCGAGATCGAGCGCATTCGATAGTAGCGACACGTAGGCAAGATGCCATACATTACAAAACTTCTTCAATATCTATGTTACCCCCACCACCAAAAATTGACCTCGTTGCAAGACCTTCTTCTTCTTCTTCTTTACATAGATGGCACCAGACGGGCGTTTAGCCTTTACAAGCGGCCACAGGTTTTTAATCGTTTTATATATGTTGCAATAGGGCGTCTGGCGTGAATATCCCGCGACGATCTGAAACACAGTAAGGAATGCCACGGCGACGGATCACCGAGGCGCTCCAAGCGACCAGTGTCGGAGGCTCACAGACCCCTCTTGGGAGGAAGCTTCAGGCAAGGGAGCCAATGGAGGAGGGAGCGGTTGGAATAGGATTGGAGCAGTTCCATTGGAGCGAGCAAGCAAGCAGGCAAGCAGGCAAGCAAGCAAGCAAGCAAGCAAGCAAGCAAGCAAGCAAGCAAGCAAGCAAGCAAGAAAGTAAGCAGGCAAGCGGCAAGCAAGTAAGCAAGTAAGCAAGTAAGCAAGTAAGCAAGTAAGCAAGTAAGCAAGTGAGCAAGTGAGCAAGTAAGCAAGCAAGCAAGTAAACAAGTAAGCAAGTAAGCAAGTAAGCAAGTAAGCAACCAGCAAGCAAGTAGAGGCGATGGATTAAAGCAAGCTTTAGAAAGAACGGAGGGTGTATAGCTATGACAGTTTTGCAATGACTTTGAGGAGGTATAGGTTAGTTTAAATTGATAAGCTAGCGTCAGAGAAGAAGCGGTGCAGGATTTTTAGTATCCTGGGATGCATTAGTTTAAGGTAAGAAGCAATCGAATAGGTAATTGGGAGTTTAGCTTTGCGAATGGAGAGGAGAAGACCAGGCCTGAGATGTGAAAAACGGCAACAGCGCCATAGGATATGGTCGACTGTTTCGGAGTCGTTACCGCACGGGCACAGATCGGAGCCTACAATATTTTTCCGGAAAAGACTCTCGGCTAAAGAGTGATGGTTTGATCTGATTCTATTGAGGGTTGATATAATAGAGCGGTCGAGTTTTGTGTTATGGAACCAGGGTGATTTGGATTCAGAGTAACAGTGCTGGAAATAGAAGAGGCCCTTTCCGTCTTGGTGATTGGAGTAGAATGCCAAACAGGTTTTTGATGTCCAAGTGGAGACCGTGGAGAGAAGATCAGTGTACGGAAGACTATGATTGAGGAAAGTGCCAATAGTTATGGCTTGCTTGGCAAGCAGGTCTGCCGTCTCATTCCCTTGAAGGTTTGAGTGGCCCGATATCCAAAAAAGGCGAACAGATTGGTTGTTTAGGGAGGCTTGTCTAAGCTTTTCCCTGATGAGGTAGACGACGTACGAGTGGAACTGATCAAGTCTAAATGATTGAAGAGCATTCAAGACACTCTGTCAATCCGAGAAGATGGTTGACGAAGGTAGCTTTCTATCTAGAATGAAGTACACCGCGTGGAGAATTGCTAAGGCTTCTGCGGAGAAGATGGAGGCATGGCAATCTATTTTGCCCTGGAAGTGTATGCGTAAAGAAGGGCAGAAAATGCTGAGGCCAGTATGAGGGCTGTCTGGGGTTTTTGAACCATCAGTGTAGAAGCAATGGGATGAATGGAGGAGTTGGTTGAAGCAGCTGTTGAATTCACTTGATGGGTCTTTGGAGTTCTGGATGGACAATCCTTCCAGTAGGCTGATTTTTGGAGAGAAAAGTTGAACCGCATAGTCAAAGTGGTAGGGGAGAGGGCAAGGAGAGTTATAGATAATGTTGATGTAATTCCGAGCAGCAGAGAAGGCTTTATAGAGAATGTAGTTTTGCTTGATTTTGAAGGTTTTACTGTTGTACGGTAGGTGGCGTAAGTTTGAAAGAAGCGGAATGACTGGGTGGTTGGAGTGGGATAGACATTTTAGTATGTACTTTTTTGTAAGTTGTTTGAAGCGGATGAGTAAGGGCGGTTCTTTAGTTTCAGCGAGCAGAACGCGGATGGGAGTGGACATCCTAAGGCCTAGTGCGAGCCGGAGGGCACTATATTGGATTCTGTTTAACTTCGTGAAGACGTTATTATCAGAAGGTAGTAAAGCCTGACAGCCATATTCTATTGCGCTCCTAATTAAGGATTTGTATAGGATAAGCAGAGTTGCAGGATGCGCGCCCCACCATGTGGTTCTAAAGGGCTTTAAAGATGTTAAGCAACCTATTGCATTTATTGATGACGGATTTGAGGTGGGAGTTCCAGTTCAGCTTTCTGTCGAAGGTCATGCCCAGGTACCTAGCCTCATTGGAAGCATTAACCCGGTGAGTATCAATCCTAATAGAATAGTCAAAGAAGTCCTTCCTCCTTTTAGAGAAGATAACTAGCTTAGTTTTAGCAGGGGAGATAGATAAACCTTTGTTTCTCAGATAAGCACAGATGGAGTTGACGCTGGATTGGACGTTATTGATGCAATCGACTAAGTTTTTGGATCTCGACAGGATTAAGACATCATCCGCAAACTGCGTAGCAGTACACTGTGGATGAAGGTGGTTGTTAAGCTCCCTTATGTATAGAGAGAAGAGAATGGGGCTGAGGGTGAGGCCCTGAGGTAAGCCCTTGTGGGATGTCCTTGGACCACATAGACTTCCATTAATTTTGAAAAACACGTTTCTTTCAGCTATAATGTGGTAGATAAATCTGCAGATAGATTCTGGGATACCTAAAGAGCACAAATCTTGAATTAGAATAGAGGGGACGACCTCGTCGAACGCCCCCATGATGTCGACGAAGACTGCGACTGTGAATTCATCCTCAGCGAAACCATTGTAGATTTCAGATGACAGCAAGACTAAATTGTCGGTGGTGGATCTGGCTTTGCGAAAGCCAAATTGTGAAGATGGAAGAAGAGAGCGGTGTTCTACCCACCACGACAGCCTGGCGAGGAGGAGACGTTCAAGCAATTTGAGTAAGCATGAAGCTAAGGCTATGGGACGAAATTTGCCTGGGGTTGATTTGGGAATGAAAAACAGGAGAAATTGGTTCCAACTTTTAGGGAATATGGATTCCCTAAGGAAGTCGTTGAAGACGGCTAGAAGAGCGAGGCGAACATTGTGGGGTAACCTGTAAATGATGTCATTGCTAATCCTGTCAAGGCCTGGAGAAGACTTGCGCTTAAGTCTTTCAATGGCAAGTTCAAGTTCTGCCATCGTGAAGGGTTCCTCAAGAAAGGGGGATTTTTTGAAGAGGTGAGCAGGTGGGAAGCAGTTGTAAAGCACTGAGTTTGGGCAGATAGATTCTGCTAACTCTTGAAGCTTGTTCACGACCTCGATATCCGATGAGCAAGGTGGATCTGGGTTGAGCTGCCTATGACGATATCTTTTGACTTGGTTCCAGACCGAAGAGATGGAGGAGTTGGGTGATACCGATTCGCAGAAGGATCTCCAAGATTGTTTCTTGGCTACTGCGAAAGTGCGTTTTGCCAATGCGTCTGCTTTTTTATAAGCTACGAAGTTCGTGTGGTTATATGAACGGCGAAGTTGGCGGAGGGCTTGCTTCCTAGTACGGACTGCCGCATCACAGCTGGCATTCCACCAAGGAGAATGGCCTTTCTCCCTAGATGGATTTGATGAAGAGTTGGAGTCAGGGATAGCATTGGGACAAGCCTCAATAACCGAGTTGGTGATGGTGTCGACGATGGTGTTGTATCTACTCAAGGCGTCTTGTGAAGAACAAAGGGCAGAAAAAGGAGAAGGTGCAGCTATAGGTGGGGCCAGAAATGTGGAACCGGTCAGTGAAGAAATTGGGGAGTCGCAAAGGTTGGCCGTAAATGTTGACCAGTCCATGTTCTTGAGTCTGAATTTGTGGTTAAAATAGTTGTTTTTTGGGATTTGGACATTCAATGAAGTTGAGATGGGGAGGTGATCGCTACCCAGGGAATCCTTTAGGACTTCCCATGTGGCCAGTGGAGCAATGCTTTCAGAAACCAGAGTTAGGTCAAGACAGGAGGGTTGTTGATCTGGTCTGTTTAGGAATGTTGGTGACCTATCATTTAAGAGAACCAGATTGCCATTCAGCAAGTGCGAGTGAAGGAGGTTACCCGTTGAGCAAGCGTGAGAAGAACCCCAAGCTTCGTGATGACAATTGAAGTCACCACCTATGAAGACATTTTGGTTGGGGAGAGAATCGAAGAAGCACACCCAATCGTTTGGGTGGGAGCCAAATGAGGATCCGGGGATTCTATAGGCTGCGACTATGATCAAGGGGTTAGGCGAGAGAGAAATGGAAACAGCTAGTGACTCTAGGAGGTGCGGTTTGTAAAACGTATCATTGATCTTTGTAAAGGATAAGTGCTTCCCGATGCAAATGGCTATGCCATCACCCTTGTTGGAGGGTCTGTCCTTCCTAATGATGTTGAAATTTTTCAGGGAAACTGATTTGCTTGGCGAAAGCCAAGTTTCTAGAAGAATGATTACATCATAGTTTGAGGAGATGTTGGAAAGATCCCCTACTTTATTGCGAAGACTGCGACAATTCCAATGTAAGATATTCAGGGAGTCTTTGGTAGCCATGGAGGACATGATAGGATTGGTTTGGAAGGGAATGAGTGGAGATGAAAGTGTCGTAGAGGATTGATGGATGTAGAATGTTGGGGCTTCACGGCTGAATGCAGGTGAGTCTGTTGAAATCAATGTTAGAGAGTTTATCTAGTAAGTTATCTAATTTTTCTAGGCGCTGAAGTTGAGGAGCAAATTGCTCTAGGATGAGAGTAGCTGAGCTGAGAAGGGATTCAAGAGTGGAGATGGCATTTTCAATGTATTCAGGGTCAACGTTGGAGGTAGCCGGAAGAGGACTAGGAGTGCAAGAACGTAAGGCAACACCATTGCGAGATGGGATGCGAGATTCTTGTGTGTGCGGAAACTCGGCCGGGGTTGATGAACGAGTTGGTTTGGGAGTAGAAGCCCTAGTAGATGGATTTGGTAGCGAGGAACGACGCATAGAAGGCTTGAACGGAGGTGCGGACACCGAAGCGTAGGAAGGGGTTGGGGCGCTTGTAGCAGAATAAGAGTGAGAAGTCGCTGTTGCCGTATCTGTTAATGGGATATCACCAAGGCTGGGATATTCCGAGAAGTCGAAACGGGAAGTGACGAAGGGGAGGAGGTACCATGTTTTATCAGGGTGGCGGCTTCCTTAATTGGAATGTTTCTATCGGCTGATAGTGAAAGAATCTGTTTCTGAATTAACCTTTCAGGACATGCTGGATCTGAGGGTAGGTGGTTACCTCCGCAATTCAAACAGGAAGGAGAGCCCTCAGCTTTTGGGCATTGGGCCTCATCCTGGTGTGATGCTTGACCGCAGCGAATGCAGCGTGCAGGACTGCGGCAGACCTGTGAGGTGTGGCCGAATCGGTGACAATTGAGACACATTCTAATGGAAGATACAAAGGGGCTCACTTCATACCGTACACTAAACAAGTAAAGGTGAGTGGGCAGAGATTGGCCCTCAAATGTGATGAGCAGAGTGCGAGTAGGAATGTATTTGGGAGTGCCTTCAACCATGGTTTTCCTATCGAAGCGTTTTGCTGCAACTATTTTTTCAGATGCTGAGGAACCTGCAATAATGTCATCAGTGGAAAGATCAGTTGGGATATTGCGGATGATGCCCTGCTTCATGATCTGATTAGATGGAATGAAAGCAATTAAATTGAATTTTTGAAGGTTCGAATTCGAAACCAGTTTATTTGCTGCCTCAGCAGTGCTGACCCTGACTTTAAAACGGTTTTTTCCTGTTCTAGTGGTTTCCTGCAACTTGTCCCCTACCAAGTTGTGGACATTGCGACCCACAGTCAGAGGATGCAAGTTGGTTGTCGAACTGGGGTTAAGAGGCTGGACAGTCAAGACATAAGGACCGTGATGATTCTTACTGTACCTATTTTTGAGAGCCTGGCTGAGAGGATGCTCAGAAGGCAGTTGATCGGATTGAGCTTTTGTGACATTAGGTGCTGTGTGAAGGTTACCAGCGTTATTGAGAATGTCCTTATTTTGAGCTGGGAGTTCAGCTACGATAACTGGAACTACTTTGGTTTTAGGGTTCTTTAGAGAGTCCTCGTTTTCAGTGACAGCATCGCTATTGCGTTTGAGAGGATTATGCTTGGACTTACCCTTGCGGGCTACTGTCTGGAACTCGCCACTAGATAGTGAGATGAGAGGATTCGTAGAGTCAGGTGGGAAAGCTTCATTCTGCAGAGAAGAAAGAGCCTGAGAGATGACATCTTCAGAGCCTGCTGTTCCCGGAGGAGGCAATGGTCCCGGGTCCTCCAGCTCCATGCCGACAAGCGACATGTCCGGCCGTGGGCGGCCGGACCGGCCTATGCCGTACACGTCGATTGGAAAAAGCGAGGACAAGAAATAGAAATTAAAAAGAAGTTAGAAATAGATAAGATAACACCTAAATAGCGATAAGAAGGCGTGAGAAAGCGTGGCGATATGTTATTGTTAAGCAGCAAGCGTGAGGTTAACACGTGGTTGCCGCCAAAAAATGGCGGCAGTTGCGTTAGGCTAGAGTTCTGGACCTATGTGTTATTTTGCTATTTGAAATAAAGGAATAAGGAAAATAAAGGAAGGATAGTACCTTGCCCGAAACCACAAGCCCAAGTGCAGGAAGCCTGTCCCCAAAGCGATGAAGACGGTGGCTTTTTGCGTCAGTAAATATCACAGCTAAGCATAACACATCCGCGCGCACTGAAGGTCCTGACAGAACTCCGTTGCAAGACCTGTATGTAAGACCGTGGCTCTGCACCTTCCCCTCAGCTGCCGCGCGTAATCGGGTCGCAGAGTGGGGGTACTGCGGGATTTTTTCGGCCATCTTTCCTGGCATCACTGCCGTGCGACATTACCGGTAACCGACAATAATACCATCGGTGAATTGTGCGCGCGCCGTTATTAATGCCTAGTGCATCTTGTCAATCTAATAAAATAAATTTTTTGCAAAACCGTTGTCATGAAAAAGTAATAGATTCGCCAAGGGCGTAGTAGCGTATTAGATTATATGAAAAGGTAATAGACCTGTTACAATTGTAATAGACTGGGAACACTGGTGGGGAGATGCACAACGCTCCGGTTTTAGGCGATACCAAGAGCATGGCGCTAAATCGTAGCGGCGAGTCCGGGAGTAGGATTTCGTGATCATCGCCTCTGTCGATGTTACAGATTTCGCGTAGCCGCGCGGGTCATGATCATCGTTCCAGCCGATATTGCAGTCAGCGAAAATGAATGGATTGTTCGGTGGTGGGGAAAAAGTTGCCGACCCTCACAAACCGTTCTTGCGGAACAGGCGGGGCAGCAAGGTCTTCCGTCCAACCGAACCCTAATCATTTGTATCGACGTAATGCGCAAACAAATGTGTATATTCAAATAAATTTCAAAGTTATAAAAAATGCATAGAAATATTGGTTTTCACTCTTTACCTCTTATCATGCCGAAAATGAACATTAAAAAATGAATGGCGAAATTCGTTGGTAAATGAAACGACCGAGAACAGTTCAAAGAGAAATTTTGAAATATCATAGATAAATATCTATAGGAAATTTAATTTATAATTAAACGAGCATCGTGGCTGAGTCAATAACCTGTCAATCAAGATATAACGCTGCTCGTTACGGGTTCGATCCCCCATGAAGAACTCTTTTCTCATCTTTTTTTCTTCATTTTACTACAAAAATTGTTCAAGGTTCCTCTCTTTTAACCTTTCTAAGTTGTCCAAACTTTATTTTAATTTTATATAAAATATTTTTAGAAAAAGGTCATCGGGATCGATCACAACACACCGTTTTGGCGTTTTTTTCTTACAATTTTAATTTATTAATATTGCCAGGAGAAAAATAAAAACTCATTCACGTATTTCGTGATTTCAACACTATTTTTTAAACATTTTATCTATGACAGAATCGACTAATATTTTAATCGCCCGCTCGTGCCTCACGACCCGCGAGTTGAGCGTTTGCGTGTCCTCTCTCGCTGAGGGGTCTGCTATTGCTGTTACTGCTGCCGCTGGTTCTTATAATCTTATAAATACTTTTTTATTTGCAATCTTCAGTTCCAGCGTCCAGTGTAAACTCAATAAGATTTACTATGAGAAAATAATTAGCTCACTTCATTACCTGGAATCAATAATCTTGAGAAGCAAATATGGAAATGAGCATTATCTCTGTCTGTAATTGTTGGTCCACGTGGAGAAGGGTGGTGCGAAAGTTCTTAGCTGGTGTGCATCTTCATATTATTCTGCTTATATGTAAAGTAAGCGAAACGACAATAGTAAGCAGTTGAATGAACGATCAAATTGTGTGTTATGAATTTTTTTTTAATTAGACCACGCTGTGACCACAATACATTAAAACAAAAAATGAACGGGAGAAATTTATCTATGTTAGAAATGCAAAAGCGTTAAGCGTTAAGCGAATGAAACGAGATTTTTTTTCCATTGCTGTCAATTTTTCTCTTACGTCTTCATGAGAGTCCGTGTGGCAGCAAGTGAGGCTGCTAATTTCCACCAGCTATGGATTATCATATATGAAGAACATGCGTCGGGCGAATTGGCAACGATTCAGCTTCGTAATTGTAAGGTGCCGAGTTCGCGTCTAGTGACGAAAACTTTCTTTTTTTTCATTTCTTTTTTGTTTAATTTTTTTAAAGAGGTAATGCCACTCTAACGGCTTAAAAAATAGGAAATTGTGGTCAATTATCATTAAAAAATAGTCATGAAAATTATTTTGACAAATAGTCAAAACAATCCATGAGTCCCACTGATTGTGAGTCGCACCTGGGAGCTTGGTGCGACATTAGCGCTAGCTAGCCTGGTCGACAACGTAGGAGAAGAAAATGCCCCACCAAGCTCCCTATTGCGAATGAGGGGCCGCATTGCCGTCTCCCTTAAACTTGTGCTGTGCAACAAGGATGCGCCGAGCGACGCTCTGGCGTCTCGCTCGCACCGTAGTGCTCTCTGCGTTGCACGCACAGGCAGAGGTACGTGAGCAGACACCACCCAGTCTCCTCTCTTACCTCACTGCCAGTGGGCTGACACTTTAATACTCCCCTCCATTTCTTAATTGCCAGACTCGCGGGTATGCTTTTGTGCCAACTGTAGAAAATAAGTGAGGTATTTTTTGACCTGCGTGAAGTTGGCCGGCCAACTTTTATTTTTTAAACTTTCTTTTATTCCAATCGTTTGATAGTCGTTTGATAGTGTTTGATAGTCTTGTAAAAACGTTTGATAGTCAATAGTTTTTTCAGAAAATCAAAATCAAAATCTGGTGTGAAGTTGGCCGGCACTTTTTGGTTTCTAACCGGACTTTGTTTTTCCAGGGCTCAATCGATGCAAAATCGTTTGATATTTACGAATTGATTAATAAAAACGTTTGATAGTCCATCGTTTGCAAGAAAAATGAGAAAAACCATATGCGAATCAAGGATCCACGTAGTTAGCCCCTCATCTATAACGGATTTGAATGATTTTTTTTGCAATCGTTTGTAGGTCGTTTGTAGGTGTTTGATATTGCATCCACGACATTTGATAGTCCAACATTTATTTATAATATTAAAATTAATTTTCTAGGGAATTTTTCTTTATGTTAGCCCCTCATTCAAATATTTTATAAACTAATCGTGTTTCGCTCATATGCAATCGTTTCTAGGTACTTTATATGTTGATACCGCTCCCGCGAGGTAGGGAGGGTGGGGGGCTACCTTTAGTAAGCCGCGAACGGTATCAATGTGAGAGAGCGTGGAATGGTGGTCCTTATAAGGACCGGTTGGGCGCGATATCTAAGCGCGTAGTGCAGGCGCAGGGTGAGCCGGAGCGCGTCCGTCCCTGGACCTCGTCGGGAGGGGGTCGCTATCGGGCCCGAAGAGGCTAACGATGATTCCCTTCAGTCGTCGCGGATCTTTCTTGTTGAGGATGCGTGCGTAGCTGTCTAAGTCTGTAGGCACGATGGGTAGCGGTCGGAGAGCCGGGATCCCAGCCGGATCTGCAGGTGAAAGGCTTCGGTGTGAGAGGTCTGCTGGCCGGATATGGAGGGCCGGGGGTATCCGGATGTTCCCGGGATGGGATGACTCGTAGAGCACCCGTCGGTTCCCCGCGGGGATTATCCAAGCGCGTTCCAGATCCTTGCCCGGGGTTCGAGGAACGGTTGGCCCAGTGAGGTTCTCCTTCACCGAAGAGTGCGGAGAAGCAGGGGGCGAGAGCTTCGACGTTCGCCGGGTTGCCTCGGAGGTATCCTGAGGGTGAGCGGGGCGGTGGTGCCTTCGGCCCGCGCGTTTGGGCATTGACGTCCGATGAAGCCGGCTACACTGGATCCACAAAGAGGCTGTCCCCTGGAGCGAGGTATGGACTCTGCCGCTGCCGAGGTCCGGAGTGAGCGAGGAAGTCTGCCGCTGCCGTGGTCCGGAGCGAGCGAGGAAGCCTGGCCGCTGCCGAGGTACGGAGCGAGCGAGGAAGTCTGCCGCTGCCGAGGTACGGAGCGAGCGAGAAGTCTGCCGCTGCCGAGGTACGGAGCGAGCGAGAAGTCTGCCGCTGCCGAGGTACGGAGCGAGCGAGAAGTCTGCCGCTGCCGAGGTACGAACCGAGCGAGAAGTCTGCCGCTGCCGAGGTACGGAGCGAGCGAGGAAGTCTGCCGCTGCCGAGGTACGGAGCGAGCGAGAAGTCTGCCGCTGCCGAGGTACGGAGCGAGCGAGAAGTCTGCCGCTGCCGAGGTACGGAGCGAGCGAGAAGGGCAGGTAACTCGTAGTCCAACAAAAACGTAGTAAGTCACAACACTTTATTCACTTTTTTCTGGGTGAAACTACTCGTTTTCTAATGGGGTTTTTGTCCCCATCATATGTGGGCGTGGGGGCGCCTTCGCGTGTGGGCTACGCAGAGCGCGGCGACCCCCTAGCGGTGGCGCGGCGTACTACCGCGCTTATGGCGGCCGCCGAGCGCCCGGGCGATTGACGGAAAGGGCGAGGGGGGAGAAAATCTTCAGCCCTAAGTTGGCGTACAACAATGTCATTGATGATATGAAATGATTGATTCTTTAAACGTAAATAATGAAACAAATTTTATCTAGGGAATTCCATAAACTGCATCTAGCGCGCATGCGTGAAGACTTCAATGGTTTGATGCGCATGGTTTTTTTTATTGCATTTGACTCGTCCGTGTAATTCCGATGAAAAACTAGTATGTGGTAAAGGAAAAAATTAGGAATTTTGTAGATTTTTAGTCAGAACTTTTTACTCATAGGATTTATTGATAGACATGAAAGAAGTCGATATTTATTACGAAATCTCTCGTACGACGGCTAGACAAAAGAGCGTTACGGCAACATTGCGTTTGAGACTGTATTCAGTGTATACAGAGTGTATCAGCAGAAATGCACGTTTGAGATTTGCGGTGAAACGGTGCACAGTTTTAAAAATCTGATGTCACAACCATTGAATATTTTTTGATTGCGCATCGAATGAGCGTATTATTATTGTACGCTCAACTTCCGGTCGCAAATAAAAAAAATTATCTTCGCCATTTCAAATGATATTGTAACAAGTTAAATGCAAAAGTTGTAGAGCAAGAAAAAATAATAGAGATGAAAAAAAATTCGGACGGATTGCACACATAATAAGAGAGATATTTGCGTCCGAATTTTTCTCATTTTTTGACAAATTTCTGATACTGGAGGAACGCCTTAGCTTCGTGCAGCAGCTTCACGCCGAACTCACGATTCGCAATTGTTTTGAGGTAAGCGTTCAGTCAAACGCAAACCCGTACAAGGTGGCTAAAACATACTACAATGCTATCTTTCATTACAAGTTAGAAGCCAAACTATTCCTGCTGTAGATTTCCGTGATCCTGGAAGTAGGTTTTCGAGTCTTCGTGTTCCTCGTCGTAGATTTTGGAGTCTTCGTGTTCCTCGTCGTAGATTTTGGAGTCTACGCGTTTTTCGTCGTAGATTTTGGAGTCTTCGTGTTCCTTTAGCCACCTTGTACGGGTTTGCGTTTGACTGAACGCTTACCTCAAAACATTGCGAATTGTGAGTTCAGCGTGAAGCTGCTGCACGAAGCTAAGGCGTTCCTCCAGTATCAGAAATTTGTCAAAAAATGAGAAAAATTCGGACGCAAATATCTCTCTTATTATGTGTGCAATCCGTCCGAATTTTTTTTCATCTCTATTATTTTTTCTTGCTCTACAACTTTTGCATTTAACTTGTTTCAATATCATTTGAAATGGCGAAGATATTTTTTTTTATTTGGGACCGGAAGTTGAGCGTACAATAATAATACGCCCATTCGATGCGCAATCAAAAAATATTCAATGGTTGTGACATCAGATTTTCAAAATTGTGCACCGTTTCACCGCAAATCTCAAACGTGCATTTCTGCTGATACACTCTGTATACGTATACACTACTACATCCAATGTACATTAGTGTGCGCCTATCGATGCGTGTGTGAGTGAACTGTACCAGTTTAAAAGTTAACGCTGGATTGTTAAAATCTTACATTGAAACTTTTGTTACTTTTCGGTCCGTAGTAATACCTTTAATAACAATATACCGATGAGTACATGTAAAATGTGATTTGACCACGGTCTTACATACAGGTCTTGCAACGAGGCCAATTTTTAGTGGTGGGGGTAACATAGATATTTAAGCAGTTTTGTAATGTATGGCATCTTGCCTACGTGTCGCTACTATCGAATGCGCTCGATCAACATAACCTGGAAATCGATTTCGTGAAGAAAATTATACATGTAATGCATTCTTTATTCGTGAAAAAGTCTCACTTTCCGGATTATTTAAAAAGTGTCTAGCATTCGCTACAAAAATACGCTTAAAAAAAACCAAGCACGGAATAACTCCATTTGCCAAATTAAACTCATAGTGCATGTGTTACAAAACTCGTATACACTTAGCGCACCCGCCTGCATATAAAAAACTTTGGTTCGCTTAGAGGTAATAATTAACATGCACCTTCTTTATTTGTCAGGTTTCATTGTATGCATGGGAGTAGTTACAGGCCACTCTGGAGAGTCATAACAAACCCCCCACCACTGTCCCCTATGAGTCATGGAGCGCGCAGCGCTGTGTCCCCCGCACCGCACTACGGCGCCACCCCCTTGCCCACGTAGGCTGTTCTCCCCACTGCCACCCTACGCGGCACTCCCCCCCACCACGCTGCCCTGGTCCTAAGGCCCAAAACTCAGTAGCAGCGGCGTTGCATGGCCCCAGGGGCATATCACGGTCGGTAATGGCGCATTGACCGCCGGTCGGTAACTTTTTTTTTTAAATTACCCTAAGGAGATAAGTGTACCCTCGGTAAAATAGAACACCGTATTTTGTAAGACACATTAGCCCGTATTCACAACTCGCTCTTAAAGTCACTAACAGAGTCGCTTGTAGTTAAAAGTCACTAAGAAAAAATTTAAAAGCGCGCTATTAGCACTAAAAGCGAGTTCTGAATACGGGCTATTGTGTATATTATAAAGCTGTAGCGCGTGAATACATTTTCGATGAACCGGAGCCCTGTGTAGAGGAATACGCTTAATGTTTTGATTTCCTGCCGACCGTTACCATGATTGGCAAGATATGGGGAAATGGAGGTGAAGGAAACAAAAAAAAGAAGAAATAGGCATTTTTGAATATATGACGTATATTGTAAGAAATATTTGTGGTACATAAGGAGTTTGAAATGAAACGCAGCTTACCTAATTTAAATATATAAAAAAATTTATTTGAATATAAAAAAAAATATTTAAAAAAATTAGCACTCGTCGCCTGTGTCGTAGTCCGAGTCCCTGCAAAAAAAAAATAATGATATTACTACTCGTGTATGACACACACACACACACACACACACACACGCGCGCGCGCGCACGCATACGTGGTGGTCAGTATATTGCATCGGTTAATACGCACCTATTATAATTGGTGATGGGCATCAGCCCAAACAGCGTCCTCAAATCGAAAATATCTTCCTCATCCCAGTTTTCGTACTCGAAGAGGAGCCAGCCGTTGGGGGCTCCCCTCCGTGCGCAACGCTGGCTCCTCTTCGCCAGCATCCGCCTTATGCAAATGAATCCTTTGAGCTTTAATAAATAAAACAGCACGTTATATAATGAAACTTCTTTTAAATATTAAGCTTGTGTATTAATAGCAACTTAGAGTACACTACACTCACTATAAAATGAGCGTCGTTCTGTCCTCGCACCATCGTTACTTTTTATGATCTAACTCTGAGGCGACAGGATGAGTCGAGTCGAGGCTGCTGAATCGCTCCAGCTTACCCCCACTTGTACTTCGTAGAAACGAATTTCTTGTAAATGATAACCTTATAATATAGAGGTACCGTATGCATTGCCGCTCATTTTTCGATACTTTTAACTACCGATGGGACTGATACCCAACCCCTAACATTTTGCTTGGGGTGAATCCTGTATCCTTCTTTTGGATCATCTAGCGAACGATGCGCCAAATACATCAGGCGTGGGGGGTACCATTGTCCTAGCAGCGTAAACTGCTACATGTATCTCTTGTTTGCAACCATGCAAAAAAATAAGGGCAATGGTGGGGAAAAAGATGGTTACCTGTGAGCCGTCCTCGCAGCAGCCTGTCATTACCTTGGTGACAAGCAGTAGGTGAAATAGCGCTAAAAAAAAGTTTAATTAAAAAAAGAAGTGAAACCGAAATAGTGGGAGTTTTTTAAAAAAAAAAGTGGTATGTATAACTGTGTTAAGTTGAATCAGGCACCCGCGTTTTTTATCTGATTAAAAATTATATGTGGTAACTTTTATTTTTTAGACAAATAACCAGACGGACCGCGGAGTACGGCTATTTGTGCGGTGTATTTGAAATAAAGAAAGTGGTATGTATACCAGCTTTAAGATAGTACCCGATTTTATTAGATTAAAAAAGTATTGCTTTTCTATCGCTTCTCACGTTTATTTGTAGACATTGACCGGCAGCACCAGCAACAGCACCGCAGCTAGCACCGCAGTACGGGTACTGTTACTAGATCAGCAAGGGTAATAATAATTTTAAGTCTGTATCGGTTTTTATTTGATTTAAACATATTTATTTTAAAAAACTTAAATATTACAGATTATGGCCCCAAGGCGCCCGGATACGCCGCCCGAGGGGGGCGAAGGACCATTTGAGGGGCCGCTGCTTGACGGAATACCGCCGCCCCGTAATGCGTTCTTTGCCCCCTTTCACGAAGGGCAGTGCTTGTTCGGGTGTGTTTACATGCGGGGTGCGGGGTCGGGGTTATGCTACGGGTGCATGCGTGAGCAATCCGCCGAGCACAGGCCTCAGTTTACGCCCCATGTAATACATTACCTACAGATTGACCCCGCAATACATCTGCGTGCGGGCATCTGTGTACGCTGTGCTCGGTGTGTGCTGCGCGCGTATGCACCCGGTGACTGTATAGCATGCATCGCATACTTCTGCGATAACCGGGAGGTGCTATTGAGGCAGGGTCTTGCAGAAGTTCCTCCCCCACCCCGAATATAAATTGTGAGCTATGCATATATATGTATATGTGTTTTTTTTTTTTTTTTGTAATCATTTGTTTTAATCTCGTTTTTTCACACTTGTTTCTAGAAATGGCGCCACGATCAGCTTTTGAGCGGAACGACAACGTGTTTGGGGAGGAGGAGGAGGAGGCCGGTCGGAATTCACCGCCTCCTCCTACCCCGGGGGAGCCGTTCTATGACGCCCTGCATGAGGGCCGCTGTCTTTACGGTTACATCTATACATACCGCTGGGATGAGCTATGTGCCGGGTGTGTGAGTGAGCTACCACCAGCCATGCAAGCGTTATACACTCCCCACAGCTTGCACTATTTGTTGCTTGACACTACAATGGTCTTCAATTTGGCGCGGTGCACAACCTGTGCGCGGAGTGTGTTACTCGAGCACGCACTCGGCGCATGCCCAGGGTGTGTCCTGCTCTATGAGGCCACTAGAGACACCCTGGTGCGGCTTGGGTATGGGCAGGTTAACCTAATTTCTTGAATAATAGCAGTATAGGTTTATATTATATATATATTTTCCTACATACATATTATTATTAATTGCTTACATTACTTATATATATATATATCTAACCTAGCTTAGCATTATTTACGCTACATATATATATCGTTGTTGTTATTATTATGAACTGCTTACATATATATATATATATATATATATACTCTACGCCTATTATTATTATTTACGTTATATATATATATTATAGTTATTATATTAATATACAATCCATAATAAAAAAAATTAGCTAAATTATATCTTTAATTTATATAATTAAATACCCAGACCACGCACCTTTTTTTTTTCATGAAACAGATCTTAACACGTGTATCCAGATTTACACCTGGAATATTGTATCCTACCACCGCCACCGCCACCATAGACCTTATTATCGTGCGCATACTGGCAATCAGCCAAACGCTTCTTTCGCACAAAAGAGTCGTAGTACTCTCGGGCAATTCTATCGTTTTTCCGCAAATCAGCACTAAACACATTCTGGAAGGCATGCATCCCGAAGCCTGAGGAGAGGTAGTGTAGAAACATCATACAGAATTGGCCGCACACCGTTGACGTCTCGCTCTGAAGCTGCTGGGTGTTCCATCGGAAGGATCGACAGTTCCGTCGGAGTCTCGATGCGTGGTGATGATTCAGCGGTGGTAATCCGTAGCTGTCAAAGTAGTAGCCGTCTCCGTCAGCGTCCACGTACATGGCAACCCAATGTGCTCCTGGCTTCGTATGATCGTCCGTGTTGGCGATAATCGCAGCGGGTTTCGACCAGCTTCGGGGTATTCTATCAGCTGCGTAGACACCCGTCGTATGCTCCGATATACCGCGAAGGCCAAGGTAAAGGTCTAGCGTGTTCATATATGCGGTCCGTTATTTCGAAGCCAGAATTCAAGGCGTAAGGCGTTGTTCAGAGCGCAGGTGAACGATCCCCGGCTCTCCTTACAGGCGTGAACGATACACTCGTAATGGTCACGATTCGGTGGGAAGTCCTCGTATGGTGAGTTATCGGGGGTTTCATCCAAATTTATAACTTCCCTTGCCATAACGGTCTGCAGAAAAAGTACGCTCTCCGGACCTCGCGTGTATATGCTCCGCGAAATACCGGCAATATTTCGGAGATTGTTGTATAGCTGTTTGTACGTCACACCACCGTCGAACCACTCTAGACCGTGTCGATAGCGGATCATGGTGTTGTTCTCACTTCTGATCGCCGGTGGTAATTCGTTGAAATCGCAGGGCGGTGAAACGATCCAGTGGCCTATGTATTTTCTTTCCACAGCCACGACGCCGATCTCCTTCGGCGCCAGACGTCCCTCGGAGTCTTTGAAGTACTCAATCTCGATCACGAAATCCATCGCTGCGGTGCTAACTCGAAGGCGTTCAACGAGAAACTAACGGCGATGCTGCCGATCACAGGCGATACCGAGTGCACAAAAAAAGCGATGACGCATACCCTAAACTGCTGACCTATGTATTTTCTTCGATTGTTTAGCCGCCGTAATCTACGACGATCTGACGCGAGGCGTCGATCTCCAGAACGTTATCGTACTCGGCGTATACGATACAGTTCACGGTGGTGGCCAGCGGATCGTCGAAGCGTACCTCAATTCGTACACTACCGTGCTTGATCAGGTTCCAGTGGGTGTTGCTATTTGCCGAGAGATCGGGTGTAAGATCGAAAACGAACAGGCAGTAGCCGTCTGCGTAAGCACTCCTTGATATAGAATTACCCTCGTTGAGGAAGTGTATACCCGTGCCACTGAAGAGGGTATGATACGCGTCCACGTAAAGGCCGGCTTTGCCGAAATCTGTCTGCAATGCTTTCGAGGGTACTTGAACACCGTCGACGTACAGCGATAGGAAATTAATACGATAGTTTTTAAAATTGAACGGGTTGAGTTGATAGTTGCCATTGAAGGCCTTGTTATCGACGAAGCCTATTATAATACGCTTAGGTAATTGGCCGAGAATCACGTTGTCCATAGTACCACCGTGCAAGCCGGCATGCATCGTCAGCGCCTTGACCTCTACACGCGTAAGCGGATACTTTGCAGTTGTCTTTGATAGCATTTTAGAATGAGCAATTAGAATACCGGGGCTTATTTTGGCGCGTCTAACGAGGAGCGTGGCCTCCGTTATATGTAAAGAACACTCGCTCTTTGGATCCATGAGGGAGAAACCGTCTCTCGTGCGTACGAGACGTAAACGGAGCTCAACACCATTTAATAAAAATTTTTCCTGGTTAAACACATCGCAATGCAAATGACCGATCAGATCGACCGTCTTGTCTTTACCGACGAACGCCTGCCTATTCACGAGACCCATATTCTTGCCCGCTGTATCGTCCATATGACCGGGCGTGTCGTCGTACCAGAGCACGCTCGAGAGGTGGGACCCCTTGGCGGCTGGCCCATAATTTAATAGCGTCTCTATGTAGGCCCTGTAAGCGTACGCGTTATTAGGCGGTGATACGAGTTTCTGATTAAGAAACACGTCCACCTGATTGAACAGCGAGTGTAGCAGATTGTTAACAGGGGCTGCTTTGCTCAGAGCGTCAGGGGCTAACGCATCCTTGGATCGTAGCTGTACGCGTAAACTCAGCATGGTGTGTGCTAGATCGAGGTACTCGTCGCCGTTACCCGGCACGACAAATTCAATGGGCGAGTCATCGGTCAGCGATGAGATGGGCTTGTAGTGTACCCACTGCGCGCTCTCTATAGTGGTCTGTGTCGGTGGCAGTGTAAAGAGCTCGAGCTCCGATTTCATACACTCACAGGAGTGTGCGTGTAGAAAGGCCATGATAGAGGTAGCGTTTAGGAGAAGATATCCAGCACACTCCGCTTTACTTTCTTACTAGCGATCCTACGACGATTTTTGGGTTTCTTGGTTTTTGACTTTATTTTTTTTACTACTTTTTTTTTTCGACGCGGAGCAGCCTTCTTCCCCGTACGCCTCTTACGCTTGTTAGCAGTTCTTGAGGCGATGCTCCTTCCAGCGACGCCGATGATAGAGTGGGTGCCGCGTGGTCGTTTTACAGCTTTATAGCCCGATCCTTTCATGAGCTCGTCAATTTTCGCCTCCGCCTTACGTTTAAGATTCATACCCGATTCGGTGGCCCTGGTGCGAAACGCCTGTTTCAGCGGAGCACCGCGCTCGCTGACATCCGTCAAGATATTCATGCCCGCGCGCACCGCCTCCTTACCGACAGCTCGGGCTCCTCGCGATAGCAAAGGTAACACACGCCGAAACAGACCACCGAGAAAGCTACCAATACCATGTCCTCGCTGATAAGGCGACCCCGCGAATACCCGAAATTTCGTGGAATATCCCCCACCGATCTGCGACTCGTAGTAGTCGGTGTAATGAGCCATCAGTCTAGCCGTTTAAAGTGTAGTGTTACGGAGAGCGTCCCTGATTCGAATGGTATAGGTTCGCCTAGTTGATCTCTTATATCTATGTCGATCGTTTGAAAAGTCGTGCGGAGCAGCGGTATATACTTTAACGGTGAAAACGAGAGCACTTTCATGGCTGCGTAAGCGTATTTGTTATCCGTTTGTAGGGGAACCACACGAAGCAAGGGTGTTTGGACGTCTCCGGTGATATACGGCTCGCAGACATCGGTGTAAACAAAAAGCATCTTAGGTAGGGCGTTGATCAGGCTAATCGGCTGATCGGCCATCACAACGGGCTGTGCTTTCGATACCACGACCGATTCGGGAAAACCTAAGATGCGCGCCAGAGACCGGCAGAGTCTCAGTTAGTGTGGGTCGTCTAGATCGTTATCGGTAGAGACGAGCGATACGCTAGCGTAACCGCCTCTACAGAGCTCTAATTGCAGACGGCCCTTCATAGCCCTGGTAGCGTTTATTTCGTCAACGAGTGTCTTTACGTCGTCATAAACACCGTGCGCCACGTTAGAACCCGTCATCATAAGACCCACTATCGGTTCTTTGTGGTTCTTCCGCGGTTTGGTGCGTGTGGTGACAATACCCACGTGCTCCCAGTCTTTTAGCGCTGCGGGCACGTGAAGAAAGGTCATAGGGATCTGTATTTCGACCAGAGCAACAGCCCATGCCCCGTGTAAATCGATCTGATGCGGTAGATGCGTGGTAAAACTGGTAGTTTTATTTTCGGGATAGTACGACATACTGCTGTTACTGGGCAGAACGAGATAAAATTGGTCCTTCATTGTTCTTTAAGTGGGATGCCGGTATCCACGAATTAAATTTCTCGGGGTAGCCGACCCAGCTGACCAGTACTTTTTGGGCTTTCCCACGACCGCTTCGTTTTATCACACGATCGACGAGAAACGTGTCCTTTGCGAGGTCCTTGCGAACTCGAACGAGCTCCTCCTCGTAAAAAATACCGTCAATCTCCTCGCCGGCGAGATCTTCTAAGATGTAGACGGGTGGTTCTCTCGTTGTACCCAGGCGTACGATTTTAAAAATCTCTCGAGTCCAACCCCCCTCGTAACCTTTCGCGAAAGGGTTCCTAGCGCTACTGATGCGTACCAGGTCACCGACACCGTATTTAGGGGTACGCGGGCTCGCTGTGGCGTATCGCATGGACAGGTTCATACGGGCCGTAGCGGCATTATACATGGTTACGTCGACTGGACGCATTCTTATCGCAGAGTGACGTGTCCTGTTGTACGATTCCACGAGGCTCTGAAGAATATCTATGTACCGCCGCGTGTTTCTATGTGTAAAGTAACGCCACATACGCTCCTTCAGAGTACGGTTGTAGCGTTCGACGACAGCTGCCTTTACGTCGGGGCTGCGCGCTACGCGGAATCCTATGCCGAGCTTCTCGAGCAGACGCTGCAATACGCCATTGGTAAACTCTTTACCTTTGTCTGTCTGTAGGTACACGGGTATCCTATTCTTACTACGTGTCAAAACCCTCCGGAATGCCGCTGCTACCGTTGCACCGGACTTATCGCGTAAAGGCTCGACCCAAGCGTATTTGCTGAGTACATCGATTATTACAAGGATATACGTGTGACCATCGTTGTACTCCTTCAACGAGCGAAGGTCCACGAGATCGGCCTCCCAAACATCGTCGATATTGCTGACGGCGTAAGAGCGGCGCTGAAACGTACGACGCACGGGCTTATGCAGCGTATACGCGTCCTGCGCCTCTAACCAATGTACGACGGAATCTCGCTTTACCCTACCCTTAACCGATCGCTCGAGGTTACCGATACCGGCGTACGAAGACGGCTCTGCTGGTGTGTAATAAAGACGCCTCAGAAGCCTGTCATCACCCGCCTTCTTCTTCTGTTTCACGGCAGTCTTAACCATTCTAATCTTTTCTTTTTCTCGGTATCGTTGGCTGTACTAGCCGACACGGATCGTGTATGTCTTTTCCCCACGACCTCTTCTGCTTCCCCCGAGTCTCTAAACACTTCCTCCTCCTCCGTGGACGAGCTCTGAGTCGTGTCGATTGGGCGCGGTACGATTGTTACACGACGCCGTGGCTGATTACTGAGAGGCGTCGTGTTGCTCCCCTCCGTCCATAGACGCTGATTGCCAATGAATTCGCGCGGTATACCAGCAGTACGGAGGAACCGCGCAAACTGCCGACTCCCCGCCGGTCTCGCCGTTTTTCTCTCACGCATAGCGTCATTGATTAAATCAACGATGTTGGCGTCCTGCACGACGGTTCCACCGATACGCGTAACGCCCTGCTTACTCCACGAAATGTGTGGTGAGCCAGCGCCACGCAGTCTGCCTAGTAAGAGCCGCGCCTTAGTCCTGTACTTTTGGGGTACACTGGCAATGATGTCGTCGTCGTCAGCATCGGTGGTCTGGTTCCGGGCGTTATCCTCCGCAGAATTGTTATTTTTCTTCTTGTTATCGCTATCGGTGCGCCTATCCTCGTCGACGTTATTGCGCAGGTCCTCGATAAAGTGTAGATAACGCTGCAGCACCTGATTGTACATCTTCCACTTTTCGCGCTCGTCAATGAAATTCGGCGAGTGTAGGATCTCCTTCATCGACGCGTCTAATCTGCTTAAGGGGGTCCCAGGGGTTTGTACGGTGTTAACGGTGTCAATGCCCTCCTGACTGTACTGATGCGTATGAGGCGCTGCACGGTGGTACTGCTGGTGCACGGTATTCACGCTCTCATGAGGAATGAGAACCATCTTTCTCGCATGCTCCATCTCGGCGTATATCCTATCCGCTTCCCCCTATGAGTTTTGATATGACGGTACCCAGTATGGGTGCTAACAGAAGAGGTAGAAAACCGCCGCTCTGAACGATAAGGCGCTTTCTAGTTTTGACTGCCGAACCCGGTCTGGATAAACGTCTCAGCAGCGGTGCGTGTTTTCGTAAGTGCCGTTTCTGAGTCGGTTTGAGAGGTACGTTGCCGCGAAGGATATTCAGAGCGCATTCGCATATACAGTTGACGAGGCGTGGGTCGGCCGCTCGTAACAGGGCGCTACGTTGTTTGCTGTCCAGGTGGCAAATAGCCTTCAACACTGTGGCGTGCTTCCGCCCTATAGAGCAGCGTGCGCTGGATACCATTACAACCGAATGACTGGTACGTCTCGATCGGCGTACCCGCCCTTTATACCCTTTCGCGGTACGTACACGTAGTGGAACGGGTCCGAAGGAAACACGCACGTGCGAAAGCGGCAGTTATCGGGCGTCGATTGCTTCAAATCGAGTAGTAAATAACCGTGCGGTTCGGCGGTGGCATCGCGGTAGACTTCCTGCACGAAGCGCGGATTTTCAGGAAACACTTGTCTCGCCAGATGCTGTATCTGCGCTCTGTCGCGCGGATTTTTAAACACAACGATGTAGTTGGCGTTCAACGAGATATCGCGCTGCCCGGGCCCCTGATGAAAGAGATTCTGCGTAATGAAGATCACGCTGATATTCTTATGATGGCTGCCTTTGGTAAAAAGGTCGACCACCGTGTTATTGGACGATTCCCTCATGAGATCGTCGATGATGACGAGTTTCGGGCGTGGGTCGTTGCCGTAATCTGTGTTTTGCGGCAGTCCCTCGTGAAACTCTATAGTGCTCCCGTACTCCCTGTACCCCTCCTGCCACTCTGCATAGTGAAAGAGAACGCGCGCAAATCGCACGTCACTCATGTCATCGATGAACCGTAGGAATTTCTTTACGAAAAACGTCTTCCCGCACCCCGTTGGCCCACAGACCATCGACGTCCAGGGGTGCTTCCACCGCGTGTCCATTATGCCAAATGAGTCTATTTGGTGGTGTCCTTTACGAATATACTGTTACAGAGTCTGCTGAATTTTACACGCTCCCCCTTCCATCGCGGGGCCCGGCCGCGGCGGGCGCGCGACACGCGTGAGGCTCGTGACGTCGCGCGCGCTTGCTAGCTCTTATCGGTGACGTTGCTAGCCCCTCGTCCGGGTGAGCTCATCGTGCACCTGTGAGCTAATAGTCAGTATGTATGTGTGTCAACCGCATAGCTAGCCATAATGCACGGCTAGCATGTTTGAAGAGTCGCTGAAAAAATAAATAACATGGCCCTGTTGATGGAGTCTTCGGGAATAAATCGATAAAGAGGTTTTTTTTTTGTTTTTTTTCAGATAAATATGTTTTATTATTATTATTGTACAGGCGATGTATATACATTTATACAGGTTTTGTTTGTAATATTAATTACATAAATCCGTAGGGCAAAGAACCGAAACGACCGTCGCGTCGCCGCTTTTGAAGCTCTGTCGGTTTACACGTTTTTGATTCCAGACGCGTCACTACGTCGTGAAACGGTGTACGCCGTATCGCGTCATAGTGTAAAACGACAGGCTCGCTGGTCTCTCCCGTTACATAAGAATGTATCCAGTTGTAATTAATGGCCAGACTCGTCGCGTAGTCGATCGTGATACCTTTGACCTTACAGACCTCGGCGTAAGAACCGTCTGGCTTACGCACTCGGTACGCATAAAATTTCGGGCCTCCCGAGACAAAAGACGTGATATAGCTACCAACACCGTACGACTCCAGCTCATCCGTTAAATCGCCCAAAAGACTGCCGAGCGGCGGCTCGTAAGCGTTATCGGCGTGCCGTCCACCTGATACGTATATGCACGAGTCGGTGTCGTAATATAGTACACGCCGATCTAATTTCTCGAGATAGTCGTATAGCTTAAGGCGAGCTTGAGCCGTGGTATACGCAGCTATAACAACGTTTGTGTATGCCGTGGGTATCAACGCGTCGTTCGTACTACGCGTACCGACGTAAAGCAGCTTGTCATCTACGGGCAGAATACCTGTAATCTCGACCTCCGGACACGTAAGCAGACTCACGAGCTTTTGACGAGTCGTTACAATTTCCGTCTTTGGCAGATTTTCGCGTTGCCCAAACTTGCCCCAAAAGGAATTCAAACATAATTTTGCGACTGACCGCAGACCGGGATTTGATTTTATATTTCCAGGGTCCAGACGAATACCCTCGACCCGATCGTACTCCTCTATATACAGTTTTTTGGCCTCGTCGTCGTCGCTACACTCGCGCGGCCAGCCGCTAGCTTCCTGCTTAATCTTTAGGAACGTGTTTATGTAATCGGCAAAGTGACCGCCCGTCCGTGTCGTCGGATCGTACTGGGTAATCTCATACTGCCATATTTCGTGTATCAGCGTTATTTCATACCCCTTACGTACGGCGCGCTTGACCTCGTCCACGACCCAGGTCCCTTCGAATACTCTATCCGCGGGATTCTCGTGAGGACACGACCCCTGTAGCATGGCCTCTGCACAGGAACGACACAAGACGAAGAGCAGTTTACCGTGCATGCGTACCGGTAACACGGGATGATACAGATCTCGCGGTGGTAACACCACACACTTAATCAAACCCTCCACGTTATCAATGTTGTTGCGATCACCCGTTAATTCGCGACAGTCATCGCCCACGTACACCGTAGGGTGACCTACAGGGAATTTCCCCGTTTTCGAAATGAAGGGGTAGAGCGAGCACACATCTACGTAATGTATCCTCTCAGACCCCTCGACTTCGTAAAAACTGACGGTATTTCCTGTACGGCCACCGAAGAAAGCATCGCGGGGTTCGAGCGGTGCTTGCGATACCAGCGGGTTCTCATTCAGCGATCTATATAAAGCGGCCTGTTCAGAATCTTTTATCCAGCGGTCGAATTCGCACTCCCAAATTTCCGTCAGCTCGTAACCTAAATACCGAATCTTATCGCTCGTAGCCTGCGTTCTCTCGAAGCGCGCGTCCATGGATCCACCCGTGTGTAAATGACTATCTCTGTTTATACGATAGCATTTTGGGCAACCGTGCCAGAAACAACCCTGAAACTGGAATACGTGTCGCGAACCTGTGGTGGTGTCCAGGTAGTAACCGTCGACGGGTGTACCATCCGGTAGACGATACTCCCGAGTGCGCCCTGCGTGAACTATGGTACAGCCCAAACGATGCTCCAGCGAAAGAAGCCATAAGACAGCCTTACGCGATTGTTTGTCACCGTATCGGTACCCGCCCGGTGGTAAAATAGCTATCTGTTCATCCCGCAAAAAGTTTTTCCGAAAAACTCTCGAACACGCCGAGGCTATGGTTGTGCTCTCCGAGAAAGGGCAAACGCTGCCATGCCGAAGAAACATTTCGCGGAAAGAAACGCAAGCCTGCCTGAGAATGGTAACGTCTGATCTACAGTAATCTATAAACTCGGTTCGAAAGTTAAATACGTATCCCGCAGAGCACTGCTCGTTGTACCATGCTAAAAACTGATTACGCTGAGCCGGCGACATCGTATCGGGTGAATAAAACTCGAGCGCTGGTAACGGACCGATATAATGCTGATTCTCAGGTGTATTGAACAGATGCGGGAAGACACCCTTTTGTTTCAAACCGACCGCATCCGCGAGGCCGAAGGCTTTCGGTAGGGCGCTCAGCGGCATATGAAAATAATTAAGACTGTCTATGAATGTTACACGCCCCGTCTTCATCATTATGATGCTCGTACCGCTGAGTAGCAGCATCGGCGGCTTTAGGCTTTTTCTTCTACGGTTCACGATGTACCGTAGTACAAACTGCGCGTCGAAACCCTTGGCATTATGCGCCACGCAGATCACACGCTGAAACGATTTTCTTTTAGGATCGCACGCGAAATCTACAAACTGCCTTACGGGATCCTCTTCGAAGATGTACTCGTGTACACCGCAAGACGGGCATACCCTCGTGAGATCTGTATCATTTATGCATGCTGTACACACTTGCTGAACGACGCACAAGTTTGGTGTGTGGATACGCACCGCGTCGTCACCGGGCAGCTTCTGTATCTGTTGTGTTTCAAAATCGTAGAAGATGTACAGAATATTTTTTTCCACGGGCGCCTTTTTTACCGGTCTGACGTAACACTGATGTCCAACGTCATTAACACTCTTGCAGACGCTGCAATACACCTTATCGCAAAAGTGCTTACGAGAGGTTCCTTGAAGAGGTCTAAGACACTGCGGACAGCTGCGAATGGCCTGACACACGCTCTTTTCTCTGCCCTTCTGTTTACTAATCAGCGTATTTATGTGATTATCAAAACAGCGTTGACCAAAAAAGTACCTATGGCACTCGCGACAACACAATGTGGGGAGAGCCGAATCGCAGGGCGGTTTTCCGAAACATCTAGCGCATTTGTGGGAGCACTTATGCTCTGCCTCGTACGTGTAAGATTTGTTACAGGGTATGCAAAAACCACGACTACCGACCGCACCCCGCATATTTAAAATAGGTTGATAATGCTGCGAATTATTATAATACAGAATGCGGAGCGTTTGCCGTGGTTTCCCTGAACCGTACGCGTTATCGACTATCTGCGATCCGTCGTACAGTGGTTTCTCGCCGCTGCCTATATTGTCAAACTCGTAAACAACAATGGCTATACCATCCTGAGCAAGGTGCCTTTGAAATTTATCAATTTCCGGAATACCGCAACCATCAGGCGGTATGTCTACACGGGCGCTTGTCACAAGCTCGAGAGCTAATTGTTTTTGTAATTTACCCCGTTGACACCGTACCGCGTTCCATCGCTCATGCAACGCCCCAGAGCGCACCTCCCCACGTTCAGCGTGCACCATCGCCGCAGCGAGCGATCTAGGTAGACAGAGGTTATCGCTATTCGCTATGGTCAGTATAGATTGTTTATTTACAAATTCGTGCGCTAATTGCACGCGCCCCGTACCCCGCGGTACTTCGACTATACACGACTCGATGACAAAAGACCTATCTATCTGGAATGCCTGGGCGCTTTGTGCGACGGACGATATCACACCCCACACATCGTTTTCGAGAAGTTCTCGAGCCGGTCTGTACGACACCCATGCTGCCCCACACGCAAAACTGTCGGATTTGATCGTTAGACCTATATAATCCCGCGCGGTACACGAGCTTGTGAGGTACGCGTGTATATCTCTGACTGCCCCGTGTAACCATGATATCGTATTTGTATCAGGGTCTTCGGGCGGCCTCCGGATAGCCATTGTTATTTCGCGACCGTCTAATCGGAACCGATTTATGCGACGCGTCGTTTCGGCTTGTAGGGTAAACCTATGCCCTGGTGGTAACACGTCGTTATCGCTGACTCCCTCGTTGTCGGCGTCTTCGTTGTCATCAGTCTGCGACCGAAGAAGGGGTCCCCCGCCGATCTGATATTGCGCGCCCGCATCTAGCGTTTGGAAAAAGAGTTTTTTATTATTTTTTTGTTATTATTAAACACAAAAGAAAGAGTATTCGGCTCATACTGTTTGTCTCCGATGCTGTTTAATGCATACCCCACGTATCGTGGAACGGTTCTGCGTCCTCTTCTTCTTCCTCCATCGCCTGTATGTCCAGCGCTGTCGATGGACCTGCCACTTTTTTTAAAAATAAAACGTAAATTAGCCGTAATCTTTTTTTTTTTTTTTTTTTTTTAAAAGTATGTTTTACCGTTAGCACGTTGCATCACTGTCTCCGTGCTGGTGCGGGGCTCCGAGTAAACCTCCTCTACACGATCGAGGCACCCTAGGAGCAACTGCTCCTCCTCCTCGGGGACGACTTCGTGATGAAAGCGCGTCAATTCTTGTAAAATTGATTTATGTTTTTTTTTTTTTAAAAAAAGCAATTTGTGTAGGAGCTATTGCTGGCAAGCGACAAATACATACCTTCGTGAAACAGATGATCGGATATAATAGCCCTGGTGATATGGCTATCACGCACTCCGCGTTTGTTGATACACTCTACGGCTAGCGAGAGTATGTACGGATCGTTCTTGAAGTATCCTCTTTCATGACCCCTCGCTAGCACGCGCAGAGAACAATGGGCAAACACACTTTTTAATCTACGCGTTAACGTGCGAAAACCGAAATATCGTAACTCGCGACACCACGCTGGTGAAAATAATCTCGGGTTTCTAGGGTTATTCAAACGACGTGTCCGGACGAAATCGAGGATACAATCGCGAATATTCACCAAAGATGACATTTTTTTTTTTCTTTGCTTAGAGCTGGTGATTGATGACTATCTTCCAAGACGTCGTGATACGAACTAAAACAGGGTACGTCCAGTCCGCGGACGTCTTACAGTCACGGCGATATTAATTTCAAAACAATACCATGCGATACATCTGAATCATCAAAAATGGCACGACTTTCTTATTGAAGCGTTATTCGTCAAAAATCGGATAGAAGCGTTTTAATCGTAAAAATGAATTACATATTATTGATCGCTCGTTCGCCCATCGCGAAATATTACGTATCCGTAATACGGGTAAAAAAAACCCCTGTATAGAGGTGTTGCGTCGGAAGCTGCAGCGATCTGCTGACGCGCACCGTTCGAGGTTGCATCAGCATCTCGTCGTCGTAGTGTAGGGTTAGAGATACGAATCATACTACGCCGTGTACATAGGTATCTTTTACTTTATTTATATTTATCAATTACAATCGACTGGTACCAAAAGATCATACCAATCTTTTACAGCATCGAACTCGTCGATATCACCACCGATAAGCTGTACGCCGATATCTTTTCCGCCACGGTCATCCCGCAGCAGTGTTTCGCAGCTCTCGTCGCGAAAAATTGCCATACACCGTATATGCCGTATGTTGCGTCGGGATGCTGTTCGTGTGTCCATTGCGTAGTACGCCAAATTGCTCGATCCTTCGGCGTGTTCCCCCTCCGCATCGTTGTAAACATCGTGGGGTGTATAGGTTTCCCACGCATCGTCGAGTGCCTCCAGGTACGCGTAAAGACCGTGAGGCATGCTGACCACGCTTGTTCGGCATTCCTTGTAGTGTAGAAGCGGTGGACCATCCCGCGTCGTCAGGGTAACGCACCCAATAAACTCTGTCAAACTGCATCGTTTCTCCAGAGTACGTAGCGCTGTCTCGTATGCACGCATAGCCCTCAGGCACCACAGTGTGACGCAACTTTCGCGTAATCTCTCAAGATGATTGAATGCCGCTACCCAGGCCTGCGACTCCAGACGCATAGGTGCACGACGCGGTAGTTCTTCCGGTGTGGGCCTACTCCACCTTTTCCTCAATATCGTTAGCTCTGATTTGACCATAGGGCGCCGATACGTGATGCGGCATTTGGGACTACTATCGTCGGACATGCACCATTCATGTTTCGCCAACCACTCATTGGTACATATGCGCTGCGCGTAAGGGCTATCGTTAGAACGCTGATCGGAAATAAAACCCAGCGTTACGCTACAGCGTGTGAAATCACGGTGTCCTTTATCCAGTATCGTTGCTATAGACAGCTCGGGTAGTATCACGGGTCTTACACCCGACGGCCAACCCTTACGACAGACCATGTCGGGGTTATCAACGCCTATGTCTTCCATGTTCAGGGCTCCCGGTTTCGTCATGTATATTGAGGCTAGCGGTACACCCGTTAAATGTCCCAATCTCAGCCACTCCCGTACGGCCTCTTTCTTTGGATCGTACTCGGGATTTGCGTACCGATAGAGGGCTCGTGTCTTCGCCCACTGCACATCTCTATGCCTCAAAAAGTCGTTGTCGTCGTCGTCGTCGTAGCGATCCATTTCTTTTTTCTACGGTAGCTGTCGGTAAATTTTTCACTGTAACGATTCTACTGCTTTTCTTAGACTGTACATCGCTGCCTGCTCGCGCGTGCCCCAGCTGCATGTTTTCTTTTTCACAGGATCATCTTAACGCTGATGCAGATGCACCCAGCAGTACAGTGATTCACGTGAATCACTCGCTATAGGATATCAGCATTTCGTCATCTTTGATACATTCTGCGATATCAGCAGTATCATAGCCATAGGCTCTTTGTTCGCTACAGCCTGTGAAAACGGGGTGTGGCTATGGTGATGGTGGGGGAAATGTTCGCCAATATTTCGATGACCTGCTTTTTAGATATTGGCTTAGACAGTACTGCTCAGACCCTCGTACCGATCGTATAATACCATTTACTACAATCATGTACAAGAAGCAAGTACTGCTGCCCACTGCGTACGGTCTAAACCGATCGTTTTCGAAGCAAGTGATCACCGGCCTCTCTCTAAATCGTTCGGGAAGCTTATCACCTGTAATACGCATCGTTAATCAAGATTATTCCGGCGTGGAGTTTGAACCAACCGAATGGTCCATCATCACCGACCACTTCCCCGTCATCGACAAATTCTTCACCGCCGAGGATAACATCAAGGAGGTACCCGAGGCTTTCAACACTCCTATTCTCATGGCCACTCATGAGCTAGTCTTCACGTACTCATACGGTGAGCGGGCAATTATTATCAAACCTGCAATCCCTATGTCTACGGACAACGATAGCTCTGGTGTTAAAAGAGCTAGGGCATACACACCTACGGTTGTGATGAAGAGGGTGTCCTACCTCAATCTCCAGAGGGTCCTGCGCTGCGTAACCTTGCAAATAACCAAGCTACGCGAGATTACCGACAGTGCTAATAACTGTAAAGACACGCTGATTGCGGAACTCGACCGTCGCGGAGATGACGCCTCCTCCAGGGACAGCATATTGGGCGATCTTCGACTGACTCTGGAGAAGAAAGACCTGTGGTCACCAGTACTTTACCAATTATTAGTGGAGCTGCTCTCCCTGTATAACCACGAGTACCTCTCCTTCGTACGGAGCACCATGGAGAACCAGAACAACCATGCATAACGCTTATTTTCTTAATAAACCTGTATGATTGATGTATCTTGCAATATGCTTATAATATATTTTTATTTAAAACTTTTTTCTTGTTCTGTCTCATACACCCCAATCTCCCTATATCTTTTCCTCTGCACGATGTTCATCATTGGAAATGAGTGTTATACGACGCCATCGCACACCTGCAGGGATTCTCACTGAGATAAAGATATTCTTCAGAGGCGATCTGAACCATGAGTACGTCATTGTTCGGAGAATATCTTGAGCATAACATTCTTAAAGTCACGCGGCTTAGGAAACGGGGGGACCAGGCCTTACCAATTAATCAGAATACGTTTTTTACGACTTAAAGTAGATTCGCGTCAACAATACGGTAATAATCGAAAATGTATTCACGCGCTACAGCTTTATAATATACACAATGTGTCTTACAAAATACGGTGTTCTATTTTACCACGGGTACACTTATCTCCTTAGGGTAATTAAAAAGTTACCGACCGGTGGTCAGTGCATAGTTACCGACCGCGATAGGCCCCCTGGGGCCATGCAACGCTGCTGCTGGGGGTTTCGGGCCTTAGGACCAGGCCCGCGTGGTGGGGGGAGTGCCGCGTAGGGTGGCGGTGGGAGAACACACTACATGGGCGAGGGGGTGGCGCCGTAGTGCGGTGCGGGGGACACAGCGCGGCGCGCTCCATGACTCATAGGGGACAGTGGTGGGGGGTTTGTTATGACTCTCCAGAGTGGCCTGTAACTACTCATGGGTATCGCTTCTTCTTCTTTATGCCATCGATTCTGTTATTCGGATAATTACAAGGTTGTACAGTAGAGAGTAGACTCGCGCCATTAGAGAGAGGGAGAGAAATATTTATTTCTATCTCTGTCGCACGAGGAGCACTTGATCACAGCGCCGTTTACAACGCGACTTCAGAAAGTGAGTCACCCCCACCACGTTCGTTGCAAGACCTGTATGGGTGCTTTCCATTTACTGGCACAAAAGTGCTTTCCATTTGATTTGTGTCGCCGTGTGTCGGCGACACAAGTCGACTCGGGAAGACTCTGCTAGAGTGGTGAGTTTACGAGAGTCGACATGAGTCGACACGAGTTGACACAAGTCGACACAAAAGTCATGTAAGTGGAAAGCACCCTATGTAAGACCGTGGATTTGACATATTGAAGTCTTCACGCATGCGCGCTAGATGCAGTTTATGGAATTCCCTAGATAAAATTTCTTTCATTATTTACGATTAAAGAATCAATTATTTCATATCATCAATGACATATAAAGTACCTAGAAACGATTGCATATAAGCGAAACACGATTAGTTTATAAAATATTTGAATGAGGGGCTAACATAAAGAAAATTTCCCTAGAAAATTAATTTTAATATTATAAATAAATGTTGGACTATCAAATGTCGTGGATGCAATATCAAACACCTACAAACGACCTACAAACGATTGCAAAAAAAATCATTCAAATACGTTATAGATGAGGGGCTAACTACGTGGAGCCTTGATTCGCATATGGTTTTTCTCATTTTTCTTGCAAACGATGGACTATCAAACGTTTTTATTAGTCAATTCATAACTATCAAACGATTTCGCATCGATTGAGCCCTGGAAAGGCTATAAGTTAATTCGTAGAAGCTTTTTCAGGTGCGCCGGAGAACTATAGGTGTGTTCGAAAATGAGCCGAGAGCGAAGAGCGCATCGTTGTTTCTCTGTTCATTGGGTGCATCTCATCGCGATACTGATATCTGAAAGAAACTATTGACTATCAAACGTTTTTACAAGACTATCAAACACTATCGAACGACTATCAAACGACTATCAAACGATTGGAAGTAGAAAAAGTTTGTTATATTCTCTAAGTCAATGGACACACCGATCGAGGAATCGATTGTATCGTATCGATTGGGATCCTTGATACGCATATGGTTTTTCTCATTTTTTTTTAAAACGAGGGACTATCAAACGTTTTTACAAGACTATCAATCACTATCGAGCGACTATCAAACGATTGGAAGTAGAAAAAGTTTGCAATATAGTCTAATTCAACGGTTACACCGATGGAGGAATCGATTGTATCGTATGGATTGGTATCCTTGATTCGCATATGGTTTTTCTCAGTTTTCTTGCAAACGATGGACTATCAAACGTTTTAATTAATCAATTCGCAACTATCAAACGATTTTGCATCGATTGAGCTCCGGAAAAACAAAATTCGGTTAGAAACAAAAAAGTGCCGGCCAACTTCACACCAAATTTTGATTTTGATTTTCTGAAAAAACTATTGACTATCAAACGTTTTTACAAGACTATTAAACACTATCAAACGACTATCAAACGATTTGAGTAAAAAAAAGTTTAAAAAATAAAAGTTGGCCGGCCAACTTCACGCAGGTGAGATACTCGGTCTTGATAAATTTTTGTTGTCGTACCGGTTTTAGCAAGGAGCAATACAAATTTTCCTAATTTATTTGTCGAATCTCCTAGGAATGACGCGTAGTAATTGCTATCAAATACACTACACACTAAAATGTGCGAGATGGAATCAAATGCGCAAGTATTGTATACTTTATATGATATTTTGTTGACTTTAATTATGCCTGTACAAGAACCATTTCGCAATAAAAAATTCTTCTTCACTTTTTGATGCATTTCGGCATTAACGTATTTGATTTCAGGATATTTTCTAAAATAAAAACTTTTTTTAGTCCCGCCATTTTTAGATTTTTTCCTGTCGATCAACACAGCTTCGTTTATATTATGCTCATCAGCCGTCTTTCGTGGGATTTGAAAATCCTCAAGAAATGATGCTTCTAACAATGTCGTCTTGATGTTGATGTCATTCAATGGCGATGATGCTGATAATGGTTCTTGATTGTTTATGGTGCCATTAAATAGAGGTGAAGTCGTCAATGGATTTTGATTATTGTTCAGGTCTTGATTGTTTGCAATTTCAAGTAAATCCAAATATTCCTTGGCGTTATCTTTGTAATTTTTGTTATATCGATCCAGAAACACGTTATTAACATTGTGACCATTTGAAATATCAATCGGAGTTTTTTTTTGAGTCAGATTAAAAGCAGACCATTCTGCGGGATCGTCGATGACAGAACAGTTTTCATTATCAGACATAGGTGCTGGATCTGTTTGTAGATTCTTCCCGCACCAGTTTACTAGGGATTCCAGTTCCAACGTGTCATAGCTGGGCATGTTATAAGTAAACACTTCTACTATAGGATTAATGGCAATTTTATCTTTTTCCATTACAGGAACGGAGCATCAAGAGACTCGGTCGAGTCTCGCGCCAAGTACAAGCAACCGGCTGTACAGGGCACAGCTCGCCGAGACTCTTTACTTGAGTCAACTCTTATCCCCCAAAAAACACTTACGTGTAAAAAAACTACGCCAAGTACAGGTGTGCTGTGTATTCCTCTAATAAAAAGTATTCATATCAGATTATTGAGGCCAAGTACATAAGTCACAACATGTTTGCCTATTATATGGTCTAGCACAGGCCCATCATTTTAATTGTATTTTCAAAATTTCCTATGACGTTTTCGCGACTCTTTTACATTACTACTGTTTCTCGTAGTTGATTATGAATTAATGGTTATTTAATAATTAATAAAACTTTAGCTGATTCCTTATCGAGTACTACTTGGCGGGTCCGTGCCAGGAATTGCAAAGTACTTACTTTGAACGTACTAATAGTATCCTAAAATTATATGTTTGTTATTAAGCTTTTACCGTGATTATTATTAACGAGTTATCGTTAATAAGCTCTATATAGAAAGTTGACATTGGTTTTGAGCTTAATGACTAGCATAATGAACGCAAATTTATATCAAGAAATGCACGGACCCACCAAGTAGTACTCGATAAGGAATCAGCTAAAGATTTATTAATTATTAAATAACCATTAAATCATAATCAACTACGAGAAACAGTAGTAATGTAAAAGAGTAGTGAAAACGTTATAGGAAATTTTGAAAATTCATTTAAAATGATGGGCCAGTGCTAGATCATATAATAGGCAAACATGTAGTGACTTATGTACTTGGCCTCAATAATCTGATATCAATACTTTTTATTAGAGGAATACACAGCACTCCTGTACTTGGCGTAGTTTTTTACACGTAAGTGTTTTTTGGGGGATAAACATCATACACTAGAATTCTACACGCAGCTAAGCTAAAATATACGTACGATTAATTTGCAGACGTTAAGGATTGAAAATATACACTTCACTTACCAGATGCTATATTGGTTGTAGAAACATTTAAGGTACGCCAGAAAAGAAAGAATGGCCGTTTTCTTCGATGCGGTTCAATGCACAAATCTGTTTAACTGTGCTGTTAGCCAATCAGCAGACACTTGTATTTTGAAGTAAACGCAGTTTATACATTGAACCGCGTTGAAGAAAATAGGCCTAAGGCTTCGTTTACAACAGAACATGGTTCGTAGACGTTTGTCGTACGTCTCTGTACTAGAAGCCAATCAGAATTATTGGCTTAGTTTCCACCGTGCAGAGTTTAAACAGAGTCAAGCAGCCCTATTGGTTAATTCCATTCAACACCTATACGCGATTAGTTAACTCTGTTTAAGGGGTCTACCCTAATTAGAATTTTCAAAAAATCGAATTTTTTTTTATTGCATTTTTCGAAAGTATACACATTTAAAAGTATCATATTAAAATTTTATAAAGATCCGAGCAGTCTAACTGTACTTTTGAGCGACGTTTACTTAGCTACCTGAGCGCGCTAATATACGCACCGCTCGGCGCAATACTACCTACCTGCCTTTGTATACATGATGAGCTGCTACCTTTTGTGAATATATACGAAGGCAGGCTATTTTGGATGAAAATGAGCGGTATGAAGAAACTGAAGGCATACTGTATGGTTCAGGCATCGCTGATTAGACGTAAGTAAGATTTTTTCTCGATTTTAAAGAAAACTTTAAACGCGTTTTTCTCGAAATGACATTTTTGGACGGCTTGTTGATAAAATCTCCGAAACTATTCAACCGATCCTTACCAAAATTTTACCACATGTTCTTTATGACTATAGCTATAGCGCATATCATACGAATTTTGAAATTTTGAGTATAACTATTTTTTTTTGCAAAAGACGAAGGAAAAAAACGTTTTTTTCGTAGTTTTTAGTAAAAAGGCCGCCATTTTGTCATTTTTTAAAAAATAAAAAATCGTATGATATGCGCTATAGCCATTTACCTACTGAATCTAAAACCTTTTTTTTTCAGATCACCCATTCCAGAGATTTCATCAACAGCGCACACCCATCTTTTTTTTTCTGTCTTCTGCCCCATTTTTCTGTACGAAAACGTAGTAAAATGAATATAAAATTTTTTTTTGTGTATTTTAAGAGTGTATTTTTTAGGCCTAACACTTTTTATATCCATATTTATAATTTATACCGGTCAAAAAAATTCGTGAAAATAGCCTTCTTTTTGCCCGTCTAATTAGGGTAGACCCCTTAAACTCTGCACGGTGGAAACTAACGCTACGTTTAGACGACGGTCTTAAACCGGTTAGTTAATACTGACCAAATACCACCAAACCACCACCAATCGATTGGTAAAAAGAAAAATGTCAAAAGTCGAAGTAGGAGGGGGGCTATGTTCATGCTAAATATTTGTTATGAATTTTAAAAGTAAACCAAAAACCACCAAATGTTCTGAATGGACTACCAAATATCACCAAACGACCACCAAACGATTGGTAAAAAGAAAAATGTCAAAAGTCAAAGTGGGGGGGCTAACTTAATGCTAAAAATTTGTTATGGATTTTGAAAGTAAACCGAAAACCACCAAACGTTTTGAATGGACTACCAAATATCACCAAACGACCACCAATCGATTGGTAAAATGAAAAATGTCGAAAGTCAAAGTGGGGGGGGGGGGTTAACTTTGCGGAGCTACCAAAAACAGGCCCATTGGCAACCTCCTCACTCATCTCTGATGTATGTAACATACAACCACGGTCTTACATGCAGACTTGCGATTCCGATGGTGGGGGGTGACTCACTTTCTGAAGTCGCACCGTAAACGGCGCTGTGATCGAGTACTCCTCGTGCGACAGAGATAGAAATAAATATTTCTCTCCCGCTCTCTAATAGCGCGAGTCTACTGTATAACCCTGTAATTATCCGAATAACAGAATCGATGGCATAAAGAAGAAGAAGCGATACACATGCATACAATGAAACCTGACAAATATAAAAGGTGCATGTTAATTATTACTTCTAAGGCCCAGTTCCACAACTCAAGTTTAAGTCGGTAAACCAGGTTAAATGAAAAACGCGCGTTCCACAACTTCTTACACCACGTTTAAGCCGAGGATTCGTCGGTTAAATATAACCGGCCAAATTTGGGCGTTTAACGGGCTAAACCTCGGTTATGTGTATCAGTGGCTCCACCAAGGTAGGTGACAGCATTCTCGCTGCTCGCGGAACCTAACCTCATTTTATGGTTATTCATATTGTTGCTACAACTGATTTATCTCCCATTGTTAACAATAATTTGAGTTAACACAGGAATAATATTGTTGCAAAACAATGGGAAACAGATGGATTATGCTGTGTTATCGTCTTCAGATGACGGAAATTTTGTTGTGCATCGAAGGCCAAAAGTTGTGAGAAGACGCATAGACCATTTCGAAGAATTTGATAATATCGATTTTCCTGCTCGATTTCGCTTATCGAAAGAAAATGTATATGAAGTCCTGCAGCGTATACGACATGAACTTGAGCATCGAAGAGAAGTCAGTACTTCGTATATCCATAAAATTAAAATCTGTGCTGATTAGACTTATAACACATTATGTGTGCAAACCTAATCTGACATGAGATAGATACATTTTTCAGAAACCATACTATAGCCCGTATTCAGAACTTGCTTTTAGTGCTAATAGTGCGCTTTTAAATTTTTTCTTAGTGAGTTTTAACTACAAGCGACTCTGTTAGTGACTTTAAGAGCGAGTTGTGAATACGGACTTATATCTCCAATAAACAAACTGCTTTTAACACTGCGGTTTTATGCGACTGGAAGTCATTTAATTTCTGCTGGGGACTTCAGTAGTGTCAGCAAGCCAAGTGCACACAGAATAGTACATAAAGTTACTGCTGCAATTTCTCGACTCCGGCCACTTTACATAAATTTACGACGAACTAAAATATATTTATAATAAAAGTAGAATTGAAAAGTTCACTAAAAATGAATCTGTTTTCTGGAAGTTTCTCTTCCTTCCCGAAATATTATTGTTGCAGTTAATAAAAACGCGTTCATTTGCAAAAATATCCGTATAAAATATATTTGAGTAGTAAAAATTTCGCAACAAATACAACTTTTTCAATTTATAATATTTCTTAAATTTAATGAGATTATTATCAGTCATTGTCGCTGGCGTAGGAACTTATTAAGATTCTTTGGTGTTAAGATACTCATACTTAATTTTATTATTATTTTATATTGATAATAAAAATGACAACATAGCCGCAAACAGCCAAAGCCGCTGCCTTTGTTGTTTTTGTTATAGATATGCGTCATAACGTATCCCTTCCACTACTCCATTCCGGAAAGTCAATCACAGAAGACATTTGAAAAGAAGTAAGCACTCGGTTAGACTTATCTTCAATGGACTATATGTTTCCGAAAACTCCGGTTAAAAGTCTACTGTGGAACGCAAGTACGATAAACCGTCCGTTAAAGCAGCGGTTAGATTTAACGCTTGGTTAGCAAATCTCGCATTTAATCTCGAGTTGTGGAACCGGGCCTAAGCGAGCCAAAGTTTTGTATATGCAGGCGGGTGCGCTAAGTATATACGAGTTTTGTAACACATGCACTATGAGTTTAATTTGGCAAATGGAGTTATTCCGCGCTTGGTCTTTTTAAGCCTATTTTTGTAGCGAATGCTAGACACTTTTTAAATAATCCGGAAAGTGTTTCGGAATTCGTAAAACCGAATTTGTATTTAATATAACAAAAGATATTGGTTGACTCAAATATATTTTGGTTAGCCGATGCGAATAATTGTTGAACAAACTAATTCTTTAGTTACAAAAATCAATAATTCTGTCGAACGTCGGCAAACGCAAATTAGTCAATGCAACTATATATTTTTTTCAGTGTAGAATAAACGTTTCTTGATGTTTTATACGGCAGAAACAGGAAATAAATAACTTCAAAACTGGTTTATGAAAGTTTATTGATTCGTCAATTTTGATAGCTTTTTCTTAACGACAATTTTTTTTGTCATTTTTGCATTTTCTTGATGAACATACTGCCTCACTCTCAACCGAATGTAGTATAGTAATGCATACAAGATATCGGATGCGTGCTCTTTGCAAGGAAACGTAAAGTCGTACGTCGTAAGTACTTCATCCACTGTCGAATCAAACACGTCAGCGTGAGGCATGTTTCGCAAAGCACGCTTCGATATGACGAATGAAGTAGAGAAATCGTAGATTAACGTGAATTAACCCGCCACGGGATTTGATGTCGACCAGTTTCGTCAGGAAAGTTTGAAGAAAGGAATCTATTTTCATAGCTTGCAGACAAGTGTTGCATGATTTGTAACGCTTCAAAACTTGCTTGCACAGATATCCTGAAAGTTTAATGTTATCGTTTTAGTATATGAATTGAACGTTAAGAATTACTACTGAAGAGGGTAACAAGACATAGGCCATCATCACATGTATGCTATTATTATACTGTTTATGGTATTTGAAAAATTTATACACTTTTATAGAAAGTTTTAGTACAGAAATTGCGCATATTAAATTCAATATACAAGTATGATATACAATTTGAGTGCTTCTATTCTAAACCAACCTATGTAAGATTTTTCGAGCATACTGCAACAGACTTTGTCAAATTAATTTCATCGAATAAAAGTACTCCGTGACGCTGCAGAGGTGGTTTACGTTCGAAATGCTTCTGGAGAAGTTGTGCAAAGCTGTTATCGAAGTCACATTTCATGCTAATCAAAGAAAAGTAGTTGCGTATCGTTCTAGTACAGGGTAGTGGCAGAACATTGTTTTTGCGTAAGAACTCATAATACCCCGGCGAGCGGATATTCATCAATACGCATAACATTATCCATTCTTCTGTATAACGTCGTCCTTTCGTATCTTTCTTTGTAGCTGCCTCTACTATTTCCTTTAACGCAATTTTCTGAACGGGTGGAACGTTTAATTTGGAACATTTTTCTTCCAGGCTTTCAGCATTGCTCTTCGATATTTCCTCTTTTTTCTCGTTCAACGATTGCAGTAACAACGTCATTCGTACATTCGCGCGATTTTTCTTCCGTCTTTCATAACTTTTTTTTTTCGCACAGCCGCTAACTTCTCTTTCTCTATTGGATTTAAAGAGCTAAAAACGCGTTGTTTCGTTTGGATTTTCTTGAATCTTGCTTCCTTCTGTAATTGTACTTTCCGCAGCTTCAAGCAATTGTCGCATCTCTTCGTTTTCGAGATTAGAGGGCAGTCGTAGTGATGCCATTGATGAAGATAGTCTTGAAATACCTTGTCAATTTGCAGGTGATGGACATTGACGAGGCCTATGCCGCTGCATACGTTCATTCTTTCGAATTTACCCAAAATATTTGGCAGTGTTTCAATATCATCCAGAACTTGAGGGAGCTTTGCCTCCTTCGTGTTAACGGGACGACCGTAAGCGTGGTAGCGTAAAGTTTTATTACGGTAGAGAGTCATACACTTCTGTATTATTATCGTATCTTGTACGGTTCTTGTTACCGGTCTAGCATACGAGAATAGGAGATTCTCGCCGGGTACGTTCGATAATTTTGAAACACTCCACGATTTTGGTACCGCAGCAGAAGAGGTTTTCTCGACCTTCGTATCATCGACTTGTGGAATAGTACCTACGATCAGTTACAAGTCAAATATCTAGTAAAATTCAAATCAAAAAAATTACCCGTATTTCTCCTTTATGAGAAAATAATAAATGTATTTATACGTATAAATGACTTACGTTCGGTGATTATCACGGTTGGAAAATCGAAACTGCTGTTACATTCCACCTCTGAGACCACGTCTGAGACTAACACTGGCACTGCTATTTGAGCTGAAGCCGATGCTTGAAGAGACTTGTCGTCATCCAAAGAACTGATAGTGTTAGTGTGTAAGAGTTGAGCCATGGAATCTAAGCAACGCCTTTTTGCAGGTTCTCGATCAAAGGCTAAGGATTGTTAAAAATCGTAATATCAATAACAGCGCAACTTCAATATTATCAAAAATTAACGTGCATCGCAAAAATCTATTACTTGTGTCTGAATGACGTTTTGCAATTTTGTTGATCAGTTCTGGTTGATGAAAAATTTCCCTGCTGTCTAATGAATTAGCTCCGATGTTTCGAGTTGATGCAATATATGTATCAGGGTTCTTGATGATTGATGTTGCTGCGATTGATTGCTGCGTTTTGTCATCTCCAAATATTGTTGGTATGGCACAGCTATCTAATCGGGGATGCTTCAATGAAACCTCAAGAAAAGAATATATTTATTAATACTGAAAGCGTACAGCACATGAAAATTAGTTCTGACATATGATCGAAGAAATGCATATGAAAATGTAAATGAAAAAACTTACTTGTGCAATGACGTTGTTGTGTTCGTCGTGCTTAACCCACTTACTTATAACGAATTTGTCCTCGAAATGCCTTTTGCAAATAAAATTCGAAGATGTTAGTTTTACTTCGCCAGGAATAGCGGCTTCCCATCGTTTCAGCATACTGGCGTCATTCGGCACTTTGAAAATCGAGTTATTTTTTACATTTTTATAACTCGACTTGCAACCTGGGATGGCGCACGATCTCCCCATTTTGCTGTATATATACACTTTTCCGAGACTGCATTACTTTCTTCAATTATAATCACTTTCTCTAATCATGAAAACGAAAGAGTCAACGAAACCAGAGAACATAGAAGTTTTCTGACGAAACTCGATTTCCAGGTTATGTTGATCGAGCGCATGTAACGCTCCGAGCGCCTACAGGCCTTCAATCACAAAACGACGTAACGACTTAAGACGTAAGCGTAAGCCGTAATCAGTAAGCACCATCGCACACCACACGCGTAAGGAGTAAGCTACGGCCAATCACACTGAAGAAAGAATTGCACATTTTTTTAAAGTGTCTTCATTGTACATAAATACTATAACTTTCTTTTTTTAGCTATTTTCTGTTGTAAAAAGTAAGTACACAATAACAATTATGTACTTATAATTAAGGATTGTATATTTTGTAAATTGGAACTATATTGAAATGCATGATATGCACTTTTACAGGAAAGCACATCACGCGAGAAGGTTTGTGATTGGTTGTCCGCAGGGGGGTGACACTGTAAATGGGCTATAGTGAAACATAGATTAGTGATATAACCTACCGATAAGATGGCGTAGCGGTAGCGTGCGCATGCGCAGAAATGCGCAGTCGCCATCTTGGAAAAAATAAGTTTGTTGTATAAACAAGTCCCTGTGCGTCACTGTCTTCCGATTCGGCGACGGCTTCGCATCTACTAATTTACGCTGGCGAATTTTGAAGTGTGTTCAGCGCAATTACAGTGCAGAGGTTTTTCTTTGAGTGTGATTATGTTCAACATCCAGACTATTTACTTGGTGGAACTTTTGTGGACGACGATTTACAAGAATTACGACAACGAGACGAAGGCTACGCCACTCATCTTTCCAGGCTAATCTTATTTCATACTTTCTTACTTTTCTATTCTTATTTGTCTACTCTGTTTTCTTTTCTCTAATTCCTCTTCTATTTTCATATCTTAGACCTTCATAATGTCTCCTTTGAAGAAAGACATTTCCTCTTTTAGATGTGTTCCTGGTTGTACATCGGTGTGCCTACAAGTAGGATCACATTGCTTCGCAAAAGACTTGGAGCTATCAAAAGCCTGGGTAGAAGCAATGTGCAACCCCATGCTGAGGCACATCGATTCATAGCTTTTAAATAAAAATTATCATTTGTGTAAACTACATTTTTCCTTGAAAGTCTATGTACCTCATACTGCAAAGGCAATACTAAGGAAAAATGTAGTACCATCACTGCGTCTGCTAATGATTTTTATGCAAGTGTTACTATAAGTGCGACTGTAGTAATAGATCTTATTTTTATTCAATAAACAACTTTTTATACCATAAATAACTATGCATTTATTTTATTTCAGGTACTTGCAATTATGGTAAAATGAGACCAATCGTTTGACCATATTAATTGTGCATATTTTCTTTTGCACCACATATTAACGTTTTAGGATGTTTCACGAAGGTCATACTTGTTTTTCATAATTGCAGGTGCTTTTAAAAATACCTTATAAAACTTTCAGGGCAATGCGTATAGAACGGTGAGTATAAATACACGTGTATATCTATATATACACGTGTATACCTATACAGGGTGTCCCAAAATTACCTGACCAACGGGGTATGGCGGTGTTCGGGAGGCACCACTGATCACGAAAATGACCTTCGTTTTGTCCGGAAGGTCATAGTTTTTAAATGGGGGCAGGTCAAAGTTGACCAATCAGAGGAAGGCGTCAAGAGAAACGTGGGCACCTGCAAACTCTGAGTTTTCTTCCCTCGCTTTTGTTTCTCGTTGGCTTCGGGCAGAATGACGTCAGCCGAGGACATGCCTATTGGAAACAAGAAACAAGCTACCGAGAAACAAAAGCGAGCGAAGAAAACTCAGAGTTCGTAGGTGCCTACGTTTCTCTTGACGCCTCGTTCTGATTGGTCAACTTTGACCTGCTCCCATTTAAAAACTATGACCTTCCGGACAAAAGGAAGGTCATTTTCGTGATCAGTGGTGCCTCCCGAATACCGCCATACCCCGTTGGTCAGGTAATTTTGGGACACCCTGTATATACGTGTATACCTATATATACGTGTATACCTATATATATCCCTGTATAGCTATATATACCCCTGTATACCTATATATATCGCGTTATTGATATAACCTACCGATAAGGTGGCGCTGCTGCTTGTGCTAACAGTCGAAAGCACGGGAGTGCCGTGTCTCCCATGAGTGGTCTGTGGTTGTCCGTAAGAAGTAAGCCGTAACGATTTCATGCTTACGATATTTTTCGCCACTACGGCTTACGTCTTACGGAGGAAAGTGGAAGGGACAGTACTAGATTCTGATTGGTTGGTTTCCTTACGCTTACGTCGTAAGTCGTTACGTCGTTTTGTGTGTGAAGGCCTTTACTCTAGTCTCCATGCGGGGGGGTGACACTCCAAATGGGCTATAGTAAAACCGTTGAGTGTAGATGGGTATAGAGGTGCGGAGGACGTGGTGGGGGTATGTCAAGCACATACTATATGTTCCGTCGTAACATTCGGCGTAATGCAAGCGAGGCATTAACCGTGGGCCTAAACGCGGTTCTGCGCCTGCGCGCGCATCGTATGTGTGGATGGGTGTGTGTGCGAACCTATGGTATGGCGTGATGGCAGCACCGAGCGGGGGCTGCCACCATCTTGGTCTTTGTTCGGCTGCGTGGGGTAGTTAGTCTAGCTAGTGGTGCTTTGTTACCGAGACCAGCGTGCGGAGCTCCCTCGCGAATCTGTCTCCACGAGACTGCCAGGCACACTCTGCCTATACCTATCCGTTGAATCTTTAAGCAAGATCATCAAGCATATTCTGCTTATACCCTGTTGGGTCTATCAACTTGGGAGTGGGTCAAACGGACACGCACGTGTATACCGGGCTGGCAACGCCATTGCCGTTCGCGGCGTCAAATCCCACATCAACGATCACGCCGGTGCCTCGGCTTAACCTCTACTTCGTCAGTGTGCCTAGTTCTTAAGTGGCATTCTTGTAATTCGGTAAAAATAAAAAGGGTTTTTGTGCCGAAAGGCTTTTCCCTATAAGTGAATCGATTTAATCCAACTGACCGGAATCCAATATCAAAACTGGGACTTGAGGTGACGCCCACCTGAAGACCGCGACTTTACATGGTGCCTCCTGTGAGGTAGAATCTCTACCTTGTTCTCTTCAAAATTCGGCAACGTGGCGTTTCGAGAGAGCGGTGCGCGATTGTTAAACCACGGAAGATCATCGAAGTTGCGCTAAAACAGCGCAAAGAAACTTGGCGCAACGTGACAGTTCTTGTCTCTCTCTTCCCTTCTTCTTCGAATTCGAGACAAGGGACAAAGACGACGCAGCGGCGCGGGATCACGTGGCGTTGCACAGCACCGCACGGACATCGGCCGCCTCCACTTCATGCATGGACGTCGTTTCTGACCAAGGGGACCTCGTGCTGCCGACCGTCCGTTTCGCTTCAGAGAAAACAAGATAAGTGAATTTTGCTACTTTGAAAATCCGACGCTGGATTCAGTTGTGTCAAATTGTGGCAGGTAAATTCGTTGTAGATTCAAGCGTCTGTTTATCGGGTATATATAAGTGTTTATGGACGGTGGCATTCGCGGTTCGGTTTGACTGGAAGTTTATGCGTCGCCAATGGTAACGCTGCGTTTTGTTTGCATTTAGCTTCCGTTTCATAAAGAAGTAACGTCCCAAGATGAGTGAAAACGCAGAAAAGCGCGTGCAGTACCTTGAACGGAAGAGTCAAGCTTTAGAGAAGTCCATCAAATCTATGCAAGAGTTTTTGGTAAAGAATCCGGCGGATGCGGTCAACGCGGAATGTCGTCTGAAGCATATTCAGAGCGCGTTTAAAGGTTATCCCACGAATCACGAGGAATTGCTCGCATTGAAACCCGATAGCGCGCGTGTAGGCGCGTTTGAACGCATTGAGTCTGACTATTATTCAGTTTCCGCCCAGGTGAAGAGATTGACAGCAGCCTCTCCTCTTGCGAATTCGACTTTACTAAACGCTTCCAGCGTGGCTTACATTGAAAGGCAGGATTTGCCTGCACTTCCTGTGGTGGACGTACGTAAATTTGATGGTAGTCACGAAAATTGGAACACATGGAAAAGTAATTTCCAATCGGTAGTCCACAATCGCACGGAAATCTCTAACTACGTAAAGCATTCTCAGCTTAGTAATGCAGTACAGGGGCTCGCGGCACAGGTCATAGAAGAGTTCGAAATTAGCGATGCGAATTATTCTCTCGCCTGGGAAGCTCTATGCAGTGCGTATGATCAGAAGCGGATTATAGTGTATGAACACATTGATAAGATCTTTACTTTACCCAAAGTCACAGAAGCTAAATACAAGCGGTTAGCTGGTCTCATGTATACATTCCGTCATCATGTTAAAATACTGGAAACGTTTGATGTGAAGATTCCAGAAGTAGTCTTAGTTCGCACATTGGAGCGTAGTTTACCAAATAGCGTAAAGTCGAGATGGGTGGACCGTTTGTCGGGCGACACGTTACCTGAATTGGACACGTTTTTTACGTTCCTGCAAGGCACCATTAACAAATTACGAGAAATGGAAGACCCGTCTAAGAGCGTGCCAGTAGGGCAGAAACGGGCAGGCGAAAAAACGCATGCGGTCCCTTCTAAGAATCAGAAAACAAATGCAGGTACCTTTGTTACAACCACATCGGATGAGTCTGCGAAGCTATGCGTCAAATGCAATCAATCCCACAGGCTTTATCGTTGCCCTGAATTCAATAAGCTTCCATTGAAGGACAAATGGAATATCGTCAATTCGCAGAGACTCTGTCGGAATTGCCTCTATGTGCATACATCTCCTTGCGCTAGCACTAAACGATGCAAAAAGTGCCAGAAGGATCATCACACGTTGCTTCACAATGATAAGAGGCCCCAGGGTATAAAACTGGACAAGTCTCAGAACAAACCGGACCGGAATCCGGCAGAAGCGTCTTCATCTTGACTACGCGCCAGACACACTTACGCTTCTAACGCGTATCACGCAGATTCTCAGCTGATGATGACCGCCGTTCTACTATTCCAATCAAGCCAAGGGCGATGTGTCAAGGCATGTGCCCTTTTGGATTCTTGCTCAAACGCCAATTTAATGACTTCGGAATTAGCTTCGCGTTTACAAGTATCGACTAATCAATGTTTGGTAAACATCGGGGCAGTTGACAGCGCAAGCACCGTTTCAGATAAATTTGCTAAAGTTTCTTTTTCTTCAACTTACAACAATGTAAAGTTCCAGTTAAACTTCTTGATTGTATCCAAAATCGCAGATAAAGTACCTACGGAAGCTTTTCCGCGGGAGAAATTTGACATTCCGAAAAACATCAAATTGGCGGACCCTCGATTTCATATTCCTAAGCCTGTGGATGTTTTGTTAGCTTCTGGCACCACTCTGTCATCTCTCGCAATTGGGCAGATAAAATTAGGTGACCCTCAGTCGCCACTTATACTTCAGAAAACATCATTTGGGTGGGTAGCAGCCGGCGGTTCCATACCCAACCAGACCCCTGATAAGATTTCTTGCAAGGTCGTAAAACTGGATCAGCTTCTGGAGAAATTTATGGCCGTTGAGGATCTCGATTATCAACCAGTCAAGGTCCCCGATGACGTTGCTTGCGAGGAACATTACGTCAGGCATACTACTCGCGGTAGCTCCGGTCGGTATACCGTTCGCCTACCATTTCGAAACGGGAAATACGCTCTAGGTTCATCCAAGGAGCAGGCTTTGAAGAGGTTTCATTCGTTGCATAGGCGGTTCGAAGCGAATCCTACGCTCAAGGCTGAATACGAGAAGGACATCAATGATTACCTGAAGCTCGGTCACATGACGCTGTGTGAGAACGACGACGGCGATGGCTATTATATGCCCCATCACCCAGTCATTAAGGAATCGAGCGAAACCACCAAGTATAGGTCAGTCAAAGACGCGTCCGCCAAAACCACAACGGGCATTTCATTGAATGATATCTTGTTTACCGGACCCGCTATACAGGAAACGCTTCTGAAGCAGGTGTTGCGTTTCCGTACGCATCGGTTTGTAGTTACAGCCGATATCGAAAAGATGTATAGGCAGATTTGGGTTCATCCAGATGATAGGAAATTTCAGAAGCTTTTCTGGTATCACGAAGGTAAGATCAGGACATTCACGTTGAATACAGTGACGTTCGGGGTCAGGTGCGCTCCCTTTTTAGCCATTCGAACCTTACATCAGCTGGCAATGGACGAGGAAGCCAACTTCCCCAGAGCTGCAATGCTGCTTCGTAGAGATTTCTACGTGGACGATTTTCTTTCAGGGGCAGACACACTGGAGGACATCATGGAGATTCGAGACGAGATGATTCGACTTCTAAGTCGCGGAGGTTTCGTAATCCGAAAGTGGTCATCGAACCACCCATCCGCTTTGGCAAATATCTCCAAGAAGATTTTTGACTTAGATTGCGGGATCCAGAGCAGCACTATCAAGAAGACGCTCGGGGTGGTTTGGGATTCGCAGCGTGACATTTTCTCGTATTCGGTCGCTCCGGAAGATCCCGTGTCTACTGCCACCAAGAGAAGGCTCTTGTCTCAAATTGCCAAGATTTTTGACCCTCTAGGATTGTTGGGCCCTTTAACTTTGTACGCAAAAACTTTGATACAGGAATGCTGGAGGGCAAACATCACCTGGGATGAGTCGCTGCCGCAGGGCATTCACACGAAGTGGATTTTGTTAGCTGAAGAACTTCCCTCATTGACAGAATTCAGGGTTCCAAGGTATTTAGGTTGTGACGATCTAGTTTCTGCCGAAATTCACGGCTTTTGTGATGCATCTATGCACGGGTATGGCGCATGTCTTTATGTTCGCTCCGTCGATTCTGGAGGGCATGTAACTATAAGGTTAATCTGCAGCAAGTCCAAGGTAGCATCGTTAAATCACAACACGATCCCTCGACTAGAGTTGGCTGGTGCTGCCCTCTTGAAGAGAATATACGTTGAATCCAAGAACCAGTGGGAATTTCCTGTGGAGCGGGTGATTTTTTGGTCAGATTCCATGATCGTTCTGTGCTGGTTAAAAAAGGCTCCTCACTTGTTAAAAACCTACGAAGCCAATAGGATCAAGGACATCCAAGAAGTAGGGGATGAAGTCACGTGGAGACACGTCCGATCGGGAGACAATCCGGCTGACTCCCTTTCCCGAGGGCAGTTGCCTCATGATCTTCTAAAAAATGGTCTCTGGATGTCAGGGCCTAAATGGTTAGCCTGGTCCGAAGACAAATGGCCTCGGCCGCCCACCCCGTCTCTCCCGACTAATCCTCCAGGTTTCAAGGACGGAGTTGTTTTAGTGACCGCTCTCACTGGGAGTGACATATATTCCAGATTTTCCGATTACGGTTGCTTAGTTCGGTCGATCGCCTACGTTCTTAGGTGGAGAAAGGGGAAATGGCCAGCGGGGGATAGTTGTGAATCTAGTAGGTCATCAAAGGGCATCCGATACCTTTCGCCTGAAGAAATAGCTCAGGCCGAACGTCGCATACTTCTGTTGATTCAGCGGGAAAGCTTTGCTCCAGAAATCAATCTTCTCCAATCGGATAAAACACGCCCGTATGGTAAATTTCCAGGAGCGTTTAAAAATCGGACTAAATTCGATGAGATCAATCCCTTTCTTGACAGCGACGGGGTAATCAGGGTAGGCGGACGTTTGAAACATTCTAATCTTCCGTTCAATCAGAAACATCCTATATTGCTTCCTCCAGCTCATCACGTTTCGGATCTCGTCATTCGCGATGCGCACCAACGGAATCTTCATGGTGGAATACACTCCACTCTCTATGCTGTTCGCGAGAGGTTCTGGATATTAAACGGAAAAAATCAAGTCAGGCACATCTTGCACCGCTGCGTGCCATGCATTCGTCAGAAGCCAAAGATTCCACATGCCAAAATGGCCGACCTCCCAGCATCTAGAGTCACAGACGGTACCGTGTTCGCCGAGACCGGCGTGGATTTCTTTGGTCCAATACTAATTAAGGAAAGGAAAGACAGGAATCGTAGTTTCCTGAAAGCTTATGGCTGTGTTTTTGTGTGTATGGCCTCTAAAGCCGTTCACATAGAGGTGGCGTCCGATCTCTCGACTCAGGGCTTTCTAGCGTGTTTTCGAAGATTTGTCAGCGTTCGCGGCAAACCGCAGGTAATGAGATCCGATAACGGTACGAACTTTGTAGGAGCGAGCAAGGAGCTGCAGAAGATCTACGATTTGCACGGGACGATAGAGTTCAAGGATGCGATTCAGAATTATGCAGCATCCGAACGCATTGAATGGCATTTCAACCCCCCTCTATCTCCGCACTTCGGTGGGCTATGGGAAGCTGCGGTTAAAAGCTTTAAGCACCATCTTAACCGCGTGATGAAAGATCAAACCCTTACGTACGAACAACTCGACACTTTGTTGAAGGAGATCGCTGCCGTTTTGAACTCTAGGCCGTTGTACGTGAATTCGGCCAACCCGAATGATGCTCTAGCTATAACTCCAGCCCATCTACTGATTGGGCGTCCGTTCAATCTCTTACCCGAACCTGACTTTGTTTCAGTTCCGGACAATCGTGTACCTCTTCATCAACGCGTGTCTAAGGTCAGACAGGACTTTTGGAAAAGATGGCATAAGGAGTATCTGCACGAACTACAAGTCCGCCAGAAATGGTTGAAGTCTACCGCCACTCTGACAGTGGGTACGGTCGTCGTATCGAGGGAAGACAACCCAGCTTGCGCCAGATGGCCGCTCGGCGTGGTCGTCGAAGTTCACCCTGGGAGCGATGGCATTGCTAGAATAGCAACGATCAAGACAGCATCAGGACTCTTCAAGCGGAACATCACTCGCCTATGTATACTGCCGGTGAATCAGGAAGCTGCAGTCTCATCAGAGGCTCAAAGATCCTCCCCACCGGACCGTGCCCCTGGAGGGGGATCAGTGGTTGGCCCGAAAGGAGTTGGAGCGTCTGGTACTCTGGACGATCCACATTAAGCCGGGCCCGCGACGGGTATCATCAGGAAGTTGTACAGCCAGAGGCTCGAGAGTCGGAGCGAGAAGGCGGCTCTTGGGGCACGATACCTTGTCTGGTAAAATGGGGGCCCTGGTGGTAAGACACTCGGGACCTTTGGTTAGGGTGCGTTCAGCGGGTCTGATGACCTTCGTTAGATTAAGTGGTCGTTTAATGGATTCAACGACGGCGTTACCGTTACATTCTTAGGTTAATTAACCAACATGTGATAGTAGTTTTAATCAATGAGAGAGTCCCTCCAAAGGAAACTCACCTCTTTTCTCATGTATCCTCTAGGTTAACGAGTGCCAAGGTTTGTGGCTAAATTTAATTTCTTATTCATTATTTGTTAAGTCTAACACTGCTCTACCATTGTGATCCAAAATGGCCTCGCAGCCGTGGCCGGCAGTATGTTCCGTCGTAACATTCGGCGTAATGCAAGCGAGGCATTAACCGTGGGCCTAAACGCGGTTCTGCGCCTGCGCGCGCATCGTATGTGTGGATGGGTGTGTGTGCGAACCTATGGTATGGCGTGATGGCAGCACCGAGCGGGGGCTGCCACCATCTTGGTCTTTGTTCGGCTGCGTGGGGTAGTTAGTCTAGCTAGTGGTGCTTTGTTACCGAGACCAGCGTGCGGAGCTCCCTCGCGAATCTGTCTCCACGAGACTGCCAGGCACACTCTGCCTATACCTATCCGTTGAATCTTTAAGCAAGATCATCAAGCATATTCTGCTTATACCCTGTTGGGTCTATCAACTTGGGAGTGGGTCAAACGGACACGCACGTGTATACCGGGCTGGCAACGCCATTGCCGTTCGCGGCGTCAAATCCCACATCAACGATCACGCCGGTGCCTCGGCTTAACCTCTACTTCGTCAGTGTGCCTAGTTCTTAAGTGGCATTCTTCTTGTAATTCGGTAAAAATAAAAAGGGTTTTTGTGCCGAAAGGCTTTTCCCTATAAGTGAATCGATTTAATCCAACTGACCGGAATCCAATATCAAAACTGGGACTTGAGGTGACGCCCACCTGAAGACCGCGACTTTACACTATAGTAAAATTGTAGTTCCAAACCCGGCGGGTAGATGGCGACCCGAAAATCCCAAGCTATCTGGTGGCGCTGCCTATGAGTCGGGATTTGTACTAAAAGAGACTGTAGCGCGCACGCGCAAATTGTTTGCAAGAAACAAGCACCATTTGTTCCGAGTGACATTAATAACACAAACAACATTCTAAATAGAATTAATGATGGAGAAATTGTAGGATTTATCACGTGTATCAACGATTATATAATAGAAACGAAATTCAGTGTCATAACTCTCATTGCTTTCTATTGGGAATGTATATTTTCGGATTGTAGATTACATATGGCAAGTGCACATTAATAAATATAAAATCATTTTCTTAAATAACTATGTGTTATTTGTTGTAGACCTTACCTTAATTTTTAGGGTAGCTTCTCGTTTTTTTTTTAATAATAATTTAGGTAAGATGATTATGTGTTTAAAGGAAAATCATGGATATGGTTTATCTGTCAGTTACGAAGTAAGTATATAAAATATATGATGTTGGTCCATAGGCAAGCCATTAGGTTAGGAAGCCAGAGGTCTGTGGTTCGAGACTCTCCGTCGGAAGTTTTTTTTTTCTTCTTCTGGACGTTATGATTTTTTTTAAAATACAACGTATTAAGGAGGTTGAAGCGCTTCACGCCGATCAAATCAGTGCTCAATATTTTTTATCGTTTTTACGAAGTTTTATGAATTAATTAATTGCAGTGAAAAAATTCAGATAGAAAAATTCAGAGCGATGAATATACAATATTATCTGACCAATATTACATAATACATTAAATTTACAAAAACGATTACTAAAATTTAACACTGATTTGACCGGCGTGAGCGCTCCAGCCTCCTCAAACGTTGTACTGGCTGCACGCTGAAGGTAAAAAAAATCGAACGAAATATAAATTTTTATTTTTATTTTATTTATTAATTTATTATAATAAAGGCATCAACCACAATAATCTACGGACTTCCACATCACCCAAGAGGTGCCGTAGTCGATGCGTTCCCATTGTTTAACGTAGCGGGTCCCCAGTAGGCCTATACTACGATCGACGATAACATCAGACAAATGATCCATTTAAATAATTAGCGTATAAGCAGATCACGATAACGTAAAAAAATGGTTTGACTGAAAAATCTAAATAACATGCGCTCTGTAGTAAGAAATAAATTTTGTTCATCGAAGATGAATACTAAAATTCTCGACTATATTTCTATTTAAGGACGTTGTTCGGTGACAATCTCACGAAAAAGTTATATCGTACCGCTAGCATGAATGCCATTGCGCGTAGTACGACGAACAGTACAAACTTTTGTTTCGGATTGGTCTACGCACACGCACAAATGGTGTGCACCGACAAGCACACACTAATACGGTAAACGAGCTGGCAACATCGGACTGCCCCATTACGCTCAGCGGCCAAACAGACATATGTATGTGTCAAGTAACGCGCTGTCCCCTCCACCGACCCAGCTACGCTGTTGCCATGTCGCGAGCGTTCCCCCCACCACACACCTCATACTATCGAAAATTTTACAACTTTCGTCAAAATAAACATGGATCGAGATGGTCAAAAAATTTCATTTTTTTTGAGAATATAGTATGTCTTTTAGAGTCTTTTAACTGTTAGCAAAGTTTCATGCATGTGTTAGACCTCCATCGATGTCAAAAAATTAATATAGGGCATGCGTCTATGCTTTGCGTATTAAAATCATCACTTTCAATGACATTTTTTACCAATTCCGGACGGCAAAACGATTTTTGCCTGAGGAGAAATATTTTTTTAATAATTCGAAGAATATTTGGTGAAAGTTTCAATCCTCTGTTGGATCTTTCATTTTACCGAACAACGTCCTTAACTGGACTAATGCTGCTTTGTTTATCTCGATATACCTAGGTATATTATATTGCATGCACGTACTTGGCCAGGCAAAAACAAAGAGTACTTTACTCCAGAAAACGCGAGAAACACGCTAATCGAACGTCTAGATTCAACTGGAAAAACTGTCGTTCGTTCCTAGAAAGATCGCTCGAGATAAGACGAATTTAACGGCCAAGTCTCTACAATGTTGTGGCTATTCCTCGCGGCTTTGTCTGAAGTTGAATTTCTCGAAAAAAGGTCACTCGTTGCAGGAAAAATCATGACTTCATTTGGGAATATATATATATGTATAGTATATTTGCTTATGCATACGTGTAGATTTGTAAATAAGTAATGCACCTGGCCAAGTACGTGCATGCAATATAATATACCTAGGTATATCGAGATAAACAACACAGCATTAGTCCAGTTAAATAGAGATATAGTCAAGAATTTTAGTATTCATCTTCGATGAACAATAGTATATTACGACCCTAGGCCAGAAAGTTGGATTTCCTGGCGTATGGAATACTGTAGGAACGGAGCAATCGCGGCCGTTATTGTCCGAAATGCCCTACCCATCCCCTTCCCCCGCTCAGCGGCGCAGGCGAACAAGGAGAAGCGAGCGTTGGCAAGTTAGTAGGGAATCGGAGTCTGTATAGGAGGTATTAATAAAATTGAGATTAGAGTGTCGATCGAACCTTGTTGTTCCCTTTTAAAATTCCTCCCGTTTTCCCTACAATACAAAGGCCGAGGCGAAGACGAGGCTTTTATATCACATTCACCAGGGTATTCAACTTTTTGGCTATGGGTCGTATACTATTTTTCTTGATCCCCTGCCGAAAATTCGTTAATAAATTATTGTTAGTTTATAAATTAAAAGCAATATGTATTTACTATTCGTACCCGGATCGAAAAAACGATATTAAATTAGCTTACATCAATTATTTTAACAGTCAGGTAACTTCATGTAAGTTAATTTTTTTCGATTCGGTATACTTTTACGGATTATGTTAGAACATTTTCCCGGTTATTTCGCGAAGTGGAGCGCACTCCGAGGCGAAACCGAGGTTCTTGCTGGTCGGGGCGGGCATTAAAACACATACAAAATAAAATGCAAGAATAAAATGACTAAAAAAAAGATTATTATTAAAGACAATATTATTATTATTGTTATTAATATAATAATACATTTTATTTGGCTTTTTTTCCTTTTTTTGCGCGTTATTTTTTTTCCTTACTGCAATTGCACATAGTGATGGTATTACCCGCTACGTTAAATAATGGGAACGCATCGACTACGGCACCTCTTGGGTGATGTGGAAGCCCGTAGATTATCGTGGTTGATGCCTTTATTATAATAAATTAATAAATAAAATAAAAATAAAAATTTATATTTCGTTCGATTTTTTTTACCTTCAGCATGCAGCCCGTACAACGTTTGAGGAGGCTGGAGCGCTCACGCCAGTCAAATCAGTGTTAAATTTTAGTAATCGTTTTTGTAAATTTAATGTATTATGTAATATTGGTCAGATAATATTGTATATTCATCGCTCTGAATTTTTCTATCTGAATTTTTTCACTGCAATTAATTAATTCATAAAACTTCGTAAAAACGATAACAAATATTGAGCACTGATTTGATCGGCGTGAAGCGCTTCAACCTCCTTAATACGTTGTATTTAAAAAAAAAATCATAACGTCCAGAAGCAGAAAAAAAAAACTTCCGACGGAGAGTCTCGAACCACAGACCTCTGGCTTCCTATCCTAATGGCTTGCCTATGGACCAACATCATATACTTTGTATACTTACTTCGGAACTGACAGATAAACCATATCCATCTTACCTAAATTATTAATAAAAAAAAACGAGAAGCTGCCCTAAAAAGTAAGGTAAGGTCTACAACAAATAGCACATATTTATTTAAGAAAATGATTTGATCTTTATTTATGTGCACTTGCATATGTGATCTACAATCTGAAATATACATTCCCAATAGAAAGCAATAAGAATTATAACACTGAAATACGTTTCTATTATATAATCTTTGATACATGTGATAAATCCTACAATTTTTCCATAATTAATTCTATTTAGAATGTTATTAATGTCACTTGGAACAAATGGTGTTCGTTTCCCGCACACAATTTGCGCGTGCGCGCTACAGTCTCTTTTAGTACAAATCCCCACTCATAGGCAGCGCCACAAGATAGCTTGGGATTTTCGGGGCACCATCTACCCGCCGGGATTGGAACTAAAATTTTACTATAGTATGATACCGCTCCCGATTCCTTTCAGTCGTCGCGGATCGTTCCTTTGGGGGATGCGTGCGTAGCTGTCTAAGTCCGTAGGCACGAGGGGTAGCGGTCGGAGGGCCGGGAACCCGGTCGGACCAGTAGGTGATAGGCTCTGGGGCGCACGGGGGGGGGGGGGGGGGGGGCTCCGGTGTGAGAGGTCTGCTGGCCGGATGTGGAGGGCCGGGGGTATCCGAACGTTGCAGGGGTGTGTAGACTCGGAGAGCACCTGGCGGTTGCCCGCGGGGATTATCCAAGCGCGTTCTAGGTCCTTGCCCGGGGTTCGAGGGACGGTTGGCCCAGGGTGGTTCTCCTTCACCGAAGAGTGCGGAGAAGCAGGGGGCGAGAGCTTCGTCGTTGGCCGGGTTGCCCCGGAGGTACCCTGAGGGCGAGCGAGGCGTTGGTGTCTTCGGCCCGCGCGTTTGGGCATTGGCTGACGTCTGATGAAGCCGGAGGCACTTGATCCCCGGAGAGGCTGCCCTCTGGAGCGAGGTATGGAATCTGCCGCTCCCGAGGTCCGGAGCGAGCGAGGAAGTCTGCTGCTGCCTAGGTACGGAGCGAGCGAGGAAGTCTGCCGCTGCCGAGGTCCGGAGCGAGCGAGAAAGTCTGCCGCTGCCGAGGTCCGGAGCGAGCGAGGAAGTCTGCCGCTGCCGAGGTACGGAGCGAGCGAGGAAGTCTGCCGCTGCCGAGTTCCGGAGCGAGCAAGGAAGTCTGCCGCTGCCGAGGTACGGAGCGAGCGAGGAAGTCTGCCGCTGCCGAGGTCCGGAGCGAGCGAGGAAGTCTGCCGCTGCCGAGTTCCGGAGCGAGCGAGGAAGTCTGCCGCTGCCGAGTTCCGGAGCGAGCGAGGATGTCTGCCGCTGCCGAGGTCCGGAGCGAGCGAGGAAGTCTGCCGCTGCCGAGGTACGGAGCGAGCGAGGAAGTCTGCCGCTGCCGAGGTCCGGAGCGAGCGAGAAGTCTGCCGCTGCCGAGGTCCGGAGCGAGCGAGGAAGTCTGCCGCTGCCCAGGTACGGAGCGAGCGAGGAAGTCTGCCGCTGCCGAGGTACGGAGCGAGCGAGGAAGTCTGCCGCTGCCGAGTTCCGGAGCGAGCAAGGAAGTCTGCCGCTGCCGAGGTACGGAGCGAGCGAGGAAGTCTGCCGCTGCCGAGGTCCGGAGCGAGCGAGGAAGTCTGCCGCTGCCGAGGTACGGAGCGAGCGAGGAAGTCTGCCGCTGCCGAGGTCCGGAGCGAGCGAGGAAGTCTGCCGCTGCCGAGGTCCGGAGCGAGCGAGGAAGTCTGCCGCTGCCGAGGTACGGAGCGAGCGAGGATGTCTGCCGCTGCCGAGGACCGGAGCGAGCGAGGAAGTCTGCCGCTGCCGAGGTACGGAGCGAGCGAGGAAGTCTGCCGCTGCCGAGGTCCGGAGCGAGCGAGGAAGTCTGCCGCTGCCGAGGTCCGGAGCGAGCGAGAAGTCTGCCGCTGCCGAGTTCCGGAGCGAGCGAGGAAGTCTGCCGCTGCCGAGGTCCGGAGCGAGCGAGAAGTCTGCCGCTGCCGAGTTTCGGAGCGAGCGAGGAAGTCTGCCGCTGCCGAGGTACGGAGCGAGCGAGGAAGTCTGCCGCTGCCGAGGTACGGAGCGAGCGAGGAAGTCTACCGCTGCCGAGGTACGGAGCGAGCGAGAAAGTCTGCCGCTGCCGAGGTCCGGAGCGAGCGAGGAAGTCTGCCGCTGCCGAGGTACGGAGCGAGCGAGGAAGTCTGCCGCTGCCGAGGTACGGAGCGAGCGAGGAAGTCTGCCGCTGCCGAGTTCCGGAGCGAGCGAGGATGTCTGCCGCTGCCGAGGTCCGGAACGAGCGAGGAAGTCTGCCGCTGCCGAGTTACGGAGCGAGCGAGGAAGTCTGCCGCTGCCGAGGTCCGGAGCGAGCGAGGAAGTCTGCCGCTGCCGAGGTACGGAGCGAGCGAGGAAGTCTGCCGCTGCCGAGTTCCGGAGCGAGCGAGGATGTCTGCCGCTGCCGAGGTCCGGAGCAGCGAGGAAGTCTGCCGCTGCCGAGGTCCGGAGCGAGCGAGGAAGTCTGCCGCTGCCGAGGTACGGAGCGAGCGAGGAAGTCTGCCGCTGCCGAGGTACGGAGCGAGCGAGAAGTCTGTCGCTGCCGAGTTCCGGAGCGAGCGAGGAAGTCTGCCGCTGCCGAGGTACGGAGCGAGCGAGGAAGTCTGCCGCTGCCGAGGTCCGGAGCGAGCGAGGAAGTCTGCCGCTGCCGAGGTACGGAGCGAGCGAGGAAGTCTGCCGCTGCCGAGGTACGGAGCGAGCGAGGAAGTCTGCCGCTGCCGAGGTCCGGAGCGAGCGAGGAAGTCTGCCGCTGCCGAGGTCCGGAGCGAGCGAGGAAGTCTGCCGCTGCCGAGGTACGGAGCGAGCGAGGATGTCTGCCGCTGCCGAGGTCCGGAGCGAGCGAGGAAGTCTGCCGCTGCCGAGGTCCGGAGCGAGCGAGGAAGTCTGCCGCTGCCGAGGTACGGAGCGAGCGAGGAAGTCTGCCGCTGCCGAGTTCCGGAGCGAGCGAGGATGTCTGCCGCTGCCGAGGTCCGGAGCAGCGAGGAAGTCTGCCGCTGCCGAGTTACGGAGCGAGCGAGGAAGTCTGCCGCTGCCGAGGTCCGGAGCGAGCGAGGAAGTCTGCCGCTGCAGAGGTCCGGAGCGAGCGAGGATGTCTGCCGCTGCCGAGGTCCGGAGCGAGCGAGGAAGTCTGCCGCTGCCGAGGTACGGAGCGAGCGAGGAAGTCTGCCGCTGCCGAGGTACGGAGCGAGCGAGAAGTCTGTCGCTGCCGAGTTCCGGAGCGAGCGAGGAAGTCTGCCGCTGCCGAGGTCCGGAGCGAGCGAGGAAGTCTGCCGCTGCCGAGGTACGGAGCGAGCGAGGAAGTCTGCCGCTGCCGAGGTACGGAGCGAGCGAGGAAGTCTGCCGCTGCCGAGGTCCGGAGCGAGCGAGGAAGTCTGCCGCTGCCGAGGTCCGGAGCGAGCGAGGAAGTCTGCCGCTGCCGAGGTACGGAGCGAGCGAGGATGTCTGCCGCTGCCGAGGTCCGGAGCGAGCGAGGAAGTCTGCCGCTGCCGAGGTACGGAGCGAGCGAGGAAGTCTGCCGCTGCCGAGGTCCGGAGCGAGCGAGGAAGTCTGCCGCTGCCGAGTTCCGGAGCGAGCGAGGATGTCTGCCGCTGCCGAGGTCCGGAGCGAGCGAGGAAGTCTGCCGCTGCCGAGGTACGGAGCGAGCGAGGAAGTCTGCCGCTGCCGAGGTCCGGAGCGAGCGAGAAGTCTGCCGCTGCCGAGGTCCGGAGCGAGCGAGGAAGTCTGCCGCTGCCCAGGTACGGAGCGAGCGAGGAAGTCTGCCGCTGCCGAGGTACGGAGCGAGCGAGGAAGTCTGCCGCTGCCGAGTTCCGGAGCGAGCAAGGAAGTCTGCCGCTGCCGAGGTACGGAGCGAGCGAGGAAGTCTGCCGCTGCCGAGGTCCGGAGCGAGCGAGGAAGTCTGCCGCTGCCGAGGTACGGAGCGAGCGAGGAAGTCTGCCGCTGCCGAGGTCCGGAGCGAGCGAGGAAGTCTGCCGCTGCCGAGGTCCGGAGCGAGCGAGGAAGTCTGCCGCTGCCGAGGTACGGAGCGAGCGAGGATGTCTGCCGCTGCCGAGGACCGGAGCGAGCGAGGAAGTCTGCCGCTGCCGAGGTACGGAGCGAGCGAGGAAGTCTGCCGCTGCCGAGGTCCGGAGCGAGCGAGGAAGTCTGCCGCTGCCGAGGTCCGGAGCGAGCGAGAAGTCTGCCGCTGCCGAGTTCCGGAGCGAGCGAGGAAGTCTGCCGCTGCCGAGGTCCGGAGCGAGCGAGAAGTCTGCCGCTGCCGAGTTTCGGAGCGAGCGAGGAAGTCTGCCGCTGCCGAGGTACGGAGCGAGCGAGGAAGTCTGCCGCTGCCGAGGTACGGAGCGAGCGAGGAAGTCTACCGCTGCCGAGGTACGGAGCGAGCGAGAAAGTCTGCCGCTGCCGAGGTCCGGAGCGAGCGAGGAAGTCTGCCGCTGCCGAGGTACGGAGCGAGCGAGGAAGTCTGCCGCTGCCGAGGTACGGAGCGAGCGAGGAAGTCTGCCGCTGCCGAGTTCCGGAGCGAGCGAGGATGTCTGCCGCTGCCGAGGTCCGGAACGAGCGAGGAAGTCTGCCGCTGCCGAGTTACGGAGCGAGCGAGGAAGTCTGCCGCTGCCGAGGTCCGGAGCGAGCGAGGAAGTCTGCCGCTGCCGAGGTACGGAGCGAGCGAGGAAGTCTGCCGCTGCCGAGTTCCGGAGCGAGCGAGGATGTCTGCCGCTGCCGAGGTCCGGAGCAGCGAGGAAGTCTGCCGCTGCCGAGGTCCGGAGCGAGCGAGGAAGTCTGCCGCTGCCGAGGTACGGAGCGAGCGAGGAAGTCTGCCGCTGCCGAGGTACGGAGCGAGCGAGAAGTCTGTCGCTGCCGAGTTCCGGAGCGAGCGAGGAAGTCTGCCGCTGCCGAGGTACGGAGCGAGCGAGGAAGTCTGCCGCTGCCGAGGTCCGGAGCGAGCGAGGAAGTCTGCCGCTGCCGAGGTACGGAGCGAGCGAGGAAGTCTGCCGCTGCCGAGGTACGGAGCGAGCGAGGAAGTCTGCCGCTGCCGAGGTCCGGAGCGAGCGAGGAAGTCTGCCGCTGCCGAGGTCCGGAGCGAGCGAGGAAGTCTGCCGCTGCCGAGGTACGGAGCGAGCGAGGATGTCTGCCGCTGCCGAGGTCCGGAGCGAGCGAGGAAGTCTGCCGCTGCCGAGGTCCGGAGCGAGCGAGGAAGTCTGCCGCTGCCGAGGTACGGAGCGAGCGAGGAAGTCTGCCGCTGCCGAGTTCCGGAGCGAGCGAGGATGTCTGCCGCTGCCGAGGTCCGGAGCAGCGAGGAAGTCTGCCGCTGCCGAGTTACGGAGCGAGCGAGGAAGTCTGCCGCTGCCGAGGTCCGGAGCGAGCGAGGAAGTCTGCCGCTGCAGAGGTCCGGAGCGAGCGAGGATGTCTGCCGCTGCCGAGGTCCGGAGCGAGCGAGGAAGTCTGCCGCTGCCGAGGTACGGAGCGAGCGAGGAAGTCTGCCGCTGCCGAGGTACGGAGCGAGCGAGAAGTCTGTCGCTGCCGAGTTCCGGAGCGAGCGAGGAAGTCTGCCGCTGCCGAGGTCCGGAGCGAGCGAGGAAGTCTGCCGCTGCCGAGGTACGGAGCGAGCGAGGAAGTCTGCCGCTGCCGAGGTACGGAGCGAGCGAGGAAGTCTGCCGCTGCCGAGGTCCGGAGCGAGCGAGGAAGTCTGCCGCTGCCGAGGTCCGGAGCGAGCGAGGAAGTCTGCCGCTGCCGAGGTACGGAGCGAGCGAGGATGTCTGCCGCTGCCGAGGTCCGGAGCGAGCGAGGAAGTCTGCCGCTGCCGAGGTACGGAGCGAGCGAGGAAGTCTGCCGCTGCCGAGGTCCGGAGCGAGCGAGAAGTCTGCCGCTGCCGAGGTCCGGAGCGAGCGAGGAAGTCTGCCGCTGCCGAGGTACGGAGCGAGCGAGGAAGTCTGCCGCTGCCGAGGTCCGGAGCGAGCGAGAAGTCTGCCGCTGCCGAGTTCCGGAGCGAGCGAGGAAGTCTGCCGCTGCCGAGGTCCGGAGCGAGCGAGAAGTCTGCCGCTGCCGAGTTTCGGAGCGAGCGAGGAAGTCTGCCGCTGCCGAGGTACGGAGCGAGCGAGGAAGTCTGCCGCTGCCGAGGTACGGAGCGAGCGAGGAAGTCTACCGCTGCCGAGGTACGGAGCGAGCGAGAAAGTCTGCCGCTGCCGAGGTCCGGAGCGAGCGAGGAAGTCTGCCGCTGCCGAGGTACGGAGCGAGCGAGGAAGTCTGCCGCTGCCGAGGTACGGAGCGAGCGAGGAAGTCTGCCGCTGCCGAGTTCCGGAGCGAGCGAGGATGTCTGCCGCTGCCGAGGTCCGGAGCGAGCGAGGAAGTCTGCCGCTGCCGAGTTACGGAGCGAGCGAGGAAGTCTGCCGCTGCCGAGGTCCGGAGCGAGCGAGGAAGTCTGCCGCTGCCGAGGTACGGAGCGAGCGAGGAAGTCTGCCGCTGCCGAGGTACGGAGCGAGCGAGGAAGTCTGCCGCTGCCGAGGTCCGGAGCGAGCGAGGAAGTCTGCCGCTGCCGAGGTCCGGAGCGAGCGAGGAAGTCTGCCGCTGCCGAGGTACGGAGCGAGCGAGGATGTCTGCCGCTGCCGAGGTCCGGAGCGAGCGAGGAAGTCTGCCGCTGCCGAGGTACGGAGCGAGCGAGGAAGTCTGCCGCTGCCGAGGTACGGAGCGAGCGAGGAAGTCTGCCGCTGCCGAGGTCCGGAGCGAGCGAGGAAGTCTGCCGCTGCCGAGGTACGGAGCGAGCGAGGAAGTCTGCCGCTGCCGAGGTACGGAGCGAGCGAGGAAGTCTGCCGCTGCCGAGGTCCGGAGCGAGCGAGGAAGTCTGCCGCTGCCGAGGTCCGGAGCGAGCGAGGAAGTCTGCCGCTGCCGAGGTACGGAGCGAGCGAGGATGTCTGCCGCTGCCGAGGTCCGGAGCGAGCGAGGAAGTCTGCCGCTGCCGAGGTCCGGAGCGAGCGAGGAAGTCTGCCGCTGCCGAGGTACGGAGCGAGCGAGGAAGTCTGCCGCTGCCGAGTTCCGGAGCGAGCGAGGATGTCTGCCGCTGCCGAGGTCCGGAGCAGCGAGGAAGTCTGCCGCTGCCGAGTTACGGAGCGAGCGAGGAAGTCTGCCGCTGCCGAGGTCCGGAGCGAGCGAGGAAGTCTGCCGCTGCAGAGGTCCGGAGCGAGCGAGGATGTCTGCCGCTGCCGAGGTCCGGAGCGAGCGAGGAAGTCTGCCGCTGCCGAGGTACGGAGCGAGCGAGGAAGTCTGCCGCTGCCGAGGTACGGAGCGAGCGAGAAGTCTGTCGCTGCCGAGTTCCGGAGCGAGCGAGGAAGTCTGCCGCTGCCGAGGTCCGGAGCGAGCGAGGAAGTCTGCCGCTGCCGAGGTACGGAGCGAGCGAGGAAGACTGCCGCTGCCGAGGTACGGAGCGAGCGAGGAAGTCTGCCGCTGCCGAGGTCCGGAGCGAGCGAGAAGTCTGCCGCTGCCGAGGTCCGGAGCGAGCGAGGAAGTCTGCCGCTGCCGAGGTACGGAGCGAGCGAGGAAGTCTGCCGCTGCCGAGGTCCGGAGCGAGCGAGAAGTCTGCCGCTGCCGAGTTCCGGAGCGAGCGAGGAAGTCTGCCGCTGCCGAGGTACGGAGCGAGCGAGGAAGTCTGCCGCTGCCGAGTTCCGGAGCGAGCGAGGATGTCTGCCGCTGCCGAGGTCCGGAGCAGCGAGGAAGTCTGCCGCTGCCGAGTTACGGAGCGAGCGAGGAAGTCTGCCGCTGCCGAGGTCCGGAGCGAGCGAGGAAGTCTGCCGCTGCAGAGGTCCGGAGCGAGCGAGGATGTCTGCCGCTGCCGAGGTCCGGAGCGAGCGAGGAAGTCTGCCGCTGCCGAGGTACGGAGCGAGCGAGGAAGTCTGCCGCTGCCGAGGTACGGAGCGAGCGAGAAGTCTGTCGCTGCCGAGTTCCGGAGCGAGCGAGGAAGTCTGCCGCTGCCGAGGTCCGGAGCGAGCGAGGAAGTCTGCCGCTGCCGAGGTACGGAGCGAGCGAGGAAGTCTGCCGCTGCCGAGGTACGGAGCGAGCGAGGAAGTCTGCCGCTGCCGAGGTCCGGAGCGAGCGAGAAGTCTGCCGCTGCCGAGGTCCGGAGCGAGCGAGGAAGTCTGCCGCTGCCGAGGTACGGAGCGAGCGAGGAAGTCTGCCGCTGCCGAGGTCCGGAGCGAGCGAGAAGTCTGCCGCTGCCGAGTTCCGGAGCGAGCGAGGAAGTCTGCCGCTGCCGAGGTCCGGAGCGAGCGAGAAGTCTGCCGCTGCCGAGTTTCGGAGCGAGCGAGGAAGTCTGCCGCTGCCGAGGTACGGAGCGAGCGAGGAAGTCTGACGCTGCCGAGGTACGGAGCGAGCGAGGAAGTCTGCCGCTGCCGAGGTACGGAGCGAGCGAGGAAGTCTGCCGCTGCCGAGTTCCGGAGCGAGCGAGGATGTCTGCCGCTGCCGAGGTCCGGAGCGAGCGAGGAAGTCTGCCGCTGCCGAGTTACGGAGCGAGCGAGGAAGTCTGCCGCTGCCGAGGTCCGGAGCGAGCGAGGAAGTCTGCCGCTGCCGAGGTACGGAGCGAGCGAGGAAGTCTGCCGCTGCCGAGGTACGGAGCGAGCGAGGAAGTCTGCCGCTGCCGAGGTCCGGAGCGAGCGAGGAAGTCTGCCGCTGCCGAGGTCCGGAGCGAGCGAGGAAGTCTGCCGCTGCCGAGGTACGGAGCGAGCGAGGATGTCTGCCGCTGCCGAGGTCCGGAGCGAGCGAGGAAGTCTGCCGCTGCCGAGGTACGGAGCGAGCGAGGAAGTCTGCCGCTGCCGAGGTCCGGAGCGAGCGAGAAGTCTGCCGCTGCCGAGGTCCGGAGCGAGCGAGGAAGTCTGCCGCTGCCGAGGTACGGAGCGAGCGAGGAAGTCTGCTGCTGCCGAGGTCCGGAGCGAGCGAGAAGTCTGCCGCTGCCGAGTTCCGGAGCGAGCGAGGAAGTCTGCCGCTGCCGAGGTCCGGAGCGAGCGAGAAGTCTGCCGCTGCCGAGTTTCGGAGCGAGCGAGGAAGTCTGCCGCTGCCGAGGTACGGAGCGAGCGAGGAAGTCTGCCGCTGCCGAGGTACGGAGCGAGCGAGGAAGTCTACCGCTGCCGAGGTACGGAGCGAGCGAGAAAGTCTGCCGCTGCCGAGGTCCGGAGCGAGCGAGGAAGTCTGCCGCTGCCGAGGTACGGAGCGAGCGAGGAAGTCTGCCGCTGCCGAGGTACGGAGCGAGCGAGGAAGTCTGCCGCTGCCGAGTTCCGGAGCGAGCGAGGATGTCTGCCGCTGCCGAGGTCCGGAGCGAGCGAGGAAGTCTGCCGCTGCCGAGTTACGGAGCGAGCGAGGAAGTCTGCCGCTGCCGAGGTCCGGAGCGAGCGAGGAAGTCTGCCGCTGCCGAGGTACGGAGCGAGCGAGGAAGTCTGCCGCTGCCGAGTTCCGGAGCGAGCGAGGATGTCTGCCGCTGCCGAGGTCCGGAGCGAGCGAGGAAGTCTGCCGCTGCCGAGTTACGGAGCGAGCGAGGAAGTCTGCCGCTGCCGAGGTCCGGAGCGAGCGAGGAAGTCTGCCGCTGCCGAGGTCCGGAGCGAGCGAGGATGTCTGCCGCTGCCGAGGTCCGGAGCGAGCGAGGAAGTCTGCCGCTGCCGAGGTACGGAGCGAGCGAGGAAGTCTGCCGCTGCCGAGGTACGGAGCGAGCGAGGAAGTCTGCCGCTGCCGAGGTCCGGAGCGAGCGAGGAAGTCTGCCGCTGTCGAGGTACGGAGCGAGCGAGGAAGTCTGCCGCTGCCGAGGTCCGGAGCGAGCGAGAAGTCTGCCGCTGCCGAGTTCCGGAGCGAGCGAGGAAGTCTGCCGCTGCCGAGGTACGGAGCGAGCGAGGAAGTCTGCCGCTGCCGAGGTACGGAGCGAGCGAGAAAATCTGCCGCTGCTGAGGTCCGGAGCGAGCGAGGAAGTCTGCCGCTGCCGAGGTACGGAGCGAGCGAGGAAGTCTGCCGCTGCCGAGGTCCGGAGCGAGCGAGGAAGTCTGCCGCTGCCGAGGTCCGGAGCGAGCGAGGAAGTTTGCCGCTGTCGAGGTACGGAGCGAGCGAGGAAGTCTGCCGCTGCCGAGGTCCGGAGCGAGCGAGAAGTCTGCCGCTGCCGAGGTCCGGAGCGAGCGAGGAAGTCTGCCGCTGCCGAGGTATGGAGCCAGCGAGGAAGTCTGCCGCTGCCGAGGTCCGGAGCGAGCGAGAAGTCTGCCGCTGCCGAGTTCCGGAGCGAGCGAGGAAGTCTGCCGCTGCCGAGGTCCGGAGCGAGCGAGGAAGTCTGCCGCTGCCGAGGTCCGGAGCGAGCGAGGAAGTCTGCCGCTGCCGAGGTACGGAGCGAGCGAGGAAGTCTGCCGCTGCCGAGGTACAGAGCGAGCGAGAAAATCTGCCGCTGCTGAGGTCCGGAGCGAGCGAGGAAGTCTGCCGCTGCCGAGGTACGGAGCGAGCGAGGAAGTCTGCCGCTGCCGAGGTCCGGAGCGAGCGAGAAGTCTGCCGCTGCCGAGGTCCGGAGCGAGCGAGGAAGTCTGCCGCTGCCGAGGTATGGAGCCAGCGAGGAAGTCTGCCGCTGCCGAGGTCCGGAGCGAGCGAGGAAGTCTGCCGCTGCCGAGGTACGGAGCGAGCGAGGAAGTCTGCCGCTGCCGAGGTCCGGAGCGAGCGAGGAAGTCTGCCGCTGCCGAGGTACGGAGCGAGCGAGGAAGTCTGCCGCTGCCGAGGTCCGGAGCGAGCGAGGAAGTCTGCCGCTGTCGAGGTACGGAGCGAGCGAGGAAGTCTGCCGCTGCCGAGGTCCGGAGCGAGCGAGAAGTCTGCCGCTGCCGAGGTCCGGAGCGAGCGAGGAAGTCTGCCGCTGCCGAGGTATGGAGCCAGCGAGGAAGTCTGCCGCTGCCGAGGTACGGAGCGAGCGAGGAAGTCTGCCGCTGCCGAGGTCCGGAGCGAGCGAGGAAGTCTGCCGCTGCCGAGGTACGGAGCGAGCGAGGAAGTCTGCCGCTGCCGAGGTCCGGAGCGAGCGAGGAAGTCTGCCGCTGCCGCGGTCCGGAGCGAGCAGGAAGTCTGCCGCTGCCGAGGTCCGGAGCGAGCGAGGAAGTCTGCCGCTGCCGAGGTCCGGAGCGAGCGAGAAGTCTGCCGCTGCCGAGTTCCGGAGCGAGCGAGGAAGTCTGCCGCTGCCGAGGTCCGGAGCGAGCGAGGAAGTCTGCCGCTGCCGAGGTCCGGAGCGAGCGAGGAAGTCTGCCGCTGCCGAGGTACGGAGCGAGCGAGGAAGTCTGCCGCTGCCGAGGTCCGGAGCGAGCGAGGAAGTCTGCCGCTGTCGAGGTACGGAGCGAGCGAGGAAGTCTGCCGCTGCCGAGGTCCGGAGCGAGCGAGAAGTCTGCCGCTGCCGAGGTCCGGAGCGAGCGAGGAAGTCTGCCGCTGCCGAGGTATGGAGCCAGCGAGGAAGTCTGCCGCTGCCGAGGTACGGAGCGAGCGAGGAAGTCTGCCGCTGCCGAGGTCCGGAGCGAGCGAGGAAGTCTGCCGCTGCCGAGGTCCGGAGCGAGCGAGGAAGTCTGCCGCTGCCGAGGTACGGAGCGAGCGAGGAAGTCTGCCGCTGCCGAGGTCCGGAGCGAGCGAGGAAGTCTGCCGCTGCCGCGGTCCGGAGCGAGCAGGAAGTCTGCCGCTGCCGAGGTCCGGAGCGAGCGAGGAAGTCTGCCGCTGCCGAGGTCCGGAGCGAGCGAGAAGTCTGCCGCTGCCGAGTTCCGGAGCGAGCGAGGAAGTCTGCCGCTGCCGAGGTCCGGAGCGAGCGAGGAAGTCTGCCGCTGCCGAGGTCCGGAGCGAGCGAGGAAGTCTGCCGCTGCCGAGGTACGGAGCGAGCGAGGAAGTCTGCCGCTGCCGAGGTCCGGAGCGAGCGAGGAAGTCTGCCGCTGTCGAGGTACGGAGCGAGCGAGGAAGTCTGCCGCTGCCGAGGTCCGGAGCGAGCGAGGAAGTCTGCCGCTGCCGAGGTATGGAGCCAGCGAGGAAGTCTGCCGCTGCCGAGGTACGGAGCGAGCGAGGAAGTCTGCCGCTGCCGAGGTCCGGAGCGAGCGAGGAAGTCTGCCGCTGTCGAGGTACGGAGCGAGCGAGGAAGTCTGCCGCTGCCGAGGTACGGAGCGAGCGAGGAAGTCTGCCGCTGCCGAGGTCCGGAGCGAGCGAGGAAGTCTGCCGCTGCCGAGGTACGGAGCGAGCGAGGAAGTCTGCCGCTGTCGAGGTACGGAGCGAGCGAGGAAGTCTGCCGCTGCCGAGGTCCGGAGCGAGCGAGGATGTCTGCCGCTGCCGAGGTCCGGAGCAGCGAGGAAGTCTGCCGCTGCCGAGTTACGGAGCGAGCGAGGAAGTCTGCCGCTGCCGAGGTCCGGAGCGAGCGAGGAAGTCTGCCGCTGCAGAGGTCCGGAGCGAGCGAGGATGTCTGCCGCTGCCGAGGTCCGGAGCGAGCGAGGAAGTCTGCCGCTGCCGAGGTACGGAGCGAGCGAGGAAGTCTGCCGCTGCCGAGGTACGGAGCGAGCGAGAAGTCTGTCGCTGCCGAGTTCCGGAGCGAGCGAGGAAGTCTGCCGCTGCCGAGGTCCGGAGCGAGCGAGGAAGTCTGCCGCTGCCGAGGTACGGAGCGAGCGAGGAAGTCTGCCGCTGCCGAGGTACGGAGCGAGCGAGGAAGTCTGCCGCTGCCGAGGTCCGGAGCGAGCGAGAAGTCTGCCGCTGCCGAGGTCCGGAGCGAGCGAGGAAGTCTGCCGCTGCCGAGGTACGGAGCGAGCGAGGAAGTCTGCCGCTGCCGAGGTCCGGAGCGAGCGAGAAGTCTGCCGCTGCCGAGTTCCGGAGCGAGCGAGGAAGTCTGCCGCTGCCGAGGTCCGGAGCGAGCGAGAAGTCTGCCGCTGCCGAGTTTCGGAGCGAGCGAGGAAGTCTGCCGCTGCCGAGGTACGGAGCGAGCGAGGAAGTCTGACGCTGCCGAGGTACGGAGCGAGCGAGGAAGTCTGCCGCTGCCGAGGTACGGAGCGAGCGAGGAAGTCTGCCGCTGCCGAGTTCCGGAGCGAGCGAGGATGTCTGCCGCTGCCGAGGTCCGGAGCGAGCGAGGAAGTCTGCCGCTGCCGAGTTACGGAGCGAGCGAGGAAGTCTGCCGCTGCCGAGGTCCGGAGCGAGCGAGGAAGTCTGCCGCTGCCGAGGTACGGAGCGAGCGAGGAAGTCTGCCGCTGCCGAGGTACGGAGCGAGCGAGGAAGTCTGCCGCTGCCGAGGTCCGGAGCGAGCGAGGAAGTCTGCCGCTGCCGAGGTACGGAGCGAGCGAGGATGTCTGCCGCTGCCGAGGTCCGGAGCGAGCGAGGAAGTCTGCCGCTGCCGAGGTACGGAGCGAGCGAGGAAGTCTGCCGCTGCCGAGGTCCGGAGCGAGCGAGAAGTCTGCCGCTGCCGAGGTCCGGAGCGAGCGAGGAAGTCTGCCGCTGCCGAGGTACGGAGCGAGCGAGGAAGTCTGCTGCTGCCGAGGTCCGGAGCGAGCGAGAAGTCTGCCGCTGCCGAGTTCCGGAGCGAGCGAGGAAGTCTGCCGCTGCCGAGGTCCGGAGCGAGCGAGAAGTCTGCCGCTGCCGAGTTTCGGAGCGAGCGAGGAAGTCTGCCGCTGCCGAGGTACGGAGCGAGCGAGGAAGTCTGCCGCTGCCGAGGTACGGAGCGAGCGAGGAAGTCTACCGCTGCCGAGGTACGGAGCGAGCGAGAAAGTCTGCCGCTGCCGAGGTCCGGAGCGAGCGAGGAAGTCTGCCGCTGCCGAGGTACGGAGCGAGCGAGGAAGTCTGCCGCTGCCGAGGTACGGAGCGAGCGAGGAAGTCTGCCGCTGCCGAGTTCCGGAGCGAGCGAGGATGTCTGCCGCTGCCGAGGTCCGGAGCGAGCGAGGAAGTCTGCCGCTGCCGAGTTACGGAGCGAGCGAGGAAGTCTGCCGCTGCCGAGGTCCGGAGCGAGCGAGGAAGTCTGCCGCTGCCGAGGTACGGAGCGAGCGAGGAAGTCTGCCGCTGCCGAGTTCCGGAGCGAGCGAGGATGTCTGCCGCTGCCGAGGTCCGGAGCGAGCGAGGAAGTCTGCCGCTGCCGAGTTACGGAGCGAGCGAGGAAGTCTGCCGCTGCCGAGGTCCGGAGCGAGCGAGGAAGTCTGCCGCTGCCGAGGTCCGGAGCGAGCGAGGATGTCTGCCGCTGCCGAGGTCCGGAGCGAGCGAGGAAGTCTGCCGCTGCCGAGGTACGGAGCGAGCGAGGAAGTCTGCCGCTGCCGAGGTACGGAGCGAGCGAGGAAGTCTGCCGCTGCCGAGGTCCGGAGCGAGCGAGGAAGTCTGCCGCTGTCGAGGTACGGAGCGAGCGAGGAAGTCTGCCGCTGCCGAGGTCCGGAGCGAGCGAGAAGTCTGCCGCTGCCGAGTTCCGGAGCGAGCGAGGAAGTCTGCCGCTGCCGAGGTACGGAGCGAGCGAGGAAGTCTGCCGCTGCCGAGGTACGGAGCGAGCGAGAAAATCTGCCGCTGCTGAGGTCCGGAGCGAGCGAGGAAGTCTGCCGCTGCCGAGGTACGGAGCGAGCGAGGAAGTCTGCCGCTGCCGAGGTCCGGAGCGAGCGAGGAAGTCTGCCGCTGCCGAGGTCCGGAGCGAGCGAGGAAGTTTGCCGCTGTCGAGGTACGGAGCGAGCGAGGAAGTCTGCCGCTGCCGAGGTCCGGAGCGAGCGAGAAGTCTGCCGCTGCCGAGGTCCGGAGCGAGCGAGGAAGTCTGCCGCTGCCGAGGTATGGAGCCAGCGAGGAAGTCTGCCGCTGCCGAGGTCCGGAGCGAGCGAGAAGTCTGCCGCTGCCGAGTTCCGGAGCGAGCGAGGAAGTCTGCCGCTGCCGAGGTCCGGAGCGAGCGAGGAAGTCTGCCGCTGCCGAGGTCCGGAGCGAGCGAGGAAGTCTGCCGCTGCCGAGGTACGGAGCGAGCGAGGAAGTCTGCCGCTGCCGAGGTACAGAGCGAGCGAGAAAATCTGCCGCTGCTGAGGTCCGGAGCGAGCGAGGAAGTCTGCCGCTGCCGAGGTACGGAGCGAGCGAGGAAGTCTGCCGCTGCCGAGGTCCGGAGCGAGCGAGGAAGTCTGCCGCTGTCGAGGTACGGAGCGAGCGAGGAAGTCTGCCGCTGCCGAGGTCCGGAGCGAGCGAGAAGTCTGCCGCTGCCGAGGTCCGGAGCGAGCGAGGAAGTCTGCCGCTGCCGAGGTATGGAGCCAGCGAGGAAGTCTGCCGCTGCCGAGGTCCGGAGCGAGCGAGGAAGTCTGCCGCTGCCGAGGTACGGAGCGAGCGAGGAAGTCTGCCGCTGCCGAGGTCCGGAGCGAGCGAGGAAGTCTGCCGCTGCCGAGGTACGGAGCGAGCGAGGAAGTCTGCCGCTGCCGAGGTCCGGAGCGAGCGAGGAAGTCTGCCGCTGTCGAGGTACGGAGCGAGCGAGGAAGTCTGCCGCTGCCGAGGTCCGGAGCGAGCGAGAAGTCTGCCGCTGCCGAGGTCCGGAGCGAGCGAGGAAGTCTGCCGCTGCCGAGGTATGGAGCCAGCGAGGAAGTCTGCCGCTGCCGAGGTACGGAGCGAGCGAGGAAGTCTGCCGCTGCCGAGGTCCGGAGCGAGCGAGGAAGTCTGCCGCTGCCGAGGTCCGGAGCGAGCGAGGAAGTCTGCCGCTGCCGAGGTACGGAGCGAGCGAGGAAGTCTGCCGCTGCCGAGGTCCGGAGCGAGCGAGGAAGTCTGCCGCTGCCGCGGTCCGGAGCGAGCAGGAAGTCTGCCGCTGCCGAGGTCCGGAGCGAGCGAGGAAGTCTGCCGCTGCCGAGGTCCGGAGCGAGCGAGAAGTCTGCCGCTGCCGAGTTCCGGAGCGAGCGAGGAAGTCTGCCGCTGCCGAGGTCCGGAGCGAGCGAGGAAGTCTGCCGCTGCCGAGGTCCGGAGCGAGCGAGGAAGTCTGCCGCTGCCGAGGTACGGAGCGAGCGAGGAAGTCTGCCGCTGCCGAGGTCCGGAGCGAGCGAGGAAGTCTGCCGCTGTCGAGGTACGGAGCGAGCGAGGAAGTCTGCCGCTGCCGAGGTCCGGAGCGAGCGAGAAGTCTGCCGCTGCCGAGGTCCGGAGCGAGCGAGGAAGTCTGCCGCTGCCGAGGTATGGAGCCAGCGAGGAAGTCTGCCGCTGCCGAGGTACGGAGCGAGCGAGGAAGTCTGCCGCTGCCGAGGTCCGGAGCGAGCGAGGAAGTCTGCCGCTGCCGAGGTCCGGAGCGAGCGAGGAAGTCTGCCGCTGCCGAGGTACGGAGCGAGCGAGGAAGTCTGCCGCTGCCGAGGTCCGGAGCGAGCGAGGAAGTCTGCCGCTGCCGCGGTCCGGAGCGAGCAGGAAGTCTGCCGCTGCCGAGGTCCGGAGCGAGCGAGGAAGTCTGCCGCTGCCGAGGTCCGGAGCGAGCGAGAAGTCTGCCGCTGCCGAGTTCCGGAGCGAGCGAGGAAGTCTGCCGCTGCCGAGGTCCGGAGCGAGCGAGGAAGTCTGCCGCTGCCGAGGTCCGGAGCGAGCGAGGAAGTCTGCCGCTGCCGAGGTACGGAGCGAGCGAGGAAGTCTGCCGCTGCCGAGGTCCGGAGCGAGCGAGGAAGTCTGCCGCTGTCGAGGTACGGAGCGAGCGAGGAAGTCTGCCGCTGCCGAGGTCCGGAGCGAGCGAGAAGTCTGCCGCTGCCGAGGTCCGGAGCGAGCGAGGAAGTCTGCCGCTGCCGAGGTATGGAGCCAGCGAGGAAGTCTGCCGCTGCCGAGGTACGGAGCGAGCGAGGAAGTCTGCCGCTGCCGAGGTCCGGAGCGAGCGAGGAAGTCTGCCGCTGTCGAGGTACGGAGCGAGCGAGGAAGTCTGCCGCTGCCGAGGTACGGAGCGAGCGAGGAAGTCTGCCGCTGCCGAGGTACGGAGCGAGCGAGGAAGTCTGCCGCTGTCGAGGTACGGAGCGAGCGAGGAAGTCTGCCGCTGCCGAGGTCCGGAGCGAGCGAGGAAGTCTGCCGCTGCCGAGGTCCGGAGCGAGCGAGGATGTCTGCCGCTGCCGAGGTCCGGAGCGAGCGAGGAAGTCTGCCGCTGCCGAGGTACGGAGCGAGCGAGGAAGTCTGCCGCTGCCGAGGTACGGAGCGAGCGAGGAAGTCTGCCGCTGCCGAGGTCCGGAGCGAGCGAGGAAGTCTGCCGCTGTCGAGGTACGGAGCGAGCGAGGAAGTCTGCCGCTGCCGAGGTCCGGAGCGAGCGAGGAAGTCTGCCGCTGTCGAGGTACGGAGCGAGCGAGGAAGTCTGCCGCTGCCGAGGTCCGGAGCGAGCGAGGAAGTCTGCCGCTGTCGAGGTACGGAGCGAGCGAGGAAGTCTGCCGCTGCCGAGGTACGGAGCGAGCGAGGAAGTCTGCCGCTGCCGAGGTCCGGAGCGAGCGAGGAAGTCTGCCGCTGCCGAGATACGGAGCGAGCGAGGAAGTCCGCCGCTGTCGAGGTACGGAGCGAGCGAGGAAGTCTGCCGCTGCTGAGGTACGGAGCGAGCGAGGAAGTCTGCCGCTGCCGAGGTCCAGAGCGAGCGAGGAAGTCTGGCGCTGCCGAGGTACGGAGCGAGCGAGGAAGTCTGCCGCTGCCGAGGTACGGAGCGAGCGAGGAAGTCTACCGCTGCCGAGGTACGGAGCGAGCGAGGAAGTCTGCCGCTGCCGAGGTATGGAGCCAGCGAGGAAGTCTGCCGCTGCCGAGGTACGGAGCGAGCGAGGAAGTCTGCCGCTGCCGAGGTCCGGAGCGAGCGAGGAAGTCTGCCGCTGTCGAGGTACGGAGCGAGCGAGGAAGTCTGCCGCTGCCGAGGTACGGAGCGAGCGAGGAACTCTGCCGCTGCCGAGGTCCGGAGCGAGCGAGGAAGTCTGCCGCTGCCGAGGTACGGAGCGAGCGAGGAAGTCTGCCGCTGTCGAGGTACGGAGCGAGCGAGGAAGTCTGCCGCTGCCGAGGTCCGGAGCGAGCGAGGAAGTCTGCCGCTGCCGAGGTCCGGAGCGAGCGAGGATGTCTGCCGCTGCCGAGGTCCGGAGCGAGCGAGGAAGTCTGCCGCTGCCGAGGTACGGAGCGAGCGTGGAAGTCTGCCGCTGCCGAGGTACGGAGCGAGCGAGGAAGTCTGCCGCTGCCGAGGTCCGGAGCGAGCGAGGAAGTCTGCCGCTGCCGAGGTACGGAGCGAGCGAGGAAGTCTGCCGCTGCCGAGGTCCGGAGCGAGCGAGGAAGTCTGCCGCTGCCGCGGTCCGGAGCGAGCAGGAAGTCTGCCGCTGCCGAGGTCCGGAGCGAGCGAGGAAGTCTGCCGCTGCCGAGGTCCGGAGCGAGCGAGAAGTCTGCCGCTGCCGAGGTCCGGAGCGAGCGAGGAAGTCTGCCGCTGCCGAGGTCCGGAGCGAGCGAGGAAGTCTGCCGCTGCCGAGGTCCGGAGCGAGCGAGGAAGTCTGCCGCTGCCGAGGTACGGAGCGAGCGAGGAAGTCTGCCGCTGCCGAGGTCCGGAGCGAGCGAGGAAGTCTGCCGCTGTCGAGGTACGGAGCGAGCGAGGAAGTCTGCCGCTGCCGAGGTCCGGAGCGAGCGAGGAAGTCTGCCGCTGTCGAGGTACGGAGCGAGCGAGGAAGTCTGCCGCTGCCGAGGTCCGGAGCGAGCGAGGAAGTCTGCCGCTGCCGAGGTCCGGAGCGAGCGAGGAAGTCTGCCGCTGCCGAGGTACGGAGCGAGCGAGGAAGTCTGCCGCTGCCGAGGTCCGGAGCGAGCGAGGAAGTCTGCCGCTGTCGAGGTACGGAGCGAGCGAGGAAGTCTGCCGCTGCCGAGGTCCGGAGCGAGCGAGAAGTCTGCCGCTGCCGAGGTCCGGAGCGAGCGAGGAAGTCTGCCGCTGCCGAGGTATGGAGCCAGCGAGGAAGTCTGCCGCTGCCGAGGTACGGAGCGAGCGAGGAAGTCTGCCGCTGCCGAGGTCCGGAGCGAGCGAGGAAGTCTGCCGCTGTCGAGGTACGGAGCGAGCGAGGAAGTCTGCCGCTGCCGAGGTACGGAGCGAGCGAGGAAGTCTGCCGCTGCCGAGGTCCGGAGCGAGCGAGGAAGTCTGCCGCTGCCGAGGTACGGAGCGAGCGAGGAAGTCTGCCGCTGTCGAGGTACGGAGCGAGCGAGGAAGTCTGCCGCTGCCGAGGTCCGGAGCGAGCGAGGAAGTCTGCCGCTGCCGAGGTCCGGAGCGAGCGAGGATGTCTGCCGCTGCCGAGGTCCGGAGCGAGCGAGGAAGTCTGCCGCTGCCGAGGTACGGAGCGAGCGAGGAAGTCTGCCGCTGCCGAGGTACGGAGCGAGCGAGGAAGTCTGCCGCTGCCGAGGTCCGGAGCGAGCGAGGAAGTCTGCCGCTGTCGAGGTACGGAGCGAGCGAGGAAGTCTGCCGCTGCCGAGGTCCGGAGCGAGCGAGGAAGTCTGCCGCTGTCGAGGTACGGAGCGAGCGAGGAAGTCTGCCGCTGCCGAGGTCCGGAGCGAGCGAGGAAGTCTGCCGCTGTCGAGGTACGGAGCGAGCGAGGAAGTCTGCCGCTGCCGAGGTACGGAGCGAGCGAGGAAGTCTGCCGCTGCCGAGGTCCGGAGCGAGCGAGGAAGTCTGCCGCTGCCGAGGTACGGAGCGAGCGAGGAAGTCCGCCGCTGTCGAGGTACGGAGCGAGCGAGGAAGTCTGCCGCTGCTGAGGTACGGAGCGAGCGAGGAAGTCTGCCGCTGCCGAGGTCCAGAGCGAGCGAGGAAGTCTGGCGCTGCCGAGGTACGGAGCGAGCGAGGAAGTCTGCCGCTGCCGAGGTACGGAGCGAGCGAGGAAGTCTACCGCTGCCGAGGTACGGAGCGAGCGAGAAAGTCTACCGCTGCCGAGGTACGGAGCGAGCGAGGAAGTCTGCCGCTGCCGAGTTCCGGAGCGAGCGAGGATGTCTGCCGCTGCCGAGGTCCGGAGCGAGCGAGGAAGTCTGCCGCTGCCGAGTTACGGAGCGAGCGAGGAAGTCTGCCGCTGCCGAGGTCCGGAGCGAGCGAGGAAGTCTGCCGCTGCCGAGGTCCGGAGCGAGCGAGGAAGTCTGCCGCTGCCGAGGTCCGGAGGGAGCGAGGATGTCTGCCGCTGCCGAGGTCCGGAGCGAGCGAGGAAGTCTGCCGCTGCCGAGGTACGGAGCGAGCGAGGAAGTCTGCCGCTGCCGAGGTCCGGAGCGAGCGAGGAAGTCTGCCGCTGTCGAGGTACGGAGCGAGCGAGGAAGTCTGCCGCTGCCGAGGTCCGGAGCGAGCGAGAAGTCTGCCGCTGCCGAGTTCCGGAGCGAGCGAGGAAGTCTGCCGCTGCCGAGGTACGGAGCGAGCGAGGAAGTCTGCCGCTGCCGAGGTACGGAGCGAGCGAGAAAATTTGCCGCTGCTGAGGTCCGGAGCGAGCGAGGAAGTCTGCCGCTTCCGAGGTACGGAGCGAGCGAGGAAGTCTGCCGCTGCCGAGGTCCGGAGCGAGCGAGGAAGTCTGCCGCTGCCGAGGTACGGAGCGAGCGAGGAAGTCTGCTGCTGTCGAGTTCCGGAGCGAGCGAGGATGTCTGCCGCTGCCGAGGTCCGGAGCGAGCGAGGAAGTCTGCCGCTGCCGAGTTACGGAGCGAGCGAGGAAGTCTGCCGCTGCCGAGGTCCGGAGCGAGCGAGGAAGTCTGCCGCTGCCGAGTTCCGGAGCGAGCGAGGAAGTCTGCCGCTGCCGAGGTCCGGAGCGAGCGAGGAAGTCTGCCGCTGCCGAGGTACGGAGCGAGCGAGGAAGTCTGCCGCTGCCGAGGTCCGGAGCGAGCGAGGAAGTCTGCCGCTGCCGCGGTCCGGAGCGAGCAGGAAGTCTGCCGCTGCCGAGGTCCGGAGCGAGCGAGGAAGTCTGCCGCTGCCGAGGTACGGAGCGAGCGAGGAAGTCTGCCGCTGCCGAGGTACGGAGCGAGCGAGAAAATCTGCCGCTGCTGAGGTCCGGAGCGAGCGAGGAAGTCTGCCGCTGCCGAGGTACGGAGCGAGCGAGGAAGTCTGCCGCTGCCGAGGTCCGGAGCGAGCGAGGAAGTCTGCCGCTGCCGAGGTACGGAGCGAGCGAGGAAGTCTGCCGCTGCCGAGGTCCGGAGCGAGCGAGGAAGTCTGCCGCTGTCGAGGTACGGAGCGAGCGAGGAAGTCTGCCGCTGCCGAGGTCCGGAGCGAGCGAGAAGTCTGCCGCTGCCGAGGTCCGGAGCGAGCGAGGAAGTCTGCCGCTGCCGAGGTATGGAGCCAGCGAGGAAGTCTGCCGCTGCCGAGGTCCGGAGCGAGCGAGAAGTCTGCCGCTGCCGAGGTCCGGAGCGAGCGAGGAAGTCTGCCGCTGCCGAGGTACGGAGCCAGCGAGGAAGTCTGCCGCTGCCGAGGTCCGGAGCGAGCGAGAAGTCTGCCGCTGCCGAGGTACGGAGCGAGCGAGGAAGTCTGCTGCTGCCGAGGTACGGAGCGAGCGAGGAAGTCTGCCGCTGCCGAGGTCCGGAGCGAGCGAGGAAGTCTGCCGCTGCCGAGGTACGGAGCGAGCGAGGAAGTCTGCCGCTGTCGAGGTACGGAGCCAGCGAGGAAGTCTGCCGTTGCCGAGGTACGGAGCGAGCGAGGAAGTCTGCCGCTGCCGAGGTCCGGAGCGAGCGAGAAGTCTGCCGCTGCTGAGTTCCGGAGCGACCGAGGAATTCTGCCGCTGCCGAGGTCCGGAGCGAGCGAGGAAGTCTGCCGCTACCGAGTTCCGGAGCGAGCGAGGAAGTCTGCCGCTGTCGAGGTACGGAGCGAGCGAGGAAGTCTGCCGCTGTCGAGGTACGGAGCGAGCGAGGAAGTCTGCCGCTGCCGAGGTCCGGAGCGAGCGAGAAGTCTGCCGCTGCCGAGTTCCGGAGCGAGCGAGGAAGTCTGCCGCTGCCGAGGTCCGGAGCGAGCGAGGAAGTCTGCCGCTGCCGAGGTACGGAGCGAGCGAGGAAGTCTGCCGCTGCCGAGGTACGGAGCGAGCGAGGAAGTCTGCCGCTGCCGAGTTCCGGAGCGAGCGAGGATGTCTGCCGCTGCCGAGGTCCGGAGCGAGCGAGGAAGTCTGCCGCTGCCGAGGTCCGGAGCGAGCGAGGATGTCTGCCGCTGCCGAGGTCCGGAGCGAGCGAGGAAGTCTGCCGCTGCCGAGGTACGGAGCGAGCGAGGAAGTCTGCCGCTGCCGAGGTACGGAGCGAGCGAGGAAGTCTGCCGCTGCCGAGGTCCGGAGCGAGCGAGGAAGTCTGCCGCTGTCGAGGTACGGAGCGAGCGAGGAAGTCTGCCGCTGCCGAGGTCCGGAGCGAGCGAGGAAGTCTGCCGCTGTCGAGGTACGGAGCGAGCGAGGAAGTCTGCCGCTGCCGAGGTCCGGAGCGAGCGAGGAAGTCTGCCGCTGTCGAGGTACGGAGCGAGCGAGGAAGTCTGCCGCTGCCGAGGTACGGAGCGAGCGAGGAAGTCTGCCGCTGCCGAGGTCCGGAGCGAGCGAGGAAGTCTGCCGCTGCCGAGGTACGGAGCGAGCGAGGAAGTCCGCCGCTGTCGAGGTACGGAGCGAGCGAGGAAGTCTGCCGCTGCTGAGGTACGGAGCGAGCGAGGAAGTCTGCCGCTGCCGAGGTCCAGAGCGAGCGAGGAAGTCTGGCGCTGCCGAGGTACGGAGCGAGCGAGGAAGTCTGCCGCTGCCGAGGTACGGAGCGAGCGAGGAAGTCTACCGCTGCCGAGGTACGGAGCGAGCGAGAAAGTCTACCGCTGCCGAGGTACGGAGCGAGCGAGGAAGTCTGCCGCTGCCGAGTTCCGGAGCGAGCGAGGATGTCTGCCGCTGCCGAGGTCCGGAGCGAGCGAGGAAGTCTGCCGCTGCCGAGTTACGGAGCGAGCGAGGAAGTCTGCCGCTGCCGAGGTCCGGAGCGAGCGAGGAAGTCTGCCGCTGCCGAGGTCCGGAGCGAGCGAGGAAGTCTGCCGCTGCCGAGGTCCGGAGGGAGCGAGGATGTCTGCCGCTGCCGAGGTCCGGAGCGAGCGAGGAAGTCTGCCGCTGCCGAGGTACGGAGCGAGCGAGGAAGTCTGCCGCTGCCGAGGTCCGGAGCGAGCGAGGAAGTCTGCCGCTGTCGAGGTACGGAGCGAGCGAGGAAGTCTGCCGCTGCCGAGGTCCGGAGCGAGCGAGAAGTCTGCCGCTGCCGAGTTCCGGAGCGAGCGAGGAAGTCTGCCGCTGCCGAGGTACGGAGCGAGCGAGGAAGTCTGCCGCTGCCGAGGTACGGAGCGAGCGAGAAAATTTGCCGCTGCTGAGGTCCGGAGCGAGCGAGGAAGTCTGCCGCTTCCGAGGTACGGAGCGAGCGAGGAAGTCTGCCGCTGCCGAGGTCCGGAGCGAGCGAGGAAGTCTGCCGCTGCCGAGGTACGGAGCGAGCGAGGAAGTCTGCCGCTGTCGAGTTCCGGAGCGAGCGAGGATGTCTGCCGCTGCCGAGGTCCGGAGCGAGCGAGGAAGTCTGCCGCTGCCGAGTTACGGAGCGAGCGAGGAAGTCTGCCGCTGCCGAGGTCCGGAGCGAGCGAGGAAGTCTGCCGCTGCCGAGTTCCGGAGCGAGCGAGGAAGTCTGCCGCTGCCGAGGTCCGGAGCGAGCGAGGAAGTCTGCCGCTGCCGAGGTACGGAGCGAGCGAGGAAGTCTGCCGCTGCCGAGGTCCGGAGCGAGCGAGGAAGTCTGCCGCTGCCGCGGTCCGGAGCGAGCAGGAAGTCTGCCGCTGCCGAGGTCCGGAGCGAGCGAGGAAGTCTGCCGCTGCCGAGGTACGGAGCGAGCGAGGAAGTCTGCCGCTGCCGAGGTACGGAGCGAGCGAGAAAATCTGCCGCTGCTGAGGTCCGGAGCGAGCGAGGAAGTCTGCCGCTGCCGAGGTACGGAGCGAGCGAGGAAGTCTGCCGCTGCCGAGGTCCGGAGCGAGCGAGGAAGTCTGCCGCTGCCGAGGTACGGAGCGAGCGAGGAAGTCTGCCGCTGCCGAGGTCCGGAGCGAGCGAGGAAGTCTGCCGCTGTCGAGGTACGGAGCGAGCGAGGAAGTCTGCCGCTGCCGAGGTCCGGAGCGAGCGAGAAGTCTGCCGCTGCCGAGGTCCGGAGCGAGCGAGGAAGTCTGCCGCTGCCGAGGTATGGAGCCAGCGAGGAAGTCTGCCGCTGCCGAGGTCCGGAGCGAGCGAGAAGTCTGCCGCTGCCGAGGTCCGGAGCGAGCGAGGAAGTCTGCCGCTGCCGAGGTACGGAGCCAGCGAGGAAGTCTGCCGCTGCCGAGGTCCGGAGCGAGCGAGAAGTCTGCCGCTGCCGAGGTACGGAGCGAGCGAGGAAGTCTGCTGCTGCCGAGGTACGGAGCGAGCGAGGAAGTCTGCCGCTGCCGAGGTCCGGAGCGAGCGAGGAAGTCTGCCGCTGCCGAGGTACGGAGCGAGCGAGGAAGTCTGCCGCTGTCGAGGTACGGAGCCAGCGAGGAAGTCTGCCGTTGCCGAGGTACGGAGCGAGCGAGGAAGTCTGCCGCTGCCGAGGTCCGGAGCGAGCGAGAAGTCTGCCGCTGCTGAGTTCCGGAGCGACCGAGGAATTCTGCCGCTGCCGAGGTCCGGAGCGAGCGAGGAAGTCTGCCGCTACCGAGTTCCGGAGCGAGCGAGGAAGTCTGCCGCTGTCGAGGTACGGAGCGAGCGAGGAAGTCTGCCGCTGTCGAGGTACGGAGCGAGCGAGGAAGTCTGCCGCTGCCGAGGTCCGGAGCGAGCGAGAAGTCTGCCGCTGCCGAGTTCCGGAGCGAGCGAGGAAGTCTGCCGCTGCCGAGGTCCGGAGCGAGCGAGGAAGTCTGCCGCTGCCGAGGTACGGAGCGAGCGAGGAAGTCTGCCGCTGCCGAGGTACGGAGCGAGCGAGGAAGTCTGCCGCTGCCGAGTTCCGGAGCGAGCGAGGATGTCTGCCGCTGCCGAGGTCCGGAGCGAGCGAGGAAGTCTGCCGCTGCCGAGGTCCGGAGCGAGCGAGGATGTCTGCCGCTGCCGAGGTCCGGAGCGAGCGAGGAAGTCAGCCGCTGCCGAGGTACGGAGCGAGCGAGGAAGTCTGCTGCTGCCGAGGTACGGAGCGAGCGAGGAAGTCTGCCGCTGCCGAGGTCCGGAGCGAGCGAGGAAGTCTGCCGCTGTCGAGGTACGGAGCGAGCGAGGAAGTCTGCCGCTGCCGAGGTCCGGAGCGAGCGAGAAGTCTGCCGCTGCCGAGTTCCGGAGCGAGCGAGGAAGTCTGCCGCTGCCGAGGTACGGAGCGAGCGAGGAAGTCTGCCGCTGCCGAGGTACGGAGCGAGCGAGGAAGTCTGCCGCTGCCGAGGTACGGAGCGAGCGAGGAAGTCTGCCGCTGCCGAGGTCCGGAGCGAGCGAGAAGTCTGCCGCTACTGAGTTCCGGAGCGACCGAGGAATTCTGCCGCTGCCGAGGTACGGAGCGAGCGAGGAAGTCTGCCGCTGCCGAGGTACGGAGCGAGCGAGGAAGTCTGCCGCTGCCGAGGTCCGGAGCGAGCGAGGAAGTCTGCCGCTGCCGAGGTACGGAGCGAGCGAGGAAGTCTGCCGCTCCCGAGGTCCGGAGCGAGAGAGGAAGTCTGCCGCTGTCGAGGTACGGAGCGAGCGAGGAAGTCTGCCGCTGCCGAGTTCCGGAGCGACCGAGGAAGTCTGCCGCTGCCGAGGTACGGAGCGAGCGAGGAAGTCTGCCGCTGCCGAGGTACGGAGCGAGCGAGGAAGTCTGCCGCAGCCGAGGTCCGGAGAGAGCGAGGAAGTCTGCCGCTGCCGAGGTCCGGAGCGAGCGAGGAAGTCTGCCGCTGCCGAGGTCCGGAGTCAGCGAGGAAGTCTGCCGCTGCCGAGGTACGGAGCGAGCGAGGAAGTCTGCCGCTGCCGAGGTACGGAGCGAGCGAGGAAGTCTGCCGCTGTCGAGGTACGGAGCGAGCGAGGAAGTCTGCCGCTGCCGAGGTCCGGAGCGAGCGAGAAGTCTGCCGCTGCCGAGTTCCGGAGCGAGCGAGGAAGTCTGCCGCTGCCAAGGTACGGAGCGAGCGAGGAAGTCTGCCGCTGCCGAGGTCCGGAGCGAGCGAGAAGTCTGCCGCTGCCGAGTTCCGGAGCGACCGAGGAATTCTGCCGCTGCCGAGGTACGGAGCGAGCGAGGAAGTCTGCCGCTGCCGAGGTCCGGAGCGAGCGAGAAGTCTGCCGCTGCTGAGTTCCGGAGCGACCGAGGAATTCTGCCGCTGCCGAGGTACGGAGCGAGCGAGGAAGTCTGCCGCTGCCGAGGTACGGAGCGAGCGAGGAAGTCTGCCGCTGCCGAGGTCCGGAGCGAGCGAGGAAGTCTGCCGCTGCCGAGGTACGGAGCGAGCGAGGAAGTCTGCCGCTCCCGAGGTCCGGAGCGAGAGAGGAAGTCTGCCGCTGTCGAGGTACGGAGCGAGCGAGGAAGTCTGCCGCTGCCGAGTTCCGGAGCGACCGAGGAAGTCTGCCGCTGCCGAGGTACGGAGCGAGCGAGGAAGTCTGCCGCTGCCGAGGTACGGAGCGAGCGAGGAAGTCTGCCGCAGCCGAGGTCCGGAGAGAGCGAGGAAGTCTGCCGCTGCCGAGGTCCGGAGCGAGCGAGGAAGTCTGCCGCTGCCGAGGTCCGGAGTCAGCGAGGAAGTCTGCCGCTGCCGAGGTACGGAGCGAGCGAGGAAGTCTGCCGCTGCCGAGGTACGGAGCGAGCGAGGAAGTCTGCCGCTGTCGAGGTACGGAGCGAGCGAGGAAGTCTGCCGCTGCCGAGGTCCGGAGCGAGCGAGAAGTCTGCCGCTGCCGAGTTCCGGAGCGAGCGAGGAAGTCTGCCGCTGCCAAGGTACGGAGCGAGCGAGGAAGTCTGCCGCTGCCGAGGTCCGGAGCGAGCGAGAAGTCTGCCGCTGCCGAGTTCCGGAGCGACCGAGGAATTCTGCCGCTGCCGAGGTACGGAGCGAGCGAGGAAGTCTGCCGCTGCCGAGGTCCGGAGCGAGCGAGGAAGTCTGCCACTGTCGAGGTACGGAGCGAGCGAGGAAGTCTGCCGCTGCCGAGTTCCGGAGCGACCGAGGAAGTCTGCCGCTGCCGAGGTACGGAGCGAGCGAGGAAGTCTGCCGCAGCCGAGGTCCGGAGAGAGCGAGGAAGTCTGCCGCTGCCGAGGTCCGGAGCGAGCGAGGAAGTCTGCCGCTGCCGAGGTCCGGAGTCAGCGAGGAAGTCTGCCGCTGCCGAGGTACGGAGCGAGCGAGGAAGTCTGCCGCTGCCGAGGTACGGAGCGAGCGAGGAAGTCTGCCGCTGTCGAGGTACGGAGCGAGCGAGGAAGTCTGCCGCTGCCGAGGTCCGGAGCGAGCGAGAAGTCTGCCGCTGCCGAGTTCCGGAGCGAGCGAGGAAGTCTGCCGCTGCCAAGGTACGGAGCGAGCGAGGAAGTCTGCCGCTGCCGAGGTCCGGAGCGAGCGAGAAGTCTGCCGCTGCCGAGTTCCGGAGCGACCGAGGAATTCTGCCGCTGCCGAGGTACGGAGCGAGCGAGGAAGTCTGCCGCTGCCGAGGTCCGGAGCGAGCGAGGAAGTCTGCCACTGTCGAGGTACGGAGCGAGCGAGGAAGTCTGCCGCTGCCGAGTTCCGGAGCGACCGAGGAAGTCTGCCGCTGCCGAGGTACGGAGCGAGCGAGGAAGTCTGCGGCTGCCGAGGTACGGAGCGAGCGAGGAAGTCTGCCGCTGCCGAGGTCCGGAGCGAGCGAGGAAGTCTGCCGCTGCCGAGGTCCGGAGCGAGCGAGGAAGTCTGCCGCTGCCGAGGTCCGGAGTGAGCGAGGAAGTCTGCCGCTGCCGAGGTACGGAGCGAGCGAGGAAGTTTGCCGCTGCCGAGGTACGGAGCGAGCGAGGAAGTCTGCCGCTGTCGAGGTACGGAGCGAGCGAGGAAGTCTGCCGCTGCCGAGGTCCGGAGCGAGCGAGAAGTCTGCCGCTGCCGAGTTCCGGAGCGAGCGAGGAAGTCTGCCGTTGCCGAGGTACGGAGCGAGCGAGGAAGTCTGCCGCTGCCGAGGTCCGGAGCGAGCGAGAAGTCTGCCGCTGCTGAGTTCCGGAGCGACCGAGGAATTCTGCCGCTGCCGAGGTACGGAGCGAGCGAGGAAGTCTGCCGCTGCCGAGGTACGGAGCGAGCGAGGAAGTCTGCCGCTGCCGAGGTGCGGAGCGAGCGAGGAAGTCTGCCGCTGCCGAGGTCCGGAGAGAGCGAGGAAGTCTGCCGCTGCCGAGGTCCGGAGCGAGCGAGGAAGTCTGCCGCTGCCGAGGTCCGGAGTCAGCGAGGAAGTCTGCCGCTGCCGAGGTACGGAGCGAGCGAGGAAGTCTGCCGCTGCCGAGGTACGGAGCGAGCGAGGAAGTCTGCCGCTGTCGAGGTACGGAGCGAGCGAGGAAGTCTGCCGCTGCCGAGGTCCGGAGCGAGCGAGAAGTCTGCCGCTGCCGAGTTCCGGAGCGAGCGAGGAAGTCTGCCGCTGCCAAGGTACGGAGCGAGCGAGGAAGTCTGCCGCTGCCGAGGTCCGGAGCGAGCGAGAAGTCTGCCGCTGCCGAGTTCCGGAGCGACCGAGGAATTCTGCCGCTGCCGAGGTACGGAGCGAGCGAGGAAGTCTGCCGCTGCCGAGGTCCGGAGCGAGCGAGGAAGTCTGCCACTGTCGAGGTACGGAGCGAGCGAGGAAGTCTGCCGCTGCCGAGTTCCGGAGCGACCGAGGAAGTCTGCCGCTGCCGAGGTACGGAGCGAGCGAGGAAGTCTGCGGCTGTCGAGGTACGGAGCGAGCGAGGAAGTCTGCCGCTGCCGAGGTCCGGAGCGAGCGAGGAAGTCTGCCGCTGCCGAGGTCCGGAGCGAGCGAGGAAGTCTGCCGCTGCCGAGGTCCGGAGCGAGCGAGGAAGTCTGCCGCTGCCGAGGTACGGAGCGAGCGAGGAAGTCTGCCGCTGCCGAGGTACGGAGCGAGCGAGGAAGTCTGCCGCTGCCGAGGTACGGAGCGAGCGAGGAAGTCTGCCGCTGCCGAGGTCCGGAGCGAGCGAGAAGTCTGCCGCTGCCGAGTTCCGGAGCGAGCAGGAAGTCTGCCGCTGCCGAGGTCCGGAGCGAGCGAGGAAGTCTGCCGCTGCCGAGGTCCGGAGTCAGCGAGGAAGTCTGCCGCTGCCGAGGTACGGAGCGAGCGAGGAAGTCTGCCGCTGCCGAGGTACGGAGCGAGCGAGGAAGTCTGCCGCTGCCGAGGTCCGGAGCGAGCGAGGAAGTCTGCCACTGTCGAGGTACGGAGCGAGCGAGGAAGTCTGCCGCTGCCGAGATACGGAGCGAGCGAGGAAGTCTGCCGCTGCCGAGGTACGGAGCTCGCGAGGAAGTCTGCCGCTGCCGAGGTACGGAGCGAGCGAGGAAGTCTGCCGCTGCCGAGGTCCGGAGCGAGCGAGAAGTCTGCCGCTGCCGAGTTCCGGAGCGAGCAGGAAGTCTGCCGCTGCCGAGGTCCGGAGCGAGCGAGGAAGTCTGCCGCTGCCGAGGTCCGGAGCGAGCGAGAAGTCTGCCGCTGCCGAGGTACGGAGCGAGCGAGGAAGTCTGCCGCTGCCGAGGTACGGAGCGAGCGAGGAAGTCTGCCGCTGCCGAGGTCCGGAGCGAGCGAGGAAGTCTGCCGCTGTCGAGGTACGGAGCGAGCGAGGAAGTCTGCCGCTGCCGAGGTACTGAGCGAGCGAGGAAGTCTGCTGCTGCCGAGGTCCGGAGCGAGCGAGGAAGTCTGCCGCTGCCGAGGTCCGGAGCGAGCGAGGAAGTCTGCCGCTGTCGAGGTACGGAGCGAGCGAGGAAGTCTGCCGCTGCCGAGGTTCGGAGCGAGCGAGAAGTCTGCCGCTGCCGAGTTCCGGAGCGAGCAGGAAGTCTGCGGCTGCCGAGGTCCGGAGCGAGCGAGGAAGTCTGCCGCTGCCGAGGTCCGGAGTGAGCGAGGAAGTCTGCCGCTGCCGAGGTACGGAGCGAGCGAGGAAGTTTGCCGCTGCCGAGGTACGGAGCGAGCGAGGAAGTCTGCCGCTGTCGAGGTACGGAGCGAGCGAGGAAGTCTGCCGCTGCCGAGGTCCGGAGCGAGCGAGAAGTCTGCCGCTGCCGAGTTCCGGAGCGAGCGAGGAAGTCTGCCGTTGCCGAGGTACGGAGCGAGCGAGGAAGTCTGCCGCTGCCGAGGTCCGGAGCGAGCGAGAAGTCTGCCGCTGCTGAGTTCCGGAGCGACCGAGGAATTCTGCCGCTGCCGAGGTACGGAGCGAGCGAGGAAGTCTGCCGCTGCCGAGGTACGGAGCGAGCGAGGAAGTCTGCCGCTGCCGAGGTGCGGAGCGAGCGAGGAAGTCTGCCGCTGCCGAGGTCCGGAGAGAGCGAGGAAGTCTGCCGCTGCCGAGGTCCGGAGCGAGCGAGGAAGTCTGCCGCTGCCGAGGTCCGGAGTCAGCGAGGAAGTCTGCCGCTGCCGAGGTACGGAGCGAGCGAGGAAGTCTGCCGCTGCCGAGGTACGGAGCGAGCGAGGAAGTCTACCGCTGTCGAGGTACGGAGCGAGCGAGGAAGTCTGCCGCTGCCGAGGTCCGGAGCGAGCGAGAAGTCTGCCGCTGCCGAGTTCCGGAGCGAGCGAGGAAGTCTGCCGCTGCCAAGGTACGGAGCGAGCGAGGAAGTCTGCCGCTGCCGAGGTCCGGAGCGAGCGAGAAGTCTGCCGCTGCCGAGTTCCGGAGCGACCGAGGAATTCTGCCGCTGCCGAGGTACGGAGCGAGCGAGGAAGTCTGCCGCTGCCGAGGTCCGGAGCGAGCGAGGAAGTCTGCCACTGTCGAGGTACGGAGCGAGCGAGGAAGTCTGCCGCTGCCGAGTTCCGGAGCGACCGAGGAAGTCTGCCGCTGCCGAGGTACGGAGCGAGCGAGGAAGTCTGCGGCTGTCGAGGTACGGAGCGAGCGAGGAAGTCTGCCGCTGCCGAGGTCCGGAGCGAGCGAGGAAGTCTGCCGCTGCCGAGGTCCGGAGCGAGCGAGGAAGTCTGCCGCTGCCGAGGTCCGGAGTGAGCGAGGAAGTCTGCCGCTGCCGAGGTACGGAGCGAGCGAGGAAGTTTGCCGCTGCCGAGGTACGGAGCGAGCGAGGAAGTCTGCCGCTGTCGAGGTACGGAGCGAGCGAGGAAGTCTGCCGCTGCCGAGGTCCGGAGCGAGCGAGAAGTCTGCCGCTGCCGAGTTCCGGAGCGAGCGAGGAAGTCTGCCGCTGCCGAGGTACGGAGCGAGCGAGGAAGTCTGCCGCTGCCGAGGTCCGGAGCGAGCGAGGAAGTTTGCCGCTGCCGAGGTACGGAGCGAGCGAGGAAGTCTGCCGCTGTCGAGGTACGGAGCGAGCGAGGAAGTCTGCCGCTGCCGAGGTCCGGAGCGAGCGAGAAGTCTGCCGCTGCCGAGTTCCGGAGCGAGCGAGGAAGTCTGCCGCTGCCGAGGTACGGAGCGAGCGAGGAAGTCTGCCGCTGTCGAGGTCCGGAGCGAGCGAGAAGTCTGCCGCTGCCGAGTTCCGGAGCGACCGAGGAAGTCTGCCGCTGCCGAGGTACGGAGCGAGCGAGGAAGTCTGCCGCTGCCGAGTTCCGGAGCGAGCGAGGAAGTCTGCCGCTGCCGAGTTCCGGAGCGAGCGAGGATGTCTGCCGCTGCCGAGGTCCGGAGCGAGCGAGGAAGTCTGCCGCTGCCGAGGTACGGAGCGAGCGAGGAAGTCTGCCGCTGCCGAGGTCCGGAGCGAGCGAGAAGTCTGCCGCTGCCGAGTTCCGGAGCGAGCAGGAAGTCTGCGGCTGCCGAGGTCCGGAGCGAGCGAGGAAGTCTGCCGCTGCCGTGGTCCGGAGCGAGCGAGAAGTCTGCCGCTGCCGAGTTCCGGAGCGAGCGAGGAAGTCTGCCGCTGCCGAGGTACGGAGCGAGCGAGGAAGTCTGCCGCTGCCGAGGTCCGGAGCGAGCGAGGAAGTCTGCCGCTGCCGAGGTACGGAGCGAGCGAGGAAGTCTGCCGCTGCCGAGGTACGGAGCGAGCGAGGAAGTCTGCCGCTGCCGAGGTCCGGAGCGAGCGAGGAAGTCTGCCGCTGTCGAGGTACGGAGCGAGCGAGGAAGTCTGCCGCTGCCGAGGTACGGAGCGAGCGAGGAAGTCTGCCGCTGCCGAGGTCCGGAGCGAGCGAGGAAGTCTGCCGCTGCCGAGGTACGGAGCGAGCGAGGAAGTCTGCCGCTGCCGAGGTACGGAGCGAGCGAGGAAGTCTGCCGCTGCCGAGGTACGGAGCGAGCGAGGAAGTCTGCCGCTGCCGAGGTCCGGAGCGAGCGAGAAGTCTGCCGCTGCCGAGTTCCGGAGCGAGCAGGAAGTCTGCCGCTGCCGAGGTCCGGAGCGAGCGAGGAAGTCTGCCGCTGCCGAGGTCCGGAGCGAGCGAGAAGTCTGCCGCTGCCGAGGTACGGAGCGAGCGAGGAAGTCTGCCGCTGCCGAGGTACGGAGCGAGCGAGGAAGTCTGCCGCTGCCGAGGTCCGGAGCGAGCGAGGAAGTCTGCCGCTGTCGAGGTACGGAGCGAGCGAGGAAGTCTGCCGCTGCCGAGGTACGGAGCGAGCGAGGAAGTCTGCCGCTGCCGAGGTACGGAGCGAGCGAGGAAGTCTGCCGCTGCCGAGGTACGGAGCGAGCGAGGAAGTCTGCCGCTGCCGAGGTCCGGAGCGAGCGAGAAGTCTGCCGCTGCCGAGTTCCGGAGCGAGCAGGAAGTCTGCCGCTGCCGAGGTCCGGAGCGAGCGAGGAAGTCTGCCGCTGCCGAGGTCCGGAGCGAGCGAGAAGTCTGCCGCTGCCGAGGTACGGAGCGAGCGAGGAAGTCTGCCGCTGTCGAGGTACGGAGCGAGCGAGGAAGTCTGCCGCTGCCGAGGTACGGAGTGAGCGAGGAAGTCTGCTGCTGCCGAGGTCCGGAGCGAGCGAGGAAGTCTGCCGCTGCCGAGGTCCGGAGCGAGCGAGGAAGTCTGCCGCTGTCGAGGTACGGAGCGAGCGAGGAAGTCTGCCGCTGCCGAGGTTCGGAGCGAGCGAGAAGTCTGCCGCTGCCGAGTTCCGGAGCGAGCAGGAAGTCTGCGGCTGCCGAGGTCCGGAGCGAGCGAGGAAGTCTGCCGCTGCCGTGGTCCGGAGCGAGCGAGAAGTCTGCCGCTGCCGAGTTCCGGAGCGAGCGAGGAAGTCTGCCGCTGCCGAGGTACGGAGCGAGCGAGGAAGTCTGCCGCTGCCGAGGTCCGGAGCGAGCGAGGAAGTCTGCCGCTGCCGAGGTCCGGAGCGAGCGAGGAAGTCTGCCGCTGCCGAGGTACGGAGCGAGCGAGGAAGTCTGCCGCTGCCGAGGTACAGAGCGAGCGAGGAAGTCTGCCGCTGCCGAGGTCCGGAGCGAGCGAGAAGTCTGCCGCTGCCGAGTTCCGGAGCGAGCAGGAAGTCTGCCGCTGCCGAGGTCCGGAGCGAGCGAGGAAGTCTGCCGCTGCCGAGGTCCGGAGCGAGCGAGAAGTCTGCCGCTGCCGAGGTACGGAGCGAGCGAGGAAGTCTGCCGCTGCCGAGGTACGGAGCGAGCGAGGAAGTCTGCCGCTGCCGAGGTCCGGAGCGAGCGAGGAAGTCTGCCGCTGTCGAGGTACGGAGCGAGCGAGGAAGTCTGCCGCTGCCGAGGTACGGAGCGAGCGAGGAAGTCTGCCGCTGCCGAGGTCCGGAGCGAGCGAGAAGTCTGCCGCTGCCGAGTTCCGGAGCGAGCAGGAAGTCTGCGGCTGCCGAGGTCCGGAGCGAGCGAGGAAGTCTGCCGCTGCCGTGGTCCGGAGCGAGCGAGAAGTCTGCCGCTGCCGAGTTCCGGAGCGAGCGAGGAAGTCTGCCGCTGCCGAGGTACGGAGCGAGCGAGAAAGTCTGCCGCTGCCGAGGTCCGGAGCGAGCGAGGAAGTCTGCCGCTGCCGAGGTACGGAGCGAGCGAGGAAGTCTGCCGCTGCCGAGGTACGGAGCGAGCGAGGAAGTCTGCCGCTGCCGAGGTCCGGAGCGAGCGAGGAAGTCTGCCGCTGTCGAGGTACGGAGCGAGCGAGGAAGTCTGCCGCTGCCGAGGTACGGAGCGAGCGAGGAAGTCTGCCGCTGCCGAGGTCCGGAGCGAGCGAGGAAGTCTGCCGCTGCCGAGGTACGGAGCGAGCGAGGAAGTCTGCCGCTGCCGAGGTACGGAGCGAGCGAGGAAGTCTGCCGCTGCCGAGGTACGGAGCGAGCGAGGAAGTCTGCCGCTGCCGAGGTCCGGAGCGAGCGAGAAGTCTGCCGCTGCCGAGTTCCGGAGCGAGCAGGAAGTCTGCCGCTGCCGAGGTCCGGAGCGAGCGAGGAAGTCTGCCGCTGCCGAGGTCCGGAGCGAGCGAGAAGTCTGCCGCTGCCGAGGTACGGAGCGAGCGAGGAAGTCTGCCGCTGCCGAGGTACGGAGCGAGCGAGGAAGTCTGCCGCTGCCGAGGTCCGGAGCGAGCGAGGAAGTCTGCCGCTGTCGAGGTACGGAGCGAGCGAGGAAGTCTGCCGCTGCCGAGGTACGGAGCGAGCGAGGAAGTCTGCCGCTGCCGAGGTACGGAGCGAGCGAGGAAGTCTGCCGCTGCCGAGGTACGGAGCGAGCGAGGAAGTCTGCCGCTGCCGAGGTCCGGAGCGAGCGAGAAGTCTGCCGCTGCCGAGTTCCGGAGCGAGCAGGAAGTCTGCCGCTGCCGAGGTCCGGAGCGAGCGAGGAAGTCTGCCGCTGCCGAGGTCCGGAGCGAGCGAGAAGTCTGCCGCTGCCGAGGTACGGAGCGAGCGAGGAAGTCTGCCGCTGCCGAGGTACGGAGCGAGCGAGGAAGTCTGCCGCTGCCGAGGTCCGGAGCGAGCGAGGAAGTCTGCCGCTGTCGAGGTACGGAGCGAGCGAGGAAGTCTGCCGCTGCCGAGGTACGGAGCGAGCGAGGAAGTCTGCTGCTGCCGAGGTCCGGAGCGAGCGAGGAAGTCTGCCGCTGCCGAGGTCCGGAGCGAGCGAGGAAGTCTGCCGCTGTCGAGGTACGGAGCGAGCGAGGAAGTCTGCCGCTGCCGAGGTTCGGAGCGAGCGAGAAGTCTGCCGCTGCCGAGTTCCGGAGCGAGCAGGAAGTCTGCGGCTGCCGAGGTCCGGAGCGAGCGAGGAAGTCTGCCGCTGCCGTGGTCCGGAGCGAGCGAGAAGTCTGCCGCTGCCGAGTTCCGGAGCGAGCGAGGAAGTCTGCCGCTGCCGAGGTACGGAGCGAGCGAGGAAGTCTGCCGCTGCCGAGGTCCGGAGCGAGCGAGGAAGTCTGCCGCTGCCGAGGTCCGGAGCGAGCGAGGAAGTCTGCCGCTGCCGAGGTACGGAGCGAGCGAGGAAGTCTGCCGCTGCCGAGGTACAGAGCGAGCGAGGAAGTCTGCCGCTGCCGAGGTCCGGAGCGAGCGAGAAGTCTGCCGCTGCCGAGTTCCGGAGCGAGCAGGAAGTCTGCCGCTGCCGAGGTCCGGAGCGAGCGAGGAAGTCTGCCGCTGCCGAGGTCCGGAGCGAGCGAGAAGTCTGCCGCTGCCGAGGTACGGAGCGAGCGAGGAAGTCTGCCGCTGCCGAGGTACGGAGCGAGCGAGGAAGTCTGCCGCTGCCGAGGTCCGGAGCGAGCGAGGAAGTCTGCCGCTGTCGAGGTACGGAGCGAGCGAGGAAGTCTGCCGCTGCCGAGGTACGGAGCGAGCGAGGAAGTCTGCCGCTGCCGAGGTCCGGAGCGAGCGAGAAGTCTGCCGCTGCCGAGTTCCGGAGCGAGCAGGAAGTCTGCCGCTGCCGAGGTCCGGAGCGAGCGAGGAAGTCTGCCGCTGCCGAGGTCCGGAGCGAGCGAGAAGTCTGCCGCTGCCGAGGTACGGAGCGAGCGAGGAAGTCTGCCGCTGCCGAGGTACGGAGCGAGCGAGGAAGTCTGCCGCTGCCGAGGTCCGGAGCGAGCGAGGAAGTCTGCCGCTGCCGAGGTACGGAGCGAGCGAGGAAGTCTGCCGCTGCCGAGGTCCGGAGCGAGCGAGAAGTCTGCCGCTGCCGAGTTCCGGAGCGACCGAGGAAGTCTGCCGCTGCCGAGGTACGGAGCGAGCGAGGAAGTCTGCCGCTGCCGAGGTACGGAGCGAGCGAGGAAGTCTGCCGCTGCCGAGGTACGGAGCGAGCGAGGAAGTCTGCCGCTGCCGAGGTCCGGAGCGAGCGAGGAAGTCTGCCGCTGCCGAGGTACGGAGCGAGCGAGAAGTCTGCCGCTGCCGAGTTCCGGAGCGAGCGAGGAAGTCTGCCGCTGCCGAGGTACGGAGCGAGCGAGGAAGTCTGCCGCTGCCGAGGTCCGGAGCGAGCGAGGAAGTCTGCCGCTGCCGAGGTACGGAGCGAGCGAGGAAGTCTGCCGCTGCCGAGGTACGGAGCGAGCGAGGAAGTCTGCCGCTGCCGAGGTCCGGAGCGAGCGAGAAGTCTGCCGCTGCCGAGTTCCGGAGCGAGCAGGAAGTCTGCCGCTGCCGAGGTCCGGAGCGAGCGAGGAAGTCTGCCGCTGCCGAGGTCCGGAGCGAGCGAGAAGTCTGCCGCTGCCGAGGTACGGAGCGAGCGAGGAAGTCTGCCGCTGCCGAGGTACGGAGCGAGCGAGGAAGTCTGCCGCTGCCGAGGTCCGGAGCGAGCGAGGAAGTCTGCCGCTGTCGAGGTACGGAGCGAGCGAGGAAGTCTGCCGCTGCCGAGGTACGGAGCGAGCGAGGAAGTCTGCCGCTGCCGAGGTACGGAGCGAGCGAGGAAGTCTGCCGCTGCCGAGGTACGGAGCGAGCGAGGAAGTCTGCCGCTGCCGAGGTCCGGAGCGAGCGAGAAGTCTGCCGCTGCCGAGTTCCGGAGCGAGCAGGAAGTCTGCCGCTGCCGAGGTCCGGAGCGAGCGAGGAAGTCTGCCGCTGCCGAGGTCCGGAGCGAGCGAGAAGTCTGCCGCTGCCGAGGTACGGAGCGAGCGAGGAAGTCTGCCGCTGCCGAGGTACGGAGCGAGCGAGGAAGTCTGCCGCTGCCGAGGTCCGGAGCGAGCGAGGAAGTCTGCCGCTGTCGAGGTACGGAGCGAGCGAGGAAGTCTGCCGCTGCCGAGGTACGGAGCGAGCGAGGAAGTCTGCTGCTGCCGAGGTCCGGAGCGAGCGAGGAAGTCTGCCGCTGCCGAGGTCCGGAGCGAGCGAGGAAGTCTGCCGCTGTCGAGGTACGGAGCGAGCGAGGAAGTCTGCCGCTGCCGAGGTTCGGAGCGAGCGAGAAGTCTGCCGCTGCCGAGTTCCGGAGCGAGCAGGAAGTCTGCGGCTGCCGAGGTCCGGAGCGAGCGAGGAAGTCTGCCGCTGCCGTGGTCCGGAGCGAGCGAGAAGTCTGCCGCTGCCGAGTTCCGGAGCGAGCGAGGAAGTCTGCCGCTGCCGAGGTACGGAGCGAGCGAGGAAGTCTGCCGCTGCCGAGGTCCGGAGCGAGCGAGGAAGTCTGCCGCTGCCGAGGTCCGGAGCGAGCGAGGAAGTCTGCCGCTGTCGAGGTACGGAGCGAGCGAGGAAGTCTGCCGCTGCCGAGGTACGGAGCGAGCGAGGAAGTCTGCCGCTGCCGAGGTCCGGAGCGAGCGAGAAGTCTGCCGCTGCCGAGTTCCGGAGCGAGCAGGAAGTCTGCGGCTGCCGAGGTCCGGAGCAAGCGAGGAAGTCTGCCGCTGCCGTGGTCCGGAGCGAGCGAGAAGTCTGCCGCTGCCGAGTTCCGGAGCGAGCGAGGAAGTCTGCCGCTGCCGAGGTACGGAGCGAGCGAGAAAGTCTGCCGCTGCCGAGGTCCGGAGCGAGCGAGGAAGTCTGCCGCTGCCGAGGTACGGAGCGAGCGAGGAAGTCTGCCGCTGCCGAGGTACGGAGCGAGCGAGGAAGTCTGCCGCTGCCGAGGTCCGGAGCGAGCGAGGAAGTCTGCCGCTGTCGAGGTACGGAGCGAGCGAGGAAGTCTGCCGCTGCCGAGGTACGGAGCGAGCGAGGAAGTCTGCCGCTGCCGAGGTCCGGAGCGAGCGAGGAAGTCTGCCGCTGCCGAGGTACGGAGCGAGCGAGGAAGTCTGCCGCTGCCGAGGTACGGAGCGAGCGAGGAAGTCTGCCGCTGCCGAGGTACGGAGCGAGCGAGGAAGTCTGCCGCTGCCGAGGTCCGGAGCGAGCGAGAAGTCTGCCGCTGCCGAGTTCCGGAGCGAGCAGGAAGTCTGCCGCTGCCGAAGTCCGGAGCGAGCGAGGAAGTCTGCCGCTGCCGAGGTCCGGAGCGAGCGAGAAGTCTGCCGCTGCCGAGGTACGGAGCGAGCGAGGAAGTCTGCCGCTGCCGAGGTACGGAGCGAGCGAGGAAGTCTGCCGCTGCCGAGGTCCGGAGCGAGCGAGGAAGTCTGCCGCTGTCGAGGTACGGAGCGAGCGAGGAAGTCTGCCGCTGCCGAGGTACGGAGCGAGCGAGGAAGTCTGCCGCTGCCGAGGTACGGAGCGAGCGAGGAAGTCTGCCGCTGCCGAGGTACGGAGCGAGCGAGGAAGTCTGCCGCTGCCGAGGTCCGGAGCGAGCGAGAAGTCTGCCGCTGCCGAGTTCCGGAGCGAGCAGGAAGTCTGCCGCTGCCGAGGTCCGGAGCGAGCGAGGAAGTCTGCCGCTGCCGAGGTCCGGAGCGAGCGAGAAGTCTGCCGCTGCCGAGGTACGGAGCGAGCGAGGAAGTCTGCCGCTGCCGAGGTACGGAGCGAGCGAGGAAGTCTGCCGCTGCCGAGGTCCGGAGCGAGCGAGGAAGTCTGCCGCTGTCGAGGTACGGAGCGAGCGAGGAAGTCTGCCGCTGCCGAGGTACGGAGCGAGCGAGGAAGTCTGCTGCTGCCGAGGTCCGGAGCGAGCGAGGAAGTCTGCCGCTGCCGAGGTCCGGAGCGAGCGAGGAAGTCTGCCGCTGTCGAGGTACGGAGCGAGCGAGGAAGTCTGCCGCTGCCGAGGTTCGGAGCGAGCGAGAAGTCTGCCGCTGCCGAGTTCCGGAGCGAGCAGGAAGTCTGCGGCTGCCGAGGTCCGGAGCGAGCGAGGAAGTCTGCCGCTGCCGTGGTCCGGAGCGAGCGAGAAGTCTGCCGCTGCCGAGTTCCGGAGCGAGCGAGGAAGTCTGCCGCTGCCGAGGTACGGAGCGAGCGAGGAAGTCTGCCGCTGCCGAGGTCCGGAGCGAGCGAGGAAGTCTGCCGCTGCCGAGGTCCGGAGCGAGCGAGGAAGTCTGCCACTGCCGAGGTACGGAGCGAGCGAGGAAGTCTGCCGCTGCCGAGGTACAGAGCGAGCGAGGAAGTCTGCCGCTGCCGAGGTCCGGAGCGAGCGAGAAGTCTGCCGCTGCCGAGTTCCGGAGCGAGCAGGAAGTCTGCCGCTGCCGAGGTCCGGAGCGAGCGAGGAAGTCTGCCGCTGCCGAGGTCCGGAGCGAGCGAGAAGTCTGCCGCTGCCGAGGTACGGAGCGAGCGAGGAAGTCTGCCGCTGCCGAGGTACGGAGCGAGCGAGGAAGTCTGCCGCTGCCGAGGTCCGGAGCGAGCGAGGAAGTCTGCCGCTGTCGAGGTACGGAGCGAGCGAGGAAGTCTGCCGCTGCCGAGGTACGGAGCGAGCGAGGAAGTCTGCCGCTGCCGAGGTCCGGAGCGAGCGAGAAGTCTGCCGCTGCCGAGTTCCGGAGCGAGCAGGAAGTCTGCCGCTGCCGAGGTCCGGAGCGAGCGAGGAAGTCTGCCGCTGCCGAGGTCCGGAGCGAGCGAGAAGTCTGCCGCTGCCGAGGTACGGAGCGAGCGAGGAAGTCTGCCGCTGCCGAGGTACGGAGCGAGCGAGGAAGTCTGCCGCTGCCGAGGTCCGGAGCGAGCGAGGAAGTCTGCCGCTGCCGAGGTACGGAGCGAGCGAGGAAGTCTGCCGCTGCCGAGGTCCGGAGCGAGCGAGAAGTCTGCCGCTGCCGAGTTCCGGAGCGACCGAGGAAGTCTGCCGCTGCCGAGGTACGGAGCGAGCGAGGAAGTCTGCCGCTGCCGAGGTACGGAGCGAGCGAGGAAGTCTGCCGCTGCCGAGGTACGGAGCGAGCGAGGAAGTCTGCCGCTGCCGAGGTCCGGAGCGAGCGAGGAAGTCTGCCGCTGCCGAGGTACGGAGCGAGCGAGAAGTCTGCCGCTGCCGAGTTCCGGAGCGAGCGAGGAAGTCTGCCGCTGCCGAGGTACGGAGCGAGCGAGGAAGTCTGCCGCTGCCGAGGTCCGGAGCGAGCGAGGAAGTCTGCCGCTGCCGAGGTACGGAGCGAGCGAGGAAGTCTGCCGCTGCCGAGGTACGGAGCGAGCGAGGAAGTCTGCCGCTGCCGAGGTCCGGAGCGAGCGAGAAGTCTGCCGCTGCCGAGTTCCGGAGCGAGCAGGAAGTCTGCCGCTGCCTAGGTCCGGAGCGAGCGAGGAAGTCTGCCGCTGCCGAGGTCCGGAGCGAGCGAGAAGTCTGCCGCTGCCGAGGTACGGAGCGAGCGAGGAAGTCTGCCGCTGCCGAGGTACGGAGCGAGCGAGGAAGTCTGCCGCTGCCGAGGTACGGAGCGAGCGAGGAAGTCTGCCGCTGCCGAGGTACGGAGCGAGCGAGGAAGTCTGCCGCTGCCGAGGTACGGAGCGAGCGAGGAAGTCTGCCGCTGCCGAGGTCCGGAGCGAGCGAGAAGTCTGCCGCTGCCGAGTTCCGGAGCGAGCAGGAAGTCTGCCGCTGCCGAGGTCCGGAGCGAGCGAGGAAGTCTGCCGCTGCCGAGGTCCGGAGCGAGCGAGAAGTCTGCCGCTGCCGAGGTACGGAGCGAGCGAGGAAGTCTGCCGCTGCCGAGGTACGGAGCGAGCGAGGAAGTCTGCCGCTGCCGAGGTCCGGAGCGAGCGAGGAAGTCTGCCGCTGTCGAGGTACGGAGCGAGCGAGGAAGTCTGCCGCTGCCGAGGTACGGAGCGAGCGAGGAAGTCTGCTGCTGCCGAGGTCCGGAGCGAGCGAGGAAGTCTGCCGCTGCCGAGGTCCGGAGCGAGCGAGGAAGTCTGCCGCTGTCGAGGTACGGAGCGAGCGAGGAAGTCTGCCGCTGCCGAGGTTCGGAGCGAGCGAGAAGTCTGCCGCTGCCGAGTTCCGGAGCGAGCAGGAAGTCTGCGGCTGCCGAGGTCCGGAGCGAGCGAGGAAGTCTGCCGCTGCCGTGGTCCGGAGCGAGCGAGAAGTCTGCCGCTGCCGAGTTCCGGAGCGAGCGAGGAAGTCTGCCGCTGCCGAGGTACGGAGCGAGCGAGGAAGTCTGCCGCTGCCGAGGTCCGGAGCGAGCGAGGAAGTCTGCCGCTGCCGAGGTACGGAGCGAGCGAGGAAGTCTGCCGCTGCCGAGGTCCGGAGCGAGCGAGAAGTCTGCCGCTGCCGAGTTCCGGAGCGAGCAGGAAGTCTGCCGCTGCCGAGGTCCGGAGCGAGCGAGGAAGTCTGCCGCTGCCGAGGTCCGGAGCGAGCGAGAAGTCTGCCGCTGCCGAGGTACGGAGCGAGCGAGGAAGTCTGCCGCTGCCGAGGTACGGAGCGAGCGAGGAAGTCTGCCGCTGCCGAGGTCCGGAGCGAGCGAGGAAGTCTGCCGCTGTCGAGGTACGGAGCGAGCGAGGAAGTCTGCCGCTGCCGAGGTACGGAGCGAGCGAGGAAGTCTGCTGCTGCCGAGGTCCGGAGCGAGCGAGGAAGTCTGCCGCTGCCGAGGTCCGGAGCGAGCGAGGAAGTCTGCCGCTGTCGAGGTACGGAGCGAGCGAGGAAGTCTGCCGCTGCCGAGGTCCGGAGCGAGCGAGAAGTCTGCCGCTGCCGAGTTCCGGAGCGAGCGAGGAAGTCTGCCGCTGCCGAGGTACGGAGCGAGCGAGGAAGTCTGCCGCTGCCGAGGTCCGGAGCGAGCGAGAAGTCTGCCGCTGCCGAGTTCCGGAGCGACCGAGGAAGTCTGCCGCTGCCGAGGTACGGAGCGAGCGAGGAAGTCTGCCGCTGCCGAGGTACGGAGCGAGCGAGGAAGTCTGCCGCTGCCGAGGTACGGAGCGAGCGAGGAAGTCTGCCGCTGCCGAGGTCCGGAGCGAGCGAGGAAGTCTGCCGCTGCCGAGGTACGGAGCGAGCGAGAAGTCTGCCGCTGCCGAGTTCCGGAGCGAGCGAGGAAGTCTGCCGCTGCCGAGGTACGGAGCGAGCGAGGAAGTCTGCCGCTGCCGAGGTCCGGAGCGAGCGAGGAAGTCTGCCGCTGCCGAGGTACGGAGCGAGCGAGGAAGTCTGCCGCTGCCGAGGTACGGAGCGAGCGAGGAAGTCTGCCGCTGCCGAGGTCCGGAGCGAGCGAGGAAGTCTGCCGCTGCCGAGGTACGGAGCGAGCGAGGAAGTCTGCCGCTGCCGAGGTCCGGAGCGAGCGAGAAGTCTGCCGCTGCCGAGTTCCGGAGCGAGCAGGAAGTCTGCCGCTGCCGAGGTCCGGAGCGAGCGAGGAAGTCTGCCGCTGCCGAGGTCCGGAGCGAGCGAGGAAGTCTGCCGCTGCCGAGGTACGGAGCGAGCGAGAAGTCTGCCGCTGCCGAGTTCCGGAGCGAGCGAGGAAGTCTGCCGCTGCCGAGGTACGGAGCGAGCGAGGAAGTCTGCCGCTGCCGAGGTCCGGAGCGAGCGAGGAAGTCTGCCGCTGCCGAGGTACGGAGCGAGCGAGGAAGTCTGCCGCTGCCGAGGTACGGAGCGAGCGAGGAAGTCTGCCGCTGCCGAGGTCCGGAGCGAGCGAGGAAGTCTGCCGCTGCCGAGGTACGGAGCGAGCGAGGAAGTCTGCCGCTGCCGAGGTCCGGAGCGAGCGAGAAGTCTGCCGCTGCCGAGTTCCGGAGCGAGCAGGAAGTCTGCCGCTGCCGAGGTCCGGAGCGAGCGAGGAAGTCTGCCGCTGCCGAGGTCCGGAGCGAGCGAGAAGTCTGCCGCTGCCGAGGTACGGAGCGAGCGAGGAAGTCTGCCGCTGCCGAGGTACGGAGCGAGCGAGGAAGTCTGCCGCTGCCGAGGTCCGGAGCGAGCGAGGAAGTCTGCCGCTGTCGAGGTACGGAGCGAGCGAGGAAGTCTGCCGCTGCCGAGGTACGGAGCGAGCGAGGAAGTCTGCTGCTGCCGAGGTCCGGAGCGAGCGAGGAAGTCTGCCGCTGCCGAGGTCCGGAGCGAGCGAGGAAGTCTGCCGCTGTCGAGGTACGGAGCGAGCGAGGAAGTCTGCCGCTGCCGAGGTTCGGAGCGAGCGAGAAGTCTGCCGCTGCCGAGTTCCGGAGCGAGCAGGAAGTCTGCGGCTGCCGAGGTCCGGAGCGAGCGAGGAAGTCTGCCGCTGCCGTGGTCCGGAGCGAGCGAGAAGTCTGCCGCTGCCGAGTTCCGGAACGAGCGAGGAAGTCTGCCGCTGCCGAGGTACGGAGCGAGCGAGGAAGTCTGCCGCTGCCGAGGTCCGGAGCGAGCGAGGAAGTCTGCCGCTGCCGAGGTCCGGAGCGAGCGAGGAAGTCTGCCACTGCCGAGGTACGGAGCGAGCGAGGAAGTCTGCCGCTGCCGAGGTACAGAGCGAGCGAGGAAGTCTGCCGCTGCCGAGGTCCGGAGCGAGCGAGAAGTCTGCCGCTGCCGAGTTCCGGAGCGAGCAGGAAGTCTGCCGCTGCCGAGGTCCGGAGCGAGCGAGGAAGTCTGCCGCTGCCGAGGTCCGGAGCGAGCGAGAAGTCTGCCGCTGCCGAGGTACGGAGCGAGCGAGGAAGTCTGCCGCTGCCGAGGTACGGAGCGAGCGAGGAAGTCTGCCGCTGCCGAGGTCCGGAGCGAGCGAGGAAGTCTGCCGCTGTCGAGGTACGGAGCGAGCGAGGAAGTCTGCCGCTGCCGAGGTACGGAGCGAGCGAGGAAGTCTGCCGCTGCCGAGGTCCGGAGCGAGCGAGAAGTCTGCCGCTGCCGAGTTCCGGAGCGAGCAGGAAGTCTGCCGCTGCCGAGGTCCGGAGCGAGCGAGGAAGTCTGCCGCTGCCGAGGTCCGGAGCGAGCGAGAAGTCTGCCGCTGCCGAGGTACGGAGCGAGCGAGGAAGTCTGCCGCTGCCGAGGTACGGAGCGAGCGAGGAAGTCTGCCGCTGCCGAGGTCCGGAGCGAGCGAGGAAGTCTGCCGCTGCCGAGGTACGGAGCGAGCGAGGAAGTCTGCCGCTGCCGAGGTCCGGAGCGAGCGAGAAGTCTGCCGCTGCCGAGTTCCGGAGCGACCGAGGAAGTCTGCCGCTGCCGAGGTACGGAGCGAGCGAGGAAGTCTGCCGCTGCCGAGGTACGGAGCGAGCGAGGAAGTCTGCCGCTGCCGAGGTACGGAGCGAGCGAGGAAGTCTGCCGCTGCCGAGGTCCGGAGCGAGCGAGGAAGTCTGCCGCTGCCGAGGTACGGAGCGAGCGAGAAGTCTGCCGCTGCCGAGTTCCGGAGCGAGCGAGGAAGTCTGCCGCTGCCGAGGTACGGAGCGAGCGAGGAAGTCTGCCGCTGCCGAGGTCCGGAGCGAGCGAGGAAGTCTGCCGCTGCCGAGGTACGGAGCGAGCGAGGAAGTCTGCCGCTGCCGAGGTACGGAGCGAGCGAGGAAGTCTGCCGCTGCCGAGGTCCGGAGCGAGCGAGAAGTCTGCCGCTGCCGAGTTCCGGAGCGAGCAGGAAGTCTGCCGCTGCCGAGGTCCGGAGCGAGCGAGGAAGTCTGCCGCTGCCGAGGTCCGGAGCGAGCGAGAAGTCTGCCGCTGCCGAGGTACGGAGCGAGCGAGGAAGTCTGCCGCTGCCGAGGTACGGAGCGAGCGAGGAAGTCTGCCGCTGCCGAGGTACGGAGCGAGCGAGGAAGTCTGCCGCTGCCGAGGTACGGAGCGAGCGAGGAAGTCTGCCGCTGCCGAGGTACGGAGCGAGCGAGGAAGTCTGCCGCTGCCGAGGTCCGGAGCGAGCGAGAAGTCTGCCGCTGCCGAGTTCCGGAGCGAGCAGGAAGTCTGCCGCTGCCGAGGTCCGGAGCGAGCGAGGAAGTCTGCCGCTGCCGAGGTCCGGAGCGAGCGAGAAGTCTGCCGCTGCCGAGGTACGGAGCGAGCGAGGAAGTCTGCCGCTGCCGAGGTACGGAGCGAGCGAGGAAGTCTGCCGCTGCCGAGGTCCGGAGCGAGCGAGGAAGTCTGCCGCTGTCGAGGTACGGAGCGAGCGAGGAAGTCTGCCGCTGCCGAGGTACGGAGCGAGCGAGGAAGTCTGCTGCTGCCGAGGTCCGGAGCGAGCGAGGAAGTCTGCCGCTGCCGAGGTCCGGAGCGAGCGAGGAAGTCTGCCGCTGTCGAGGTACGGAGCGAGCGAGGAAGTCTGCCGCTGCCGAGGTTCGGAGCGAGCGAGAAGTCTGCCGCTGCCGAGTTCCGGAGCGAGCAGGAAGTCTGCGGCTGCCGAGGTCCGGAGCGAGCGAGGAAGTCTGCCGCTGCCGTGGTCCGGAGCGAGCGAGAAGTCTGCCGCTGCCGAGTTCCGGAGCGAGCGAGGAAGTCTGCCGCTGCCGAGGTACGGAGCGAGCGAGGAAGTCTGCCGCTGCCGAGGTCCGGAGCGAGCGAGGAAGTCTGCCGCTGCCGAGGTCCGGAGCGAGCGAGGAAGTCTGCCGCTGCCGAGGTACGGAGCGAGCGAGGAAGTCTGCCGCTGCCGAGGTACGGAGCGAGCGAGGAAGTCTGCCGCTGCCGAGGTCCGGAGCGAGCGAGAAGTCTGCCGCTGCCGAGTTCCGGAGCGAGCAGGAAGTCTGCCGCTGCCGAGGTCCGGAGCGAGCGAGGAAGTCTGCCGCTGCCGAGGTCCGGAGCGAGCGAGAAGTCTGCCGCTGCCGAGGTACGGAGCGAGCGAGGAAGTCTGCCGCTGCCGAGGTACGGAGCGAGCGAGGAAGTCTGCCGCTGCCGAGGTCCGGAGCGAGCGAGGAAGTCTGCCGCTGTCGAGGTACGGAGCGAGCGAGGAAGTCTGCCGCTGCCGAGGTACGGAGCGAGCGAGGAAGTCTGCTGCTGCCGAGGTCCGGAGCGAGCGAGGAAGTCTGCCGCTGCCGAGGTCCGGAGCGAGCGAGGAAGTCTGCCGCTGTCGAGGTACGGAGCGAGCGAGGAAGTCTGCCGCTGCCGAGGTCCGGAGCGAGCGAGAAGTCTGCCGCTGCCGAGTTCCGGAGCGAGCGAGGAAGTCTGCCGCTGCCGAGGTACGGAGCGAGCGAGGAAGTCTGCCGCTGCCGAGGTCCGGAGCGAGCGAGAAGTCTGCCGCTGCCGAGTTCCGGAGCGACCGAGGAAGTCTGCCGCTGCCGAGGTACGGAGCGAGCGAGGAAGTCTGCCGCTGCCGAGGTACGGAGCGAGCGAGGAAGTCTGCCGCTGCCGAGGTACGGAGCGAGCGAGGAAGTCTGCCGCTGCCGAGGTCCGGAGCGAGCGAGGAAGTCTGCCGCTGCCGAGGTACGGAGCGAGCGAGAAGTCTGCCGCTGCCGAGTTCCGGAGCGAGCGAGGAAGTCTGCCGCTGCCGAGGTACGGAGCGAGCGAGGAAGTCTGCCGCTGCCGAGGTCCGGAGCGAGCGAGGAAGTCTGCCGCTGCCGAGGTACGGAGCGAGCGAGGAAGTCTGCCGCTGCCGAGGTACGGAGCGAGCGAGGAAGTCTGCCGCTGCCGAGGTCCGGAGCGAGCGAGGAAGTCTGCCGCTGCCGAGGTACGGAGCGAGCGAGGAAGTCTGCCGCTGCCGAGGTCCGGAGCGAGCGAGAAGTCTGCCGCTGCCGAGTTCCGGAGCGAGCAGGAAGTCTGCCGCTGCCGAGGTCCGGAGCGAGCGAGGAAGTCTGCCGCTGCCGAGGTCCGGAGCGAGCGAGGAAGTCTGCCGCTGCCGAGGTACGGAGCGAGCGAGAAGTCTGCCGCTGCCGAGTTCCGGAGCGAGCGAGGAAGTCTGCCGCTGCCGAGGTACGGAGCGAGCGAGGAAGTCTGCCGCTGCCGAGGTCCGGAGCGAGCGAGGAAGTCTGCCGCTGCCGAGGTACGGAGCGAGCGAGGAAGTCTGCCGCTGCCGAGGTACGGAGCGAGCGAGGAAGTCTGCCGCTGCCGAGGTCCGGAGCGAGCGAGGAAGTCTGCCGCTGCCGAGGTACGGAGCGAGCGAGGAAGTCTGCCGCTGCCGAGGTCCGGAGCGAGCGAGAAGTCTGCCGCTGCCGAGTTCCGGAGCGAGCAGGAAGTCTGCCGCTGCCGAGGTCCGGAGCGAGCGAGGAAGTCTGCCGCTGCCGAGGTCCGGAGCGAGCGAGAAGTCTGCCGCTGCCGAGGTACGGAGCGAGCGAGGAAGTCTGCCGCTGCCGAGGTACGGAGCGAGCGAGGAAGTCTGCCGCTGCCGAGGTCCGGAGCGAGCGAGGAAGTCTGCCGCTGTCGAGGTACGGAGCGAGCGAGGAAGTCTGCCGCTGCCGAGGTACGGAGCGAGCGAGGAAGTCTGCTGCTGCCGAGGTCCGGAGCGAGCGAGGAAGTCTGCCGCTGCCGAGGTCCGGAGCGAGCGAGGAAGTCTGCCGCTGTCGAGGTACGGAGCGAGCGAGGAAGTCTGCCGCTGCCGAGGTTCGGAGCGAGCGAGAAGTCTGCCGCTGCCGAGTTCCGGAGCGAGCAGGAAGTCTGCGGCTGCCGAGGTCCGGAGCGAGCGAGGAAGTCTGCCGCTGCCGTGGTCCGGAGCGAGCGAGAAGTCTGCCGCTGCCGAGTTCCGGAGCGAGCGAGGAAGTCTGCCGCTGCCGAGGTACGGAGCGAGCGAGGAAGTCTGCCGCTGCCGAGGTCCGGAGCGAGCGAGGAAGTCTGCCGCTGCCGAGGTCCGGAGCGAGCGAGGAAGTCTGCCGCTGCCGAGGTACGGAGCGAGCGAGGAAGTCTGCCGCTGCCGAGGTACAGAGCGAGCGAGGAAGTCTGCCGCTGCCGAGGTCCGGAGCGAGCGAGAAGTCTGCCGCTGCCGAGTTCCGGAGCGAGCAGGAAGTCTGCCGCTGCCGAGGTCCGGAGCGAGCGAGGAAGTCTGCCGCTGCCGAGGTCCGGAGCGAGCGAGAAGTCTGCCGCTGCCGAGGTACGGAGCGAGCGAGGAAGTCTGCCGCTGCCGAGGTACGGAGCGAGCGAGGAAGTCTGCCGCTGCCGAGGTCCGGAGCGAGCGAGGAAGTCTGCCGCTGTCGAGGTACGGAGCGAGCGAGGAAGTCTGCCGCTGCCGAGGTACGGAGCGAGCGAGGAAGTCTGCCGCTGCCGAGGTCCGGAGCGAGCGAGAAGTCTGCCGCTGCCGAGTTCCGGAGCGAGCAGGAAGTCTGCCGCTGCCGAGGTCCGGAGCGAGCGAGGAAGTCTGCCGCTGCCGAGGTCCGGAGCGAGCGAGAAGTCTGCCGCTGCCGAGGTACGGAGCGAGCGAGGAAGTCTGCCGCTGCCGAGGTACGGAGCGAGCGAGGAAGTCTGCCGCTGCCGAGGTCCGGAGCGAGCGAGGAAGTCTGCCGCTGCCGAGGTACGGAGCGAGCGAGAAGTCTGCCGCTGCCGAGTTCCGGAGCGAGCGAGGAAGTCTGCCGCTGCCGAGGTACGGAGCGAGCGAGGAAGTCTGCCGCTGCCGAGGTCCGGAGCGAGCGAGGAAGTCTGCCGCTGCCGAGGTACGGAGCGAGCGAGGAAGTCTGCCGCTGCCGAGGTACGGAGCGAGCGAGGAAGTCTGCCGCTGCCGAGGTCCGGAGCGAGCGAGAAGTCTGCCGCTGCCGAGTTCCGGAGCGAGCAGGAAGTCTGCCGCTGCCGAGGACCGGAGCGAGCGAGGAAGTCTGCCGCTGCCGAGGTCCGGAGCGAGCGAGAAGTCTGCCGCTGCCGAGGTACGGAGCGAGCGAGGAAGTCTGCCGCTGCCGAGGTACGGAGCGAGCGAGGAAGTCTGCCGCTGCCGAGGTCCGGAGCGAGCGAGGAAGTCTGCCGCTGTCGAGGTACGGAGCGAGCGAGGAAGTCTGCCGCTGCCGAGGTACGGAGCGAGCGAGGAAGTCTGCCGCTGTCGAGGTACGGAGCGAGCGAGGAAGTCTGCCGCTGCCGAGGTACGGAGCGAGCGAGGAAGTCTGCCGCTGCCGAGGTACGGAGCGAGCGAGGAAGTCTGCCGCTGCCGAGGTACGGAGCGAGCGAGGAAGTCTGCCGCTGCCGAGGTCCGGAGCGAGCGAGAAGTCTGCCGCTGCCGAGTTCCGGAGCGAGCAGGAAGTCTGCCGCTGCCGAGGTCCGGAGCGAGCGAGGAAGTCTGCCGCTGCCGAGGTCCGGAGCGAGCGAGAAGTCTGCCGCTGCCGAGGTACGGAGCGAGCGAGGAAGTCTGCCGCTGCCGAGGTACGGAGCGAGCGAGGAAGTCTGCCGCTGCCGAGGTCCGGAGCGAGCGAGGAAGTCTGCCGCTGTCGAGGTACGGAGCGAGCGAGGAAGTCTGCCGCTGCCGAGGTACGGAGCGAGCGAGGAAGTCTGCTGCTGCCGAGGTCCGGAGCGAGCGAGGAAGTCTGCCGCTGCCGAGGTCCGGAGCGAGCGAGGAAGTCTGCCGCTGTCGAGGTACGGAGCGAGCGAGGAAGTCTGCCGCTGCCGAGGTTCGGAGCGAGCGAGAAGTCTGCCGCTGCCGAGTTCCGGAGCGAGCAGGAAGTCTGCGGCTGCCGAGGTCCGGAGCGAGCGAGGAAGTCTGCCGCTGCCGTGGTCCGGAGCGAGCGAGAAGTCTGCCGCTGCCGAGTTCCGGAGCGAGCGAGGAAGTCTGCCGCTGCCGAGGTACGGAGCGAGCGAGGAAGTCTGCCGCTGCCGAGGTCCGGAGCGAGCGAGGAAGTCTGCCGCTGCCGAGGTCCGGAGCGAGCGAGGAAGTCTGCCGCTGCCGAGGTACGGAGCGAGCGAGGAAGTCTGCCGCTGCCGAGGTACGGAGCGAGCGAGGAAGTCTGCCGCTGCCGAGGTCCGGAGCGAGCGAGAAGTCTGCCGCTGCCGAGTTCCGGAGCGAGCAGGAAGTCTGCCGCTGCCGAGGTCCGGAGCGAGCGAGGAAGTCTGCCGCTGCCGAGGTCCGGAGCGAGCGAGAAGTCTGCCGCTGCCGAGGTACGGAGCGAGCGAGGAAGTCTGCCGCTGCCGAGGTACGGAGCGAGCGAGGAAGTCTGCCGCTGCCGAGGTCCGGAGCGAGCGAGGAAGTCTGCCGCTGTCGAGGTACGGAGCGAGCGAGGAAGTCTGCCGCTGCCGAGGTACGGAGCGAGCGAGGAAGTCTGCTGCTGCCGAGGTCCGGAGCGAGCGAGGAAGTCTGCCGCTGCCGAGGTCCGGAGCGAGCGAGGAAGTCTGCCGCTGTCGAGGTACGGAGCGAGCGAGGAAGTCTGCCGCTGCCGAGGTCCGGAGCGAGCGAGAAGTCTGCCGCTGCCGAGTTCCGGAGCGAGCGAGGAAGTCTGCCGCTGCCGAGGTACGGAGCGAGCGAGGAAGTCTGCCGCTGCCGAGGTCCGGAGCGAGCGAGAAGTCTGCCGCTGCCGAGTTCCGGAGCGACCGAGGAAGTCTGCCGCTGCCGAGGTACGGAGCGAGCGAGGAAGTCTGCCGCTGCCGAGGTACGGAGCGAGCGAGGAAGTCTGCCGCTGCCGAGGTACGGAGCGAGCGAGGAAGTCTGCCGCTGCCGAGGTCCGGAGCGAGCGAGGAAGTCTGCCGCTGCCGAGGTACGGAGCGAGCGAGAAGTCTGCCGCTGCCGAGTTCCGGAGCGAGCGAGGAAGTCTGCCGCTGCCGAGGTACGGAGCGAGCGAGGAAGTCTGCCGCTGCCGAGGTCCGGAGCGAGCGAGGAAGTCTGCCGCTGCCGAGGTACGGAGCGAGCGAGGAAGTCTGCCGCTGCCGAGGTACGGAGCGAGCGAGGAAGTCTGCCGCTGCCGAGGTCCGGAGCGAGCGAGGAAGTCTGCCGCTGCCGAGGTCCGGAGCGAGCGAGGATGTCTGCCGCTGCCGAGGTCCGGAGCGAGCGAGAAGTCTGCCGCTGCCGAGTTCCGGAGCGAGCGAGGAAGTCTGCCGCTGCCGAGGTACGGAGCGAGCGAGGAAGTCTGCCGCTGCCGAGGTCCGGAGCGAGCGAGGAAGTCTGCCGCTGCCGAGGTACGGAGCGAGCGAGAAGGGTTGGCAACTCGTAGTCCAAAAAATGTAGTACGTCACAACTCTTTATTCACTTTTTTGGAGGTAAACTACTCGTAGTCTAATGGCGTTTTTTGTCCCCATCATATGTGGGCGTGGGGGCGCCTTCGCGTGTGGGCTACGCAGAGTGCGGCGACCCCCTAGCGGTGGCGCGGCGTACTACCGCGCTTATGGCGGCCGCCGGGCGCCCGGGCGATTGACGGAAAGGACGAGGGGGGAGAGAATCTTCAGCCATAAGTTGGCGTACATTAATTCCCCCCCCCCCACGGCCTTTTCCGGAGATTTTAGGAATATTAGTTATCAGAAGAATGAGACTTAATGGCTAGAGGCGGTATACAATTCTTATGGACTAGCTCAGCTATGATATCTCACATTTTCGGGTCAGGTACTTTCAGTTTTCGGGACCTTAAATAGTACTGGTGGGAGGGAGGGGTTACCCGTTCTTCAGGGGGCAGGGTCTTTCGGGTGATGGTAGAGTGGGTATGTAGACGTCCAGGATTCTGAGGGTGAGGCAGGTCCCTGGCATCGCCCAGCTGGGGAGAGGTCCCCTCGTCTGGTCCTGCTTCCTGGTGGGTTACGAGGTGTTCCGGACTCACCGGCGTGGCCAGTGGAGAACCGTCCGTTGTCTGGGTGATCCCCGCAGTGATGGGGGAGCCAGTGGGACACGTGGAGCTCCTCGTAAGGTTGGAGGACTCCATCGTGCCTGGAGGCGGTCCGTGTGCCGGTTTCATCTCGTGGCCCTGAGTCTCGCCGAGACTTGAGCCGTTATGGACTAGGAAGGGTGGCCGTACAGGGTCTGAGGTGAGTGGAGGGTCCCCGGGGTTGAGCAGCGGGGCTGGGGTCGTCCGGTTGGGTTCTGCGTCCAGGTATGGGTCGAGGCGTTCCGGTCTCACCGGCGTAGCCAGTGGAGAACCGTCCGTTGTCTGGGCGATCACCGCAGAGATGGGTGAGCCAGTGGGACACGTGGTGCTCCCCGTAAGGTTTGGGGACTCCAGTGTGCCTTGAGACGGTCCGTGTGCCGGTTTGATCTCATTGCCATGGACTTTGCAGAGACGTTTACCTTTCATGACTAGAAAGACATTACTTCCAAGGAAGCGTGAGATGCGGAAGGGTCCTTCCCAAGGCGAGGACAATCTGGCGTGGACACCTTCTGCGGCGTCGGAAAGGGTGTGAGCCTTGGTGTACACCGGGTCCCCCGGTTGGTAGCGGGGGGCGTAGGACCTCTGGTAGACCTTATGATGTTGGGCGATCTGCTGAATCCGAGTGGTCCGATCGCTCCTATCCGGACTTTTGGGAGATCGTAACTTCCAGTCCCCTGGACGCTGCAGGGTTCTTCCTAATAATGCTTCACTGTCGGAGAGACCAGTAGCAGCATTTTGGCGGCCCCGGAGCGTGAACAGGATCTGTGGTAGGTATTCGTCCCATCGTCTTTGATTCCCATCATGTAGGTGAAGCCTCAATCCTTTCTTCAGTTCTTGATTCCTCCTTTCGGTCGGGTTGGCTCGTGGATGGTAAATTGGTGTGGTCCAATGGTCTATTTGCCACTGGGCCAGGGCTGCTACCCACTTCTTTCCACAGAATTGAGGACCGTTGTCCGAGAGGATGGCCCGAGGGTAGCCCCATCGGGAGAAGATCTCCCCTTCCATGATGCGTAGGATGGTAGGGGCGTCGGCAGTTCCGAGGGGGAAGGCTTCGACCCATCTGGTAAAGAGATCGGTGACCACCAGCAGAAAGCGCTTCCCTTTAGTGGACCGAGGATAGGGGCTCATGAGATCGACTGCCAGTGTATCCCAGGGTCTAGACGGGCGATGAGGTTGGATGACGTCGTTCTTCGGGGGCCTTGTTGATTTGGTACAACTACACAAGTAGCATTCCCGAACATATTGGCATATCTCTCGCCGCATATGCGGCCAGGTGTACTGCCGTTGTATGGCACTTATGGTTTCATCTGCTCCGGGGTGCCCTGCTAGGGCTGCATCGTGGAACTCGTACAGCACCCGGGACTTGGTCTCCTGGGGGATCACGAGCCGCCAAGCCTGTTGGATCCTTTTCCATAGTCCATTGTTGAATAGACGGTACTCCTTGTGAGCTGGATCGTCCAGCGTTTGACTGATCTTGGCGAGGTGGTTGTCCCGTTGTTGTCCCTGCAGGACCTCGTCGATAAGCCCCGTCGGCGGGATGCCGAAGACTTCTGGCGTGCTGGATGTTGCCGGAGGAGGGCGTTCCGGCAGCAGTAAGCGCTCGCCCACTGAGGGTTCAATTGCTATGCTCCCGGCGGGCTGTTGTGACAGGGCCTGAGGAAGCTCGTTATCTTGTTTCCCTCGTGCGACGGCCGTGAAGCTTAGATTATTCAGTAGTAAGGCCCATTGGCTTAATTTGGATTTTTCGTCCTTGAGCCGTTCGAGCCAGGCGAGAGCTTTGAGGTTGGTCCGGAGGATAAACGGTTGGGCTTTTAGATAGGATTGGTATCTTCTGATAGCCCAGACGACTGCAAGGCATTCTTTTTCGAAGAGCTCGTATCGGGTTTGAGTGTCGTCGAATTTCGCACTCCCGTAGCTGATGATTCTCTTCTCTTGTTCGGGGTCCAGTTGATATAACACCGCTCCCAAGCCGGCCTCGCTGATTTCGGTCTGTATTACGTAGGGAGACGCGGGATCCGGGCGGCAGAGCTGGAGTGGTTGTTGCATCTTCTTCTGCACTCCCTCGAAGGCCATCTGGGCCTCACGGGTCCAGTGGTAGGGTTTCTTTCCCGAGAGGAGGTTGGTCAGAGGGGCGGTGAGGGTGGCAAAGTGGGGAATATACTCCCTCAACCAGGTGCAGGTCCCGAGGAACTTCTGTAACTCTTTTTTGTTTGCAGGGTGAGGGGAGAACCCTGAAATAGCGTTGATATGCTCGGTTCGGGCCTCATTCCCGCGATTGGAAACGAGGTGGCCGAGATATTTCAATTTTTCCATTCCAAAAGCACATTTTTCCACTGAACAGGTGAGCTTATGAATCTTTAATCGTTCAAAAACCAATGCCAAGTGCTGTAAATGCTCCTCCCAGGTGTTGGAATAGATGATGATGTCGTCTAGATACGCCAAGCTGAACCGTTCGACATATCCGACGAGGACTTCTTGGGACATGAACCGTTGAAAGGTACTCGGCGCATTCTTCAGCCCGAAAGGCATCACTCGAAACTGGAAGGATCTTCCCGAGGGGGTGGTGAATGCCGTGAATTTTTTGCTGTTTTCACTCATGGGAATTTGCCAGTACCCACTCTTTAAGTCGATCGTGGAGAAGATACGGGCTGGTCCCATCAGTTTGAGGAGGTCGTGGATCTTAGGAATGGGTTGTACTACATCTTCGGTGCTGTCGTTGAGCTTCCGATAGTCTATACAGAATCTTGTCTCTCCGTTTCCCTTTTTGACGAGGACAATAGGGGAGTTGTATGGAGATGTGCTGGATTCTATGATTCCCTCGTTGAGCATGTTTCGTACCTGCTCTTGGATGATCTGCCTCTTCGGTGGCGAGTAGCCATAGGGCTCGACGCGGATTATCCGAGACGTTGTGATTGCCAAGGAGTGCTCCGTACTCTGGGTCTGACACAGCCCCCCGGGTAAGCGAATAATGGGGAAAACTGTTGCGCCAATTGTTGGAAGGCTTCCTGATGTTCTTCGGGGAATTCATGTTGGAGTTGACTTCCATCGAAGGTTTTCTCCGCAATCGTGGGGATAGGTGCATCGATCAGTTGGGTCGAGAATCGCTGTTGCTGTCCCAAGTATATGGTCCCGCTGGAGAATTCCAAGATCGCCCTCTGGGCTCTTAACCAGGGATAACCCAGTATGAGAGGTTCGCGAATAGTGGGCCCGACCCACGCTTCGATTTCTAATGGATGATTTTGTATAATGATAGTCACCTTGGCTCTTCCCTCCAGAGGCATAGACGTTCGTTCCCCCGCGAGGTTGGCCGATGAGGGAACTGGTGTGATTTGACAGTCCGCTGGTACATAATCCGTACGAATGAAGCAGTCGCTGGCGAAACAGTCGACCGCGGCGTTGAGTTCGTGACGACCTAATCGGACCCGCACATGTGGCAGCTCCCCCTTTCCGGTGCTTTGTTCGGTGACCCCTAGTTCTGGCTGACAGGCGGGCTCGGGGTCTCGACCGCCCGTTTGGCGTTTCCCGCGTTGGCTTCAGCTTGTCTTTGAGCCAAGACGGGACAGTCCTTGTGATAATGTCTTTCGGGACAATGCCAGCATTTGGGCAGCTCCCGAGGTTTCTCGACTGGGGATGCCCGTTCCTTCTTCTCCTCCTTCCCCTCTTCCTTTCGGGACCTATATGTGGGTGTCTGGTCGGCAAGATCGTATTCTGCCTCGATGGCTTTAGACATCAACGACGAAAGAATCTGGGGCTTGGACAGGCGAACCACCATCCGGAGGGGTGGCCTCAGTAGCTCGAGCAGGGTGGCCACTTTGGCGATTTCTGGATCGGAATCCCGGATACGTTGGTAGAGTAGATACTTTTGTTGAAGAAATATTCCGGTGTTCTCTTTGTCGCCCTGTTTTTTGGAAAACAGCTGGGCGTTTAGGCGGGAGATCACAGCCGGACTGTCGTAGGCACTTAATAGCAATTCCTGGAATTTGATCCAGTCGAAGTCCAAGGGCTTGTAGCAGTTCCACCAGCGTTCCGCCTCTTCTCGTAATCCGGTGGCCGCTACGCGTGTCCAGGAGGAAGCGGGAGTCCGACAGACGCCAAAGTATTCTTCGCATTTCCTGATGAAGCGCTTCGGATCTTCGTGGTATCCCCCCCTCCCCCCCCCCGTAAGTGGGGAGAGGCAACTGCGGCTGTTGTGCCAAAGCTTGTAGTAAGATTCCCAGATTTTCCAAAACGTGGCCTTGGTTACCCTCCATTCGATCGGGGGTCGGAATGGATTCGGGTGCTGGCGGAGGTCGCGTTGAGTATGGAGGCTCGGGTCGGTCCCTCGGTGGGGTGCTGTTGTGTGACCCTGCCGGTTCTTCCGGCCCTTTGGTAGAATTCATTTTGTGGGGTTGGTTTGCTTGTGTGTCAGGCGCCACTGGGTGTTTTGACACTCCCAGAAGTGCGTACTGCGGGGGCAATCCACGTAGACGATCGGACGTCCTAGGTGGAGTGTGTTCGACTGGCATCAGCGGAGAATTACTGGGGTTGGCCCCACGTTGGGCGCCAAATTGATACCGCTCCCGAGAGATAGGGAGGGTGGGGCTACCTTTAGTAAGCCGCGAGCGGTACCAACGGGGGAGATCGGGGAATGATGGTCCTGATAAGGACCGGAGGGGGGGGCGCGATATCTAAGCGCGTAGTGCAGGCGCCGGGTGAGCCGGAGCGCGTCCGTCCTTGGACCTCGTCGGTAGTGGGTCGCTATCGGGCCCGAATAGGTTAACGATGATTCCTTTCAGTCGTCGCGGATCGTTCCTTTGGGGGATGCGTGCGTAGCTGTCTAAGTCCGTAGGCACGAGGGGTAGCGATCGGAGGGCCGGGAACCCGGTCTGACCAGTAGGTGAAAGGCTCTGGGGCGCCCGGGGGGGGGGGCTCCGGTGTGAGAGGTCTGCTGGCCGGATGTGGAGGGCCGGGGGTATCCGAACGTTGCAGGGGTGTGTAGACTCGGAGAGCACCTGGCGGTTGCCCGCGGGGATTATCCAAACGCGTTCTAGGTCCTTGCCCGGGGTTCGAGGGACGGTTGGCCCAGGGTGGTTCTCCTTCACCGAAGAGTGCGGAGAAGCAGGGGGCGAGAGCTTCGTCGTTGGCCGGGTTGCCCCGGAGGTACCCTGAGGGCGAGCGAGGCGTTGGTGTCTTCGGCCCGCGCGTTTGGGCATTGGCTGACGTCTGATGAAGCCGGAGGCACTTGATCCCCGGAGAGGCTGCCCTCTGGAGCGAGGAATGGAATCTGCCGCTGCCGAGGTCCGGAGCGAGCGAGGAAGTCTGCCGCTGCCGAGGTACGGAGCGAGCGAGGAAGTCTGCCGCTGCCGAGGTCCGGAGCGAGCGAGGAAGTCTGCCGCTGCCGAGGTACGGAGCGAGCGAGGAAGTCTGCCGCTGCCGAGGTACGGAGCGAGCGAGGAAGTCTGCCGCTGCCGAGGTACGGAGCGAGCGAGGAAGTCTGCCGCTGCCGAGTTCCGGAGCGAGCGAGGAAGTCTGCCGCTGCCGAGGTACGGAGCGAGCGAGGAAGTCTGCCGCTGCCGAGGTCCGGAGCGAGCGAGGTAGTCTGCCGCTGCCGAGTTCCGGAGCGAGCGAGGAAGTCTGCCGCTGCCGAGTTCCGGAGCGAGCGAGGAAGTCTGCCGCTGCCGAGGTCCGGAGCGAGCGAGGAAGTCTGCCGCTGCCGAGGTACGGAGCGAGCGAGGAAGTCTGCCGCTGCCGAGGTCCGGAGCGAGCGAGGAAGTCTGCCGCTGCCGAGGTCCGGAGCGAGCGAGAAAGTCTGCCGCTGCCGAGGTCCGGAGCGAGCGAGGAAGTCTGCCGCTGCCGAGGTCCGGAGCGAGCGAGAAGTCTGCCGCTGCCGAGGTACGGAGCGAGCGAGGAAGTCTGCCGCTGCCGAGGTCCGGAGCGAGCGAGGAAGTCTGCCGCTGCCGAGTTCCGGAGCGAGCGAGGAAGTCTGCCGCTGCCGAGTTCCGGAGCGAGCGAGGAAGTCTGCCGCTGCCGAGGTCCGGAGCGAGCGAGGAAGTCTGCCGCTGCCGAGGTACGGAGCGAGCGAGGAAGTCTGCCGCTGCCGAGGTACGGAGCGAGCGAGGAAGTCTGCCGCTGCCGAGGTCCGGAGCGAGCGAGGAAGTCTGCCGCTGCCGAGTTCCGGAGCGAGCGAGGAAGTCTGCCGCTGCCGAGGTCCGGAGCGAGCGAGGTAGTCTGCCGCTGCCGAGTTCCGGAGCGAGCGAGGAAGTCTGCCGCTGCCGAGTTCCGGAGCGAGCGAGGAAGTCTGCCGCTGCCGAGGTCCGGAGCGAGCGAGGAAGTCTGCCGCTGCCGAGGTACGGAGCGAGCGAGGAAGTCTGCCGCTGCCGAGGTCCGGAGCGAGCGAGGAAGTCTGCCGCTGCCGAGGTCCGGAGCGAGCGAGGAATTCTGCCGCTGCCGAGGTCCGGAGCGAGCGAGAAGTCTGCCGCTGCCGAGTTCCGGAGCGAGCGAGGAAGTCTGCCGCTGCCGAGGTACGGAGCGAGCGAGGAAGTCTGCCGCTGCCGAGGTACGGAGCGAGCGAAGAAGTCTGCCGCTGCCGAGGTCCGGAGCGAGCGAGGAAGTCTGCCGCTGCCGAGGTACGGAGCCAGCGAGGAAGTCTGCCGCTGCCGAGGTACGGAGCGAGCGAGGAAGTCTGCCGCTGCCGAGGTCCGGAGCGAGCAAGGAAGTCTGCCGCTGCCGAGGTACGGAGCGAGCGAGGAAGTCTGCCGCTGCCGAGGTCCGGAGCGAGCGAGAAGTCTGCCGCTGCCGAGTTCCGGAGCGAGCGAGGAAGTCTGCCGCTGCCGAGGTACGGAGGGAGCGAGGAAGTCTGCCGCTGTCGAGGTCCGGAGCGAGCGAGAAGTCTGCCGCTGCCGAGTTCCGGAGCGAGCGAGGAAGTCTGCCGCTGCCGAGGTACGGAGCGAGCGAGGAAGTCTGCCGCTGCCGAGGTACGGAGCGAGCGAGGAAGTCTGCCGCTGCCGAGGTCCGGAGCGAGCGAGGAAGTCTGCCGCTGCCGAGGTACGGAGCGAGCGAGGAAGTCTGCCGCTGCCGAGGTCCGGAGCGAGCGAGGAAGTCTGCCGCTGCCGAGGTACGGAGCGAGCGAGGAAGTCTGCCGCTGCCGAGGTCCGGAGCGAGCGAGGAAGTCTGCCGCTGCCGAGGTACGGAGCGAGCGAGAAGGGTAGGCAACTCGTAGTCCAAAAAATGTAGTACGTCACAACTCTTTATTCACTTTTTTGGAGGTAAACTACTCGTAGTCTAATGGGGTTTTTTGTCCCCATCATATGTGGGCGTGGGGGCGCCTTCGCGTGTGGGCTACGCAGAGCGCGGCGACCCCCTAGCGGTGGCGCGGCGTACTACCGCGCTTATGGCGGCCGCCGGGCGCCCGGGCGATTGACGGTAAGTTCGAGGGGGGAGAGAATCTTCAGCCATAAGTTGGCGTACAACAAGTATATGCTTGACATACCCCCACAACGTCCTCCGCACCTTTATACCTATCTACCAGAGATGAGTAGGGAGATTGCCAATGAGCCTGTTTTTGGTGGTCGCAATTTTTCTCTGGTTTCGGCGCGCCACCTTAGCGGAGGGCCCTCGAAGCAGTTCCACGTTTTTGATTGGTCGTATATATATAGTAATACTACGCGTGTTAATCTGGAGCTATGTTTTGGCGCATCGACGCGCCACCTGAACGAGACTCTCGAAGCAGTTCCACGTTTTTGATTGGTCGAATGAATTCGTGTGTTCCTCGAGATCCACGATTTTAAACCGGGTGAACACTCAAATAGGGAGACTTGTATCTACCTTTTTTTTACAGGATATTGCATAAACCGTAGTAATAAGGTAGTCAATACCCTTAATATCCATATGAAGCTTTGGAAATAATGAGAGTAAGCAAATCAAACTTTAAAAAAAAACCTCGAACGTGGGTAACTACAGAAATATAAGTTTGGTAATTGATATACCACAATGACTCGATAACACACGTGCTTGCTGCTGAGTTAACGTCCGAGAGTCTCGGGTTCAAAACTCACATATTACCACTTTTTTTTTTAATTATCAACTATGCTTATTGGTTTACCTATTTAACTGAAGTTTCATGAAATACATGATAATATTAATCTACAAATATTGTATTATATTACATCGTATACATGCAATAAATTGGTACATGAATCAGCGAACGTTTCTTCTTTCCGAGAGCCTACCTGTGACAAACATCTATGTTACGCTCTTTCATATTTTAATAGCATAAATAATATTTAGACGGATAAAGAAGGCATTTCGGAAAATTACCAAAAACAAAAATGCACTTATAAATCTCGGGCATAAAAATAATGATGAGCATATAAAAATGAACCAATTATTTTCTATAGTGAGATGAAACGAATAATGTATCTGGTTAGGGATTTTTTTTTTTCATTTAATTTTTACCATTCAAGGCTATGTATGTTACGTCCTATGCGTGAGCGACCGTTTGCGGGAGCATCAGGGAGCTAGCATAGGTGTTGCGATCAAAGATCACGTAAAAGGTATTGGGTCCTTGCCACTTTAAGGTGCTAAAGCACGCCTATTTGCGTTTATGTCGCTTGGTCGATAGCTAAGATGAGGATCACAACTAGATACTGGATATATTGATTCGGAAAACTCACTCCTTCTACGGGAGTCTGGTTGAAGCTACTGGGTAAGGGGTTTTAGCTGGGTTTAAGAGATAATAGGTTCAGGTTTTTGAAATCAAGAGAAGAAAATATAAGTTAACTCAATATAATAAAATAATAACCAGGAATTACAAGTACTGTCAGAGTTATATGCAGTAGAGAATACGTTATCTTACTAAGGTAGCGAAATTTAAATGACACTATAGGTGTGATCGTCAGCTTTTGTGTATATATGTTAAGGTGTAAGGGTGTGAGTTACTTACCGGTGGCTGAGCAGAGAGAGAGTGAGAGAGAGAGAGAGAGAGACGGTGCTCGGTACTCGACGATAGTGGAATAAATTTGGTTGGAAGGGAGATTCTTGGTCCAGCCCTAAGGTGGACACTCGCCTAGACGAATGCTTTACAAAATGCCAAGAAATGAGTTCTTTTCGCGTGGACGCCCGGCACTGAGGTGATGCACTTTTCGCTTGGGTCCTAAGGCAAGCTAGATCAAAATAGGCCCTAAGGTATTTGATCGGCACAACACTTAACTGGCGCGGACAATCGGCTCAAGACTCTAGAAGGGATACTGCTCTACCAGAGGATTGATTAGTAACTGCCGATAATCGGTATTGGAGTTCATGAGGAAGATTTCGATTTGGGGGGGGGGGTGGGGGCTGAATGCAATGTCAGGGGAATTTGGATAGGTGTTGCGGCATGATCGGGGCAGTTGAACCCTGTCGTTCGATTGAATTCTGATTATAGGCCATCGGTTGCGGAATCTTCTTTGGGTCGGTGCATTGTCAGGATTATCTCGGTGGTGAGGTGGGTGCGGTGGTGACGGGTAGGAGTTTGCTGTGCTCGGTATTTGCGGCGTTACAATCAAAAACGCTCTCTAAGCATCTTATCCCTACACATTCCGTTAACGTTGCTACGCGTGCCGTTCTCGTTCTTCGTTCTCCTATGCTCTCTCTTTCTTCCTGCTCATCCACCTGCAATGTCGCGGTGTTGGTGTGATTTCTGGAAGTGTGTGAGAGTATGAGGTGTCGTGTAAAGTATAATATAAAATAGTGATATCCCTGAATTATTAATATAGATATATATATACGTAGTCTACGGTTTACAATGGTTAACCCATGTTCGTGGAGGATCGGTTACATCTATCGTGATCTCCAACATTTGCTACTGGGGTTCTGAGGGGTGCTGTGGGGGGGGGGGGGCAGTGGGGTTGCGTTGCGTCGGACGTAACATCTCCCTCCTCAGATGGAACATCGCCCTTTTTGGTGATGCTTCCTCTCGTCCCTCCGGGTGGATTTGGTGGTGGTCATCCTTCTTGGGTGTTGAATGTAGACAGTGGCATCTTCTTGAAGCGGGTCAGGGTCAGAGGTGGGTGTGGTGGGCGTTACAATTTCCTATGTCCGATCCTCACGAATCGGCATGCGTTCTTCATCTTCGGGGGAGATCAGTGATAATTTCCCCGTTTTCGATGGTGTTACAGAGTTTCGTGGTAGTGTTCGCGGGTGTAGTGTAAATTACAATGTTGGTTATGTGTGTTTCGATGTACGTGTTATTTGCGCGGTGTGGTTGTGTTTTTGCTGATGATGGCAACATCCACTTCCTCCGCTACCTTTACGTTAGCGTTTGGGCGTAGGCTGGATCGTCATTCTTGCTCCGACCGCGATACAGATAAGAGTGTTCGGGAAAACGAGAGAAGGAAAGGCAAGATACAAAACATGGGTGTTTCGACTGTCTCTATTTCGGTAAGTAAGATAGTGTGGCGTCGACTGTGTGTTCTATTGTGTTTATAATTTTGACCTCTTTCCTTCGTTTAGCTGGTTGGATATATCCGTGTGGCGGATATGGTCAGGATACGTAGGGCCCGACAGGATGCTAGGGGTGCCCTGCGTGGGTGGGTTCTGTTCGAAGAGGAGGATTGGGGCGACGAAGACATCTTCTCGTTTGGACGCCTCTTCTGCCCGTCTCCGTTCACGGTGGACGTGAACAGCTGGTGGTATCGATGGTAAGTGTCAGATTCTAAGCGTATAACCATAATTGTTTCTATCCTGATGTTTTCTAACCCCTTTTGTTACATTGTTACAGAATATCCACCGGCTGAGTGGGGAGATGAGGAGATACCCGGCCCTTGTAAATAATGTAGTATCGTTAATTGTGTGTAATTGGGTGGTTCCTCTTTTTTCCTTAAATAAATATAGAAATATCTATATTCTACGTGTGCCTGGTTTCTTGTTCCTTCATAGCGTTTTACCATTTCAGCCTTATTGGACAGGGAGCATGCGCCTGCCGACCGCTAGTGGCGGGCCCTGTTGAATAGCTGTTTCAGCGCTGGGTGTTGTTTCTTTGGCGGATTCGGGGTCGTATCTCCGTTTCGATTTGCAACAGCGTATGGCCTGAACTCCTACTTTCATCATCTGTCCTCTAAGAAGATAGAGTGTAATCGTGATGCTTAGCAAGGCCGTTCCTCCTATGGCACTGTACAGGAGGGGTCGATGCACGGTGCGCTCACGATGGTGAGTCTGGATCTCATTCAACTCTGAGACTAACTGATTCAGTGTTATTTCGCGCTGCCTATAATTCGTATTCATCGTTCGGCCTGGATTCGAGGGTTGCTTGGATTCGCCGTGGATTTGGTGGTAATACTCGTGTATTTCCGGTATCAGATTACTGACCTCGAGCGATACGGATGGTGTGTAGAAGTATTGCTCGGCATCTTTAATTATTTCTATCCCCGTTAACGAGATGTAGGTTGTACGCGCGCTGCAGCCCGGGCGAACTTGAAGAATTCCGGCGCCATTGAGTGGTATCGTTTCGGTGAGACTCCCGTTACAGATTAACTTCAGGGGTTCTGATAGTGCTGCCGAGTAGAGCCATCCCTTGAGTGCGTTTAGGTACATCCACACTGGGTCTATGGTCGAGGTTAGACGTATGTCGCAGGATGCTAGGGCTTCTCGCGTTGGAGCTGTTAGTAGGGAACTTTCGCAAGTCGGTTGGGAGATGGTTCTAAAGAGTGGTTGGTTGGGACTGCAGATTTGGTGGTGTCGTGATTGTTTGCACTGCGTCATGTACGTGTCGTCGGTGGTCATATACAGTTCGTGGTCCGATGAAATGGTTAGATAAGGATTCTTAGGGATTATGTATGCAAATTGGCTGTCGTGTTGGCCGTTTTTCTGGAGCACCGGACAAGGATGCATTTTGTAGGTGGTGAAATAAGTACGCATCATGAGCGGGATTCGCAGCTCGAAGATCAGGCGGTTCTCAGCATATCCAATCCTTATCGAGGAAATCGCTGCGAGTTCTTCGCTTCGGATCTCTCCTCGTGGCACTGGGAATTCGCTGTCCGGGTTGAGTTTTCGTATCTTTTCTGCTATTTCACTGATCCTTTTAGGGCTAATCAACTCTGGGTGAATCATGCCTAGCTTCGCGAAGTAAATAGCCGAGACCAGAGTTCTCAGACAGTTGGTATAATCGTTTACATGGACCTGCAGGTTTCAGACCCATCTTTCGAGGCTGAGGCCATATTCTATCCAAACTATGCCCGCGGAGTTGTTTGTCGTTTGGTGCCATGCCTCAACAACGGTTTTGTAGAGCTCGCGGGCCCTTTCGTTGAGATCGTCTAACCCTTGGTGAAGATCGTGTAACTCTGATTGGACTAGGTGAGTCTGTTCGGCTATGATATGCGTGATTTTCTGCTGGTCGTTATAGATTTTGTCTATCTCCTGGTTGTAATATTCTGCGTCGTCTGCGGTGAGGGTACCGAATAACGTGTGACTCAAGCTTCCCACGAATCCGAAAGGTGCGCTACGTTTTGCAAAGGGTAGTGTATTGTCCGACTCGTCAGATTCCTGATCTACGTCTGCCAGTAGCCCTTGTATCTGGTCTATGTACTTTTATGCGCCTTCTATTTGGCTCTGGAAATATCGTTCGCTAATGAGGGTCTTACATTCCCTGTCGGGCAACAAATTCCTACAGCTGCGTAAGGCTCCTGGTAGAACTGCTAGTGCGTCTATCCCGTGTGTCAAAAGTTTGGAGGTGTCGGTGTATATGGTGACTCTCCATTCCTTATCCGTGAGGCGGACGCTTCGTACGGGTTCGTAGTACAGTCCGGAGTTATGATCCAGGGGCGTCAATATGTAATTCCTCCTGTCTTGGCTGTTGGTAGTCCCGATGGTTGCTATCATCACGACTATCGTGACTACGAGATCCATTCTCACGGTTCCTTCTCTACTCGTTTGGTTGGGTAGCTAGTTTTACTTTATCTGTATGTTTTAGAAATCGGTCTCCTTGCTGGGTTTCTAGAATGACATTGTTATGATTGGTGATGTCAACCACCTTGTATTGGCCGGTATAATGACTATCGAATTTGCTTGTTCGAGGTTCCTTAAGTACGTACACCATATCGCCTATTTGGTAACGGCGTGGATTTACCTTTTTATCATACCGCTCTTTGGATTGGTATTTGGCGTTCACTAGATTTTGACCGGCTATCTGTCTGAGGTCATTCAATTTGGTAATGAGTTCGGTCAAGTACGTTCCGTATGTCTCGAGTTTTTCGTCTGAAGGTAGTGATGACGGTAACCTCGCTAGTTTCCCGAATACTAGTTCGTATGGCGTGAAGTTAGTGCTTTCGTGAACGGAAGTGTTATAAGAGAACATTGCAAAAGAGATCGGCTGATCCCAATCGTCGTACTTATGTAAATAGTGTTTCAGATATTCTGTTAGCACGTGGTGACTTCGCTCTAATGATCCGTTGGTTTGGGGATGGTATCCCGATGTAGTTACATGCTTGATCTTAAATATTTTGGCAACCTTGCGAAGTAGTTTGCTAACAAAACATCCTCCACGATCGGTAAGGATAATCTTAGGCGCGCCGAAGTTTGCGATTACATGCCTTGCAAGGGCGTCGGCTACTGTTATTGCACTGACGTTTGGTATGGGGACCGCTATACAATATTTTGTAAGGTTATCCTGCACTGTTAGTATGTGACGATTCCCACTAGGTGTGATGGGGAGGGGTCCTACGGTGTCTATGGATATTTTCTCGAAAGCATCTAAGGGTGTATCCGTTATGACCATTGGCTCTCTTGTTTTTACTCTAACTAATTTTTGTTCTTGACAACTCCTACAGGCTCTAACATATTCCTGGACATCATGTTTTAATTCTGGCCAATAATAGCGTTCGCGTATCCGTTTGTATGTTTTGGTTACGCCTTTGTGTCCTCCTACCAGGCTATCGTGATACTCTTGGATTATCTCCCTCCTCAGCTCTTCCGGAGGTAGTTGTACTTGCCCGTAGCAGAGCGTGATGGTGACGTCACTGTCGGGGAATGCCTTATGCAGCAATTCGCGCAGTGTGTTAGGAGGTAAAGCGCTTGGCTCGTCACCTACGCATGACATGCGCAAGGTCTTGGTGTTTGTTCCTAATAAGGAACCAGATGCAAGTTATCCAACCCGGTGCGTATATCCTCTGCCGTAATCCGGTCGAAATGATATATTTTACATACTATGCTGAAAATCCTATATTTCCCTCTTTTACTGATCAGGACTTGCCCTTTCTGGGGATTCCGATCTCTGAAGTCTTCCAGATCTATGATGCCTAAGTCTACCATTAGCTTCCCTATAGGCGTTGTTAATTCACAGTCTGCTGAGATGAAGTGAGCGTAGTTATCTTTTTCAAAAGTCATGCATTCGCGACTGCTTCTGATATTTATCATAGGGATTGTTTTATCAAAATCCTTCTCTGAGGGCCAGTCTATGTTGATTCCTAGGTCTATGTTAGCATCAGGTCGGTTACCTGGGTGTGTTGGTATGCTCTCCCGCCTCGGTTCCGGGCTGCTGTTATTTGAGCTTATCTTATTCGGGAGTACCTGTCCGTATCGCTGCTCGGCGGTGTCTTTGGCTGGAACCTGAGGTGTCGGTCGTGCCTTCGGTGGGATGTTCGGGAGCGGTGCTGGTAGGTAGGACTTATGCAAGCCCGTATTCTTTTCTGGTTCACTTCCATTTTCTTCATCTTCCGAACTCTCATCGGAGACTATTCCCATCTTTGTTAAACTTTCCCTAATCCTCTGAAGACTTTGTTCTGCGTCGTTGATTTGTCCCCTTTGCTCTACGCAGAAGTTATCGAGGTCTTGGAGGATGTCATTGGTAGACTCCTTTCTCTTCTTTGGTGCTCGTGGGGGTGTCCGATTGATCTGCCCTTGTTTCCAAATCTTATGTAGCGCCTCAATCTCGGAATTTATTTTCTCGGCCAGTTCGTCAGCGTCTTCTCCTCCCGTAAGGAAGAAGTTGCCACTTCCTGGGGGTGCACTTCTTGGTGGTTGTGACGCATCCTCATTCTGTTTCCGATATCGTTCCATTTCCGTTTCGAGTACCCTGGGTAACATCGAACCTCTCCTCTTGTGGATCGGAGGTTGGTTTTGTTGTTCCGATGATTCGCCGCTGGTTGGTGGTTCCTTCTCTCGGGAGTCTTCCAAATCAGTGTCTTCGTCATCGGAATCAGTGTCTTCGGGGTTTGATGATAGTTCTACTATTTCTTGTCGTGGTTTAGGTTTTCGTGATTCCGTTTCCCTTGCGATTGTTTTTGGTGGTTGCCAATCCGAGAAGTTTTCCTCCGTATTTAAAATAGGGGGAGCATTGCTTGGACCTGCGTCAAGAGCTCTCTTGCTTCTACTTCGTGTGTTAATACCTTCTGTCAAGCTGGGTAACATGCTCTTTCTTCGCTGGTATATCGGCGGGCGATACTCTTGGTCGGAACTGGCAATGTCGTTGTCTTCCGAGGAAGACTCGTCTTCGCTGCTTTGTTCGGGTATCGTTTCGACTGATGGTGGCGCGGAAGATCGCAAGATTTTGGGTCTTCCTCTACCTCGTTTGAGTCGCGACTCGGTGCCTGGTTCAGTTGTCGGGTTAATTCCCTGGTTCTTATTAGAAACCTTCGGAGGTCTACCCCTACCGCGTTTTGCGTTTCCTGAACCCGTCAGTGGAGCTATACTGATCTCCTCGGTGTCAGTGACTGGGTTTCTTGACAGAGCGTCGGCATGTAAGTTTGTTTTGCCGGTTTTGTACACTACCTGGTAGTTGTATTCCGCAAGCTTCATTCTCCATCGCATCAGCCTAGATGTTGGGTCTTTCACGGAGTGTAACCATACTAGTGGTCGGTGGTCTGTTACTAACGTGAATTCTCGTCCGTATAGGTAGGGTCGAAAGTGTTTCACTGCATATACCATGGCCAAACATTCCTTCTGCGTAGTAGAATAATTTAGTTCTGCGCCATTGAGTATACGAGAGGCGTATGCTACGGGGAGATCCTGTCCGACAGGCCCTTGACTCAGCACTGCACCGAGCGCGTAACCTGACGCGTCCGTGGTTAGGATGAATGGTCGTGTAAAGTCGGGGTACTGTAGTATAGGTCGTTGGCATATGGCGTCACGTAGGTCTTCAAAACTCTTCTGTTGTAGGTCAGTCCATTCGAATTTGGCGGTTTTCTTTAACAAGTCAGTTAGCGGTTTAGCTCGTTTCGAGTAATTTTGTATGAATCGTCTGTAATAACCAGTGAGGCCTAGAAATTGTTTGCAATTCGTTGCGTTTTTGGGAGTAGGGAACTCCTTAGTAGCTTGAATGAGTCGGGGGTCGGGTTTGACTCCTTCGCTAGTGATGGTGTGTCCTAGGTATATTACCTCAGTTCTTAGGAACTCACATTTTTCCGGTTGTAGCGCAAGGTTGGCTTCGCGCAATTTGTTAAGGAGCCTTCTAACCTTCACACCGTGTTCCTTCAGTGAGACGGAGTATACTACAACGTCGTCTAGGTAAACGAAAAGCTCAGACCCTTGAAGTCCTGTCAACGCAGCGTCCATTAAGCGCTGGAAGGTCGCGGGGGCATTCTTTAGTCCAAAAGGCATTCTAAGGAATTCGTAATGTCCGTGGGGAGTAGTGAATGCTGTCTTTGGTCTATCTTCCGCTCGAAACTTGATCTGATGGAATCCGCTGGCCAGGTCAAATACGGAGAAGTATTTTGCGCCTCCTAGTTGGTCTAGGATTTCCGTGATGTTAGGGAGTGGATAGGCGTCTCCGACCGTTTTTTCGTTCAGTTCTCGGTAATCTATCACCATGCGCCAACGTTTGCTTCCATCTGATCCCGGTTTCTTGGGTACAATCCATAAGGGTGAATTGTACGGGGAGGTCGAGGGTTTAATGATGTCAGTGTTCAGTAATTTCCCTATTTGTTTTTCTATTTCGTCTTTGTGTATTGGTGGGTGTCTGTACTGTCTAGTAGAAACAGGTATGTCGTCCGTCGTGAGTATAGTGTGTTCGGTGAAGCTAGTAGATGGTAGCTCATCTCCGGGAAGGTAAAACCGATCTGGGTGGTCCTTAATAATATCTATCACATGTTCATGTTCTTCTGGACTAAGGTGTTCTAGTCGCAGTTGCTCTGTTACCCTCCGAATTCGCTCTTCACGGGATTCGGTTATCACTTGTTCTTTGTCGTCTCCTTCCGACGTATCGCTGTCTTCTCCTATCAAAAGATATGGGTATAGATTCTGTGGCCCGATATGTATCTCAACGTCCTCTGCCAAGGCGTTAATAGCTAGTGCGACGGCAATTCCCTCGCGATTAGTTACTACAGCATCTCCTAGGAATATGCCTTCTTCGAATTCGAGTCGAGGAAGGTATCCTTCTTTGATCCCTGTTGAGGTAACTAGTATGGGTACGGGGGTTCTACTGCGGGCTCGCAGAAGCGAGACTGCGTAGATTCCTCCGTCCGTTGTCGCGGGTATATCTCGTAGGAATGGTCGCGGACGTACTGGATGGCTCTGAGTGACCAACGTGTCGTGATGCAATGATATTTCAGCCTTTTCCTGTTTTAGGAATTCTACCCCGAGTATTCCGTCTCCATAGAATGGTGCTTCGGCATCGACAACGTGGAATTTGACTGGTGTTCCGAAAGCGTGTACTACGGTTGTGCCTAAGGTATAGGTTTTAGCGTTCCCGACTCCAATTATGCATATTGATTCCTCTGTGTCAATCGGAGCTCTGGGGTGTAATGCTGAGAGTAATACGATGTTCACTGTTGATCCGGTGTCCACCAGGAATCTTCCTGATCACTTTCGTAACTCACGTCCTCGGACAGAGATAAAGGGTGCCTCGTACGTTGAAGTACCGTCCGGGGGAATTGAGCTGCTTCCACGAATTTTACGGTTTGGTGTGGGCGCTTGGTCGTCTTTGGGCCCGTCGCTGCGTCCGCGCGACGTGCCTCGTTCGAGTTTAAATGCTCCATGTAGATGGATGCAATGGGGTTTCTTTGCGAAGTCGGGGACCTATCGGAGCGATAACGTTCGCTCCTAGGTGCGTACGAAGGTCTGTTATCTGCATAGCGGGTGTCTCGTCTTTCGTCTGGATCGTAAAGTTTTCGTTCGTAATTTACTATATATTGGAAGGCTTCGTCCAGAGTTTCTGGAGATCTTAGAGCCACGGCGTATCTTAATTCGTCTGGAAGCCCTTTGCGAAAGCTAGTGATCGCCAATTTTTCTATAGCTGTACGGAGAGCATCTGCGCTCGTTTTTCCTAACTCCTCTTCGGCGGTCTTAAGGCAACGTCGAACAAGCTGTGCTATGCGCGCATAATACTCGCGTACACTTTCATTGCGGTACATTTTAGCAGCTATGATATCTGCATGGTAGTCCATATAGTCCTTGCTGGGTGCAAAGGACTGGGTGCTGGGGACAAGATCTTTAATTGTATGGAAGGTCTTCCCTTCCGTGCTTACTCGTGCTGGGCCTTTGAGTTTCGCTAAAATTCCGCGTAGGTAGGCAGTTTCGCTAGCGTCGGGCAATAACGCCCCTCCGTTTTCAATATCCAAAACAAAATCTTTAAGTGGGATGTTTCTCCCATCGAAAAATGGTACATATCGAACTGCATTTTGCACGGAAAAGTATTCTATCATTGAATTCATGGCGTCGGCCATACTTTGGTTGGCGCCTACTGTGGTTTCATGTAGTGCCATGACTACGTTTCAATTTCTGATGCAATTTACGAAACTCGAAGGCTCGCTTAATTATCTTACAATTATACTACAGGTTTTTATTTCGTTGTACGACCAAGTGGCAGAAAGGCAATAGTTGACGGCAAGTATCCCACCGCTGCCACCAAATTTGTTACGTCCTATGCGTGAGCGACCGTTTGCGGGAGCATCAGGGAGCTAGCATAGGTGTTGCGATCAAAGATCACGTAAAAGGTATTGGGTCCTTGCTACTTTAAGGTGCTAAAGCACGCCTATTTGCGTTTATGTCGCTTGGTCGATAGCTAAGATGAGGATCACAACTAGATACTGGATATATTGATTCGGAAAACTCACTCCTTCTACGGGAGTCTGGTTGAAGCTACTGGGTAAGGGGTTTTAGCTGGGTTTAAGAGATAATAGGTTCAGGTTTTTGAAATCAAGAGAAGAAAATATAAGTTAACTCAATATAATAAAATAATAACCAGGAATTACAAGTACTGTCAGAGTTATATGCAGTAGAGAATACGTTATCTTACTAAGGTAGCGAAATTTAAATGACACTATAGGTGTGATCGTCAGCTTTTGTGAATTACGAAGATATATATGTATTGTGACGTGACACTTTGTGCACGTCACAAAAGGGAGAGGAGAAAGGCGAAATAGGAGCTACACCGTGAGGCCCGCAAGGCAACCTAACGTTTGCGTCGAGCGTGGACTGGATTTAACGTGTAGAATGTTTATTAATTCCCTTCGGGGTCTGTATTTCGAATGTTACTAGCGGTGATCGGTCCCGTAAGGGAACCGATCTGAGAAAGATAAGAAGCAGCCACGGCCCTGACTACAGGAAAAGGGGGCCCGACCAGTACGATCAACAGCACTGACGTGACGTAGCCAGCAGAAGGAGTAACCAGACAGCGTTGTAACAAGTGCGCGGGAAACTCCAGCAGGGACGAGAAGTAGGGGTCTCTTTCGTTCCCAATGTGTCACAAGTGACCTCAGTCGTAGCGTCTACCGATTCCTTTATCTCGTGCGGTCCCATTCATGCAATAGGATCGGGATCGCGATGGTATTTGAACGTGAAAGTAGGCGGACGAGGGGTGCACGCATTAGTAGATCCGGGATCGTCGCGGACTTTCCTAGGACCCATAGGAAATAGGATTGCTCAGGAAGTAGGAAAACCTATAGTCCGGCCACAATTTACATCTATTCGCTTAGCCGACGGACACACCGCCAGTGTTATCGGGGAGATCGGGTTGGAGATCGAGCTCAAGGGAGTGTCCCACGAACTCGCGGTTCGCATCGTCCCCTCACTTTCGGGTGAATGTGTTCTAGGCATAGATTTCGTGCGACAATTTGAGATGGTATTAGATGGGAGTCGCGACACTTGGAGTTTCGCGGCGGCGCCAAATATTCGTTATACGTTCGACGAAAGTCCTCCACAGGGTTTTAAAACGGGTGGCTCCGTATGCGGGATCGCCGAACTCGGTAGATCCGAAGAAGTTCGCTTGAAGGAGTTCTTAGAGAAGGAACTGCCTCCAGGGAATTCACCTTTAGGGTGGACCCAGTTAACCGAGCATAAGATCGACGTGCAGGGGCACGAGCCGATTAAGCAACGGTATTACATGGTGTCCCCCAAGGTAAAGGAAGCCATCAATGAGGAAGTGAATAGGATGTTGAGCGAGGGAATAATCGAGCCATCTCGAAGCGCATGGTCGAGTCCGATAGTGATGGTCCGCAAGCCTAACGGGAAATATAGATTTTGTCTTGATTATAGAAAGGTAAATACGGTGACGAAAAAGGATGCTTATCCGATCCCCTATATCAACGGGATATTAGATAAATTACGTTCAGCAAGGTATATCTCCACCATTGACCTAAGTCAAGCGTACCATCAGGTGCCAATGGATAGCGAGAGTAAAGAAATCACGGCGTTTACTGCTCCAGGTCGCGGCTTGTATCAATTTACTCGAATGCCGTATGGCCTGACGAACGCGCCGGCGACGTTTCAAAGACTGCTAGACAAGTTAATTGGGCCTGAGATGGAGCCACACGCCTTCGCATACTTAGATGACGTAATAATTGTGACCGAAACTTTCGAAGAGCATTTGGAGTGGTTGCGCAGGGTGCTGCAGCGCATTAGTGACGCGGGACTGACCATTAATCCAGACAAATGTGACTTTTGTTGCACCGAGGTGAAATACTTGGGGTTTTTGGTCAATCAAGAGGGCCTGAAGGTAGATGCCGGGAAGATCAAACCGATTATAGAGTATACGGCTCCGAAAAATATTCGACAATTGCGCCGGTTTCTCGGTATGGCCTCTTGGTACCGCAGATTCATAGATAATTTCGCTACCGTAAGCGAACCACTGACCAGACTGTTACGAAAAGAGAAAATATGGGAGTGGGGCCAAGAGCAGGAGGATGCCTTTCAGGGGCTGAAGAAAGCCTTGGGGTCTGCACCTATTTTATCGTGTCCAGATTTTACAGTGCCATTCGTGCTACAAACGGACGCGAGCAGTTACGGGGTTGGGGCAGTATTAACGCAGACAATTGACGGAGTAGAACGCGTGATCGCATATGCTAGCCGCACCATGACGGATGCCGAAAGAAAATATTCCGTTACAGAGAAGGAGTGTTTAGCGGTAATCTGGTCGGTTAGGAAATATCGCGAGTACTTGGAAGGATTCCACTTTACCGTGATAACCGATCATAGTAGCCTGCGTTGGCTGCATAATTTGCACAATCCGACGGGCCGATTAGCACGATGGGCATTAGACCTCCTTGAATACGATTTCGAAATTGTACATCGCAAGGGTGCAATGCATCATGTGCCGGACGCACTATCGCGAATGTTTGAGGAGGAGACTTTAGAAGACATGGCCATAATAGACGAGGTAGAGGATACATGGTATCGAAAACGCCTCCGCGATGTAGATAAGTATCCACGCAAATTCTTGGGGTGGAAGGGGGTCGATAATAGATTGTACTATTACCGCCCAAATAAAAAGACAGATGACGTCTTGCCTGACTTAGACGGCTGGAAGCTAGTGATTCCTAAGGAACAACATAGGAAAGTCTTCGAGGAGGTTCATGCGGAATCACAGGCTGGACATTTAGGGATCGAGAAGACCTATTCCAGAGCGGCAGTATTGTATTACTGGCCGGGAATGTATAGGGATTTGGCAAAGATGGTACGCGAATGTCAAGTATGTCAATCTAGCAAGGTAGAGCAAGCCTTACCAACAGGTTTAATGGGAAGGAGGGTAGTAGACCAGCCATGGGCGGTGGTAGCGGCTGATGTAATGGGTCCGTTTCCCCGAAGTAAGGCAGGCTTCGAATATGTACTAGTGTTTCAGGACCTTTTCACTAGATGGATAGAGTGCGTCGCATTAAGAAAAGCTAATGCTAAAAACATCTTAGCGGCGTTTGAGGACGTAATTCTTTCTAGATGGGGTACTCCGGAGGTTCTCCTGACAGATAATGGTACCGAATTTGCAAATAGGGCCGTTAAAGAATTCACAAACGCGTACGGTATAGTACATTCGCACATTCCACCTTATCATGCGCAATCCAATCCGGTGGAGAGGGTCAACCGAGTATTGAAAACAATGATGGTAGCCTACATTGAGAAAGATCATCGGGAATGGGACGTACATTTAAATGATTTTAGATTTGCATTTAATTCAGCCTGCCACAGTTCTACTCAAGTGTCTCCAGCATTCCTTAACCTAGGTCGAGAACCGAAAGCTAGACATTCGTTACGGCGAGACACAGAAGGGCCCGCCGATATAGCTACGCCGAATACAGAGAAATGGAAGGCCCGGATGAGACAATTGGACGAAATCCGAGACTTAGTAAAGAAAAATATAGATCAGGCTTTCGAGCGGCAAGCCAAGTATTACGACAAGCGTCATCGGAATATAGAGTACGGGGTAGGGGATCAGGTCTGGAAGCGTAATCGTGTTCTATCATCGGGACAACATAATATTGCAGCCAAGTTAGCTCCGAAATACGCAGGTCCCTTTAAAGTAGAACGGGTAGTTTCTCCTATCGTAGTAGAACTAGCAGATACGAGCGGTAAACATGTAGGTCGACACCATGTTACCGATTTAAAACCGTATATCGTCGAAGGAGGCGAGGATCCCGGATCCGACGACGAGAGTATAGAGGAGGGTCCGTCTACTTCTAACGATGGCGCAACAGCGTGATTCCCGTAGAACCTAAATCCCCCAAAGAAACCTGTAAAATAGTGTGTTTTTGTTAAGCGTAGTCATTAAGTAGTTTTAGTTACCTATAGATATGTCCCGGTAGTAATTCCTACTCCTATATCCTTCGAATACCCGGTGTGGGACGGCCGTAAGGAAACCTCGTTGCATGCAGAAGGAGTCTGGTAGTAGTGGGAAAGCGGGATTTGTGACGTCTACGGAAATGATCCTAACAACAAATGGGCTATCCTTTGAAGGGAGGGAGAGCGACACCAAGGATAGCGGGTCCGACGCCGGCTCCGACGAAAGCTGGGCAACGGCCCAAGGTGACGAAGAGCCCGAGAAGAGCGGCGGCTCCGGCGATGTGGCTACGGGAACAATGTTCCTGGACCCGGAGACGGGCCATTGGCGACAGGTCGTCCATGTAAAAGACCTGGACGAAGATATGCAGGCCGCAATCCGCCGGGCCCGGGATAACGGACCCCCCACGTATGATCCATTTGCAGCGAGGGCCCGATTGCTGGAGGAGCTTCGGATGAACCTCAACCTGGCGGGGTTGGGAGTTTCCGAGGAGAGGTTCAAACCTGCACCGTCGGGGGGAGAACTCCTCGTTTCTATAAGGGAAGCCTCTGGGATGGGACCACTAACGGTTCCAACGGCAACTGATCTAGACGCAGCGGGACCGAGCGACAAGTCCAACAGGTCCAGAGAGGACCCAGCGAAAAGGGTCCCACCAAAAGGGAAATCGATGTGGGAGGAGCTGAGGCGCAGGAAGGAGGAGGCCAGCAGGGCACGGCGACCCTCCTGGAATTGTGGACGGTTGGGACACCGCCACACAGAATGTACCCAGAGGTGGGGAAGATTCTGCCGCCATTGTGGCACGCGCGGGGTGCTCGCGGAGGAGTGCCCCGTCTGTGAACACGACCGGCGGAAGGGCACCTTCCGCGGGCCAAAGGCCCCCGAGGATTAGGAAGGGAACGAGTTAAAAGGGGGGAGGGGGGGCTTTTCATTTTTTTTTGGGTAGGGTTGTCGGGAAGGGGGGTTGCTTGTGTTTTTTTTGGGGAATCGGGGAATTAGCTTATTAAGGGTATCGAGTCAGTTGTAGAGCCTGGGCGTTTGTTTGGCTGAAGGGGGGGGGGGGGGTAAATGAAAATTAAAAAATTTAAGGGAAGGGGTTAGCGTGTGCGTGTAAAATAAAAATGCGATCTATTAATAGCTAGACATAAGAAGCGTTATTATTCAATAGTTGTTTATGATATCATTTGGTACCGCCTGTGTTAGTCCGCAGTCGGTACGACCGTCCACGGTCTGTGTATGGTTAGCTCATTAGGATAAGTTTGGAGTCTAACCATAGATTTAGTATTTGAAGAATTGGTATTTAGCCTAAGTCGAAGCGATTCCGGAGCGGTGTAGTACGTTAGCGTTTCCGATCTGACGGGATATCCACAGGGATGAAATCCGAATTCCGAAACCCTCCAAATCGAACACCTCGCGTCGTTGTCATGCAAGTCCTATAAATATTTTGACTCGGTGCTTCACTCAACCCCAGTGGCAACAGCTAAGGGGGGAGGAGTTGTGACGTGGCACTTTGTGCACGTCACAAAAGGGAGAGGAGAAAGGCGAAATAGGAGCTACACCGTGAGGCCCGCAAGGCAACCTAACGTTTGCGTCGAGCGTGGACTGGATTTAGCGTGTAGAATGTTTATTAATTCCCTTCGGGGTCTGTATTTCGAATGTTACTAGCGGTGATCGGTCCCGTAAGGGAACCGATCTGAGAAAGATAAGAAGCAGCCACGGCCCTGACTACAGGAAAAGGGGGCCCGACCAGTACGATCAACAGCACTGACGTGACGTAGCCAGCAGGAGGAGGGCCAGCGCGACCGCAGAGCACCACTGAGCGAGGCCACCTACGCGAAAGGACGCCGCGAGAAGAGGAAAGATTCCAGCAGCATCCGAGGGTTGCAGTGGCGGCTAGGGGCCGTACATCGAGGGATAGGGTGCGGATGAGATTCCCGCGCCGAGAAAAGACACTGCAATCGCTCAGAAGAGGAGAAGATGCACGGATCTATTTTTCTAGGAGCGCGTAGACAATTGAAGATCGCGGGCGAATGCGGCCGCGTAGGGGCTAGCGAAAATTTGATTGGGCCCAAGGGTAATGTTCCTCCGCGCCACTAGGGCACGTTAGCGGGCGGGCGATCGGGTAGCGTCACTTGCGGTGTAGCCAGCTTATAGTGCGGAGCGTGTGCCGAGAGAAAGAGAAAACGAACAGTAGAGTGAAAGAGTGGAAAGTGCGAGAGAAAAGGGAAGAGAGAGACAGAGAGAGAGAGGATTATACCATGGACCCGGAACAGTGGGACGATTTGACTCGGGCCCTTGTCGGTGAGTGACGCTACCGAGCTTCTTAAATTTGGAGTTGAGCGAGATTTATTGGACTATAGAGTTAGCTACTGGATCTTAGATCCAGATAGCACGTGTCGCCTTCCGCTGTCTGGATCGCTGAGATCAACTCGTGGTCATTCGGTGACGATCTGGAGAGTCCGAGGTCTCGCCTCAAAATTGAGTTCCTAGTTGTGTTTTAGAATATTCGTAGAGCATGTTTGAAATACCTGCATGTCAAGTAACCTTCTCTAGTCCACGCTACGCGTAATCGCTTCGGGTTTGCGTCGTGTACCGTACGTACCGTGCCGTGGCGCGTAATTCTCCCGGGGATATTCGTAAAGACAGGTCGGGGAGTGCGTAGGGTCGGGCTGATATTTTCAGTCGACACGCTGGGCTCCAGAGCCGATCTGGATCACGGAAATATTCATAACGGGATAGGATACACGCGAGTGAGGGTTCGTGAAATAGTGATATTCCTAACGAGGAATCTACGGATTCGGTAGGTCAGGGACCGTTAGGATTACCGAGCGAAAAATTGTAAATATTGTGAGGCCGATGAGCCCGGCACTAGGCCACGCGTCAGCTGTTTGGGTAAATATTACTGTTTAGCTTCGTTGCGCGCGGATTATCGAGCGCAAGTATTGTTGCCGGAAGTGTCCGGTTTTCTAGGAAGGAATTCACCGCAAGGAATTCAGACTCACAAGGAAGACTATCGAAGTGTCACCCCCCGATTTCAATGAAACTTTACTATGTTGTAGAGGACAAAAAAATAAGAGACACGTGTTTTTTTTTATGTGCCGATATACACTTTAAAGGGGTGAAATCAACCCCCAAATTTGGGCATGTCGAGGGGTGGTAATGCAGTTTCACCTAAAAGGAATCGTCCGATTTCAATGAAACAAAAACTAAAATGTTTCTCATCGCGAGTAATGTAAAGTGCAACTAGACATTAAAGAAAAATTGTCTCTTGAGGGGGTGAACCACCCCTTGATTATTACTTTTTTCACCCTATTTAAAAAACTTACGAATGGAATTCAATGAAATAGGTACCATTTGAAAGAGAAAGGAAAATTAAAGTTTACATGTTTTTGCTTTTTTTGCGGGATGTCACGTTTAAGGGGGTAAACCACCCCCTGCGTAGCGATGCGTGTATTCCCATATAGGACCCCTTCTTGCGCAATTTAAAAGTGTAAATACATTTAAAATATTCTCGTTAGTGACAATCGATAAACAATAAGTGAATATTAACGTATTACCCCTAATTAAGGGGGTAAACTACCCCCTCCGTACCTACCCCCTGCATACCGATGCACGGACTTCCATATAGGACCGCTTCTCGTGCAGTTTAAAAGTGTAAATTAATTCAAAATACTCTTGTTACTGACAGTGGATAAACAATAAGTGAAAATTGACGCTTCATCCGTAATTAAGCGGGTAAGTTTATTTAGAGTTTGAATATCAATTAATGTAATAGCCCTCCCACTCTGCACGCTTCCGCCTAGAGGTAAGTACGGTAGCTAGTTCACCATAGTACCAGTTTCTATTATTTTATATTTAAAATATATTTACACTCACTAATGATGGGCGAAATGGTAAATAGTCTTTTATTTAACAATGTGAAGCAATGTTTTTATCTGTATCCCGCGTCCCTAAAACGAGAGCCGTTCGGCGAGCGGGAAACGATAGCAACGCCGAGCTACGCATCGTGGAGAGGAAACGCGTGACGAGGCAGGAGAAGGGCCAGAGGCAGGAGAATGTCGTTAATTTTCACTTATTGTTTATCCACTGTCAGTAACAAGAATATTTTAAATTAATTTACACTTTTAAACTGCACGAGAAGCGGTCCTATATGGAAGTCCGTGCATCGGTATGCAGGGGGTAGGTACGGAGGGGGTAGTTTACCCCCTTAATTAGGGGTAATACGTTAATATTCACTTATTGATTATCGATTGTCACTAACGAGATATTTTAAATGCATTTACACTTTTAAATTGCACAAGAAGGGGTCCTATATGGGAATGCATGCATCGGTACGCAGGGGGTGGTTTACCCCCTTAAACATGACATCCCGCAAAAAAGCAAAAACATGTAAACTTTAATTTTCCTTCCTCTTTCAAATGGTACCTATTTCATTGAATTCCATTCGTAAGTTTTTTAAATAGGGTGAAAAAAGTAATAATCAAGGGGTGGTTCACCCCCTCAAGAGAAATTTTGTTTTTAATGTCTAGTTGCACTTTACATTACTCGCGATGAGAAACATTTTAGTTTTTGTTTCATTGAAATCGGACGATTCCTTCTAGGTGAATCTGCATTACCACCCCTCGACATGCCCAACTTTGGGGGTTGATTTCACCCCTTTAAAGTGTATATCGGCACATAAAAAAAAACACGTGTCTCTTATTTTTTTGTCCTCTACAACATAGTAAAGTTTCATTGAAATCGGGGGGTGACACTTCGATAGTCTTCCTTGTCAGTTAATCCGTAAGGGAATTATTATTTGTGTTGTTGCGGCTATTGCATTGTCGAAGGGACCGTTGTCCCTACTAACGTTTATTAGTTTGGAGCGGTGATTCCATACCGCGTTTTGTTATTGCGCCTATTCACTATCTGATTTGTATCTTTTAAATGTTATCTCTTCCGTTATCTTTTATTGTTTTGTGTTAAATAAATCGGGCCCGCTTGTGGTCCCGTACTGTTAAACGAAACCTCAGCTCTGTTGATTTCTTAGAGCCCCGTTTGTGTTGTCTGGTTGTTATTAACTATCAGGTTTCGTTATTGTCTCCCAGACCCAGGACCCCACCGCACAAGAGCTGGCCGGGGTATCCTCTGGAGACAGCGGTGTATCTCTTGATATACCTGGCGCCCAGTAATCTTCTAATTATTTCTAGCGGTGCTCTTATTTGTGCGATTCGTCGTTACAGTATATATGTTAAGGTGTAAGGGTGTGAGTTACTTACCGGTGGCTGAGCAGAGAGAGAGTGAGAGAGAGAGAGAGAGACGGTGCTCGGTACTCGACGATAGTGGAATAAATTTGGTTGGAAGGGAGATTCTTGGTCCAGCCCTAAGGTGGACACTCGCCTAGACGAATGCTTTACAAAATGCCAAGAAATGAGTTCTTTTCGCGTGGACGCCCGGCACTGAGGTGATGCACTTTTCGCTTGGGTCCTAAGGCAAGCTAGATCAAAATAGGCCCTAAGGTATTTGATCGGCACAACACTTGACTGGCACGGACAATCGGCTCAAGACTCTAGAAGGGATACTGCTCTGCCAGAGGATTGATTAGTAACTGACGATGATCGGTAATGGAGTTCATGAGGAAGATTTCGATTTGGGGGGGGGGACTGAATGCAATGTCAGGGGAATTTGGATAGGTGTTGCGGCATGATCGGGGCAGTTGAACCCTGTCGTTCGATTGAATTCTGATTATAGGCCATCGGTTGCGGAATCTTCTTTGGGTCGGTGCATTGTCAGGATTATCTCGGAGGTGAGGTGGGTGCGGTGGTGACGGGTAGGAGTTTGCTGTGCTCGGTATTTGCGGCGTTACAATCAAAAACGCTCTCTAAGCATCTTATCCCTACACATTCCGTTAACGTTGCTACGCGTGCCGTTCTCGTTCTTCGTTCTCCTATGCTCTCTCTTTCTTCCTGCTCATCCACCTGCAATCTCGCGGTGTTGGTGTGATTTCTGGAAGTGTGTGAGAGTATGAGGTGTCGTGTAAAGTATAATATAAAATAGTGATATCCCTGAATTATTAATATAGATATATATATATACGTAGTCTACGGTTTACAATGGTTAACCCATGTTCGTGGAGGATCGGTTACATCTATCGTGATCTCTGACCTTTGCTACTGGGGTTCTGAGGGGTGCTGAGTTGGGGGGGGTTGCGTTGCGTCGGACGTAACATGTAAAGGTAACATTTTTAATACATCGAATTATCAGAAAATTATGTCGAGGTATAATTTTAATTCTGAATTATAGTAGTATAGCAGGGCCGGTTCTGGATACAGATTCCTGCACCGACATATACCGACACCCCAGAGCCTTCGAAGGTGGGTGTCCGTGCTAAGTTGCCATCGTAAACTCTACGATTTCCGGAAGTGACGTCATCAGAACCCCTCGATTCCAAGAATTTTGGCTCGATTCCGGGAATTTTACGTCACATTCCAGGAATTTTGCGCTCGATTCTAGGAATTACGCATGATCGAGAACCTTCTAGAACCTTCTAGAACATTCTGGAAGCTTCGACGGTTCGTGTCCGTGCTAAGTCGTGATGGATCGCTTCCAGAGCCGGCGATCCTCTCGGGCGACGTTTTGAGACAGCCCCTAGCCCCCCACCCCGGAAAGCCGTCCAGAAGCTTCCGTGCACGTTCGTGCAGGTTTCGGACGTCAGCCCTCGGCCTCGAGCAGAATTGCGCAGCTACGCTGATGCAATCCTGCAGGAATTTTCCAGAACTTTAGTCCCTAACCTTGAACCTTAGTGCGTAGCATCGGTGAATCAGAGAGAGACGAGCGGCATCCCCTTTGAGTGCAGTGCCGAAAAGCGACTTTGCGTCGAGGTTGATTCCAGGAAAAACGATACCATGCAGGTGTCGGACGGCAGGCGTTATCTCGCAGTGTTCGTGCGTCAGCCTCCTCATCCCACCGAGAGGCTTCCCCATCCCCCGATACGTCAGCATCCTCATCCCACCGAGAGGCTTCGAGAATCCCCCATCCCCCGATTCGTCAGCCTCCTCATCCCACTGAGAAGCTTCACGAATTCCCCATCCCCCAGCCTCGTGCGAGAGCACCGGCGAGTTCAAAGTCATTCTAGAATTATCATCTATGTATCGGTTGTTCGAATGCGCAATACCGAACGTTATCTCGCAGAGTAGTGCGTCGAGAATGCGGTCCCTCATACCCCCGAGGTGTCAGATTACACGTAAGCGCGCGCGACTTCGTCGTCGTCGATGGAGAGCCGAGGAATATTCCGGAAGATGCATCGACCTTGACGTTGATTCCAGGAATCTTTGTAGGCGATTGAATTCCTAGAAATTTGCAGGGTTTCAATGACAAGAATACAGGTTCATGTAGTCGAATTCAAAATTTTATTGATTACAGTATGTATTTGAGCGATTCGAATAAGGACGATATGTTATCTGGTTGATCGATTCCCTCTTTCAGATCCTTCTGTTTGACGTTGATTCGAGGTTGTATTGCCAGAAGAATTTCCTGCAGTGTTAGCACGATCTGACCTTGCAGAATTTTCATTCAACGATGTGATTCCGAATAATGTATTGTTATCGAAAGTGATACGATCGCGTCTTTCAGGTAGATCCGCGCTCCGTACCCATTCGTGGTACCGATCTCGTCGAAATTGTTCTCTCTCTCGCATAGCTCGTTCTCGTTCTCCTTCTTTCCCATGCGATTGCCCCATTTTTAGGTTATGTTTCACAGATGCTGCCTCAAAGGATTTTCTTTGCAAACTAATTTTATAATGTAGTTGCATCGTTACTTGTAGCTGAATATTCTAGAAAATGCGTTCTCGATTTCGCAATTCGGGTAGGTGTGTCATCGCTCGAACCGATGCAAAACAATTCCAGGAAATCCTTGGAAGCTTCGTATAAAAGACCCTTCGATGATGTGCAGCGATCATTGTTTCTTGAACCTTCAAGTACATTATTGCTATTAACGAGATGGATTCTACAAAGTGTAAAAAGTTGATCGAGATTATGGAAGGAGCGTATAAACTTCTGAAGAAGGGGTCAACGATTGCAGAAATTGAAAAATGGACAAAATTTGGTACTCAAAACATTCGACTTTTGAACAAATTTCTGAAAAACGTTACTCTTACGGTTGGAGAGAAAACCAAAATCTTGACAACCATTGGAATACTTAAATCGTTAAACGAAAAATTCATACAGCACCTTCAAAAAAGAGGTGGAGGAATGGCAAAAGAGAGAAGAAGCGACAGAGTCCGTTGGGATGACTTGGAATCCGCCTTTAAGGGAAGAATAAGGACCGGAGTCATTGCAAACTTACAACACAAGGACTTGGCTCGTTTCCTGGATGATGCAAGGAAATTGTTTACCGCAAGAGTGAAAAACACACTTCGAAAGGAGGGAAATTTGAAGGTGAACGTCGTCTTGTCCTGCAAGTTTGAGACCATGAAAGTTGGTGAGATTATCGAAGAACTGAAGTTCTTCAACACCAAGAACGAAGTTATTCTACCATCAACCGATATCAGTGATTGGTTCAACACAAATGTGCGAGAAAAAATACTGGTAAAAATTGAAGACTTTCAAGAGAGGGAATCAGGCTGGTCATTGCTTGAAATTATAAACTTTGCCGTGAACATCAATAAATACATACCGATACACGGTGGCCTGTCTACCTTCATCGAACTACCGAAGGATGTACAAAGGAAGAAAGCAGTTGTGAACGTTAGAAACAACGATCCGTACTGTTTCCTCTGGTCCGTCACCGCAGCTCTTCATCCAGCAAAAAATAATGTAAGCGTTATCAGCTCGTACCCTCACTTCAGCTCAGTGCTAAGGTATGAAGGTTTAAATTTTCCCATTGGTTTAAAGGATATTCCAAAATTTGAAAAGATGAATGATTTGGCAATAAATGTTTATGGACTAGAGTGCGATAAGAATAAGGGTAATAATGAAATAGTACCAATTTATTTAAGTAGAGAAAAATCAGATAAAAAAAGGATTCACCTACTTATGCTAGAAACAGAAATTTATTCGAATGGAGATGAAATAGATTTCACAGATTGTAATGTTTACCACTTTGCTTGGATCCGAAATCTGTCTCGCTTATTGAGTTCTCAAATTTCAAAGCGCGAGCATCGTACCAGACTGTGCGATAGATGCCTATGCCACTTCAAGACAGAAACTTCTTTTCAAAAACATAGGCTCGACTGTATAAATATAAATAAATGTAGAGTGGAATTACCAAATGAAAAGGATAAAATTTTAAAATTCAAAAATTATAAATACAAAGAAGCTGTACCGTTTGTTATATACGCTGACATTGAGTGTATTTTAGAGTCAGTAACGAATGTTTCTAAATCATCAAACACAACGATCTATCAAAAGCATGTTCCACACAGTATCGCGTACTATCTACAGTGTAACTTTGACGACTCCATCTCCAAATTTAAAACCAATCGTGGAAATAATTGTATACAATGGTTTATGAACGAATTACAAGAGTTAGCTCATTTCGTAGAATTTTATCTTAAACGCAACATATCTATGGAACCATTGAATTTTCAACAGACAAATGAATTTTATTCTACACAGACTTGCAACATTTGTGAAAAACCGTTCACATCTGAAGATATCAAGCATCGCGATCATTGCCATTTTACGGGTAAATATCGAGGTGCTGCGCATCAGAGTTGTAATTTAAATTATAAGAACTCGCATACCATTCCTGTTGTGTTTCATAACTTATCTGGTTATGACTCGCATTTCTTGATTAAAGCCTTAGCAACATCCTTCGAAGGTTCAATGAACTTATTGCCAGTAAACAAAGAACGATATATATATCATTTACGAAAAGCGTTAAAGATACAATCGTAAATTTCAGATTTATCGATTCGTTTAGGTTTATGCCAAGCAGTATTGATAAACTTGCTTCGTATCTGAAAAGTGGTGAAAAATTAATCATACGTAAGCATTGCAACAGCGAAGAAGAGTTTAACTTATTAACGAGAAAAGGTGTTTTTCCTTACGATTACGTGGACAGTTGGACAAAACTCGATGACGAGCAATTACCACCTAAAGAAAAATTTTATTCGGAATTAAATAATGAAGAAATTTCAGACTCAGATTATATACATGCATCTACAGTTTGGCAAACTTTTAACATAAAAACATTAGGCGTATATTCTGATTTGTATTTGAAAACGGATGTTTTACTTTTGGCTGACATCTTCGAAAATTTCAGACGTAATTGCTCCTCTATATACAATTTAGATCCTCTTCATTATTATACTGCACCAGGCCTCGCTTTTGATGCAATGCTCAAGTGTACTGGCGTTGAACTTGAGTTGTTAACCGACGTAGAGATGTTGCTATTTATTGAGAGAGGAATTCGAGGTGGCGTAGCACAATGCTCAAACAGATATGCCAAAGCGAACAACAGGTACATGGGCACAGAGTTCGATCCAAGCAAAGACGAATCATATCTTATGTATTACGATGTAAATAACTTGTACGGTGCAGCTATGAGCCAATTTTTGCCATTCGACTCTTTCGAGTGGGAGGAAAATTTTGAAAAACTATATATTTGCAATATTCCCGATGATGCTCTTACGGGCTATATATTCGAAGTTGATATGGAATATCCAATTGAACTTCAAGAACTCCATAGAGATTTACCACTATGTCCAGAGCAGTATACTCCTCCAGGAGCTAACAAATCAAAATTGATGACAACACTCCTCCCAAAAGAAAGATACATAATTCATTATCGAAATTTGAAACAGTGTTTGACATTGGGTATGAAGTTAACGAAAATTCACCGTGTTCTAAAATTTAGGCAGTCACCGTGGCTCAAAAAGTACATAGATTTAAACACTGAAATGAGAAAAAAGTCGAATAATGATTTTGAAAAGAACTTCTTCAAACTTATGAATAACGCGGTTTTTGGCAAGAAAATGGAAAATGTAAGAAAACAAAAAGATGTTCGACTCATTACAAAATGGGATGGAAGGTATGGAGCAAAGGCTCTCATAGCGAAAACAAATTTCCATAGCTGCACTGTCTTTGATGAAGATATGGTTATAATCGAACTAAGTCGTGTTAAAATTAAGTTCAATAAGCCAATATATGCAGGATTTTCCATTCTCTATCTCTCCAAAATATATATTTATGACTTCCATTATAATTACATAAAGAATACGTTTGGTAACCGATCTAAATTAATGTATACTGACACTGACAGTCTTCTTTATCATTTTACCGTTCCAAACATATATGATTATATTAAACGGGATCTAGATAAATTCGATACTTCAGACTATCCCCCAGATAATGTTTACGACATACCACTAGCAAATAAAAAAATATTGGGTCTGATGAAGGATGAAAACAATGGGAAAATTATGACTGAATTTATAGGATTACGAGCAAAATTGTATTCATTCAGAGTGTTAGGAGAAGACAAAGATAAAAAGCGAGCTAAGGGAGTAAAAGGATCTACACTAAAGACAATCACTTTTAACGATTATAAGCAATGTCTTTCATACCACACAAATTTAGTTAAAATTCAAAATTTAATTCAGAGTAAACAACATAAAGTTTATACCGTAAAACAACAAAAAATAGCACTGAGCTGGAAGGACGACAAAAGGGTCATTCTTCCTGATACGACCGACACCCTACCGTGGGGTTATAGAATGTAAGATATATAATAAGAATGTACAAATGTAAATAATTTGTAAGAAAATATAAATAACAAGATGTAATAAATATTTTAGTTCTGATTTATTTCAAACACCTTAAAAATCTGACTTATCGATCCAACTATTGTGCGAATCATCGAACCCTAGCCATTTCACGAATAGCTTGTTTCCACGCCTCCTCAGTATCTTCTCCACGAGATATATGTCGGGATTCTTGACGCTGGTAAGTTCATGCTCGTAGAAGCCACCTTCGATGCGATGGTCCTGGTAGTCCTTGAGATTGTACGTCACCGGATCGGTATTCTTCACTCGACATACGGTGAAAATTTCAGTCGTCCAATAGGGTGTATAGCCCTTCTCGAAAACGTGTTTAAATTTGCTGATTCGCACTCTGTCGCCGACTTTAAACTTTGATCGTTTAAGTGTGGACTTGACTTTGAATTTCTTGTACACCCGTTGCAGTAGTTCCTTCTCGTTACGAGCAGTCACATCCGTCGGCTTCATACCAACGGTGCGATGCTTACTGTTATTGTAAGAGGATACCAAGTCCGATAAGATATCCAGCCACCGGTGATTGCCCTGTAGGCTAAACTGCATCCACATCTTGCTTTTCAGAGTACGATTAAAGCGTTCGCAGATCGATGCCTTCAAGTTACTGAATGTCGAGTACAGGGTAATACCGTGTTTTTGCATGAGATCCTTGAAATCGGAATTGTAAAATTCTCGGCCTTGGTCAACGTGCAATTTCTTCGGGATTCGACCCTTCGCCAGTACAGATTTCATAGCTGCTGTCACGTCCTTGGCGTTCTTGCTCTTGATCGGTACGGCCCAAGCAAAAATATGTCGATGACGGTGAGCAGATACTTGTATCGATCGTTCTCTCGGGCGTACGCTGACATGTCAACGAGATCCGCTTGCCAAGTCTCGTCCAGCCCACGGACGTCAACGTGTCGGCGCTGGTAATTTCTCCTGGCAGGTCTATGCAGTTCCATCACCACCGCTAATTTTTTTCCGTCCATTCTCCAGCGCACTCAGTCTGCCGTCCAGCTGAGAAATGATCAGAGAGTTGCGAATCGCCAATTCTTGTCCTGGCTCGATATCGGCTTGCAGACGTTTCAACTTATCCTTCGTGGTAGAATCGAGAGATTGAATCATCAAATTGTTGTTATCGATATCGTTGCGCATTCCGGCAGTCAATTGAAACACGGTATTCAGCTCCTGCTTCACTACAGTGTTCATCAGATTCAAGGTCACAGCATCGTTTTCCTCCTCGGGATTGGCGACGTTGCAGAGCTTCTTGTTATCAATGTCGTAGTGTCCAGTAGCAGTGAATTTGAATCCAATGCCAGGGAGACCACGGCTACTCGCAACCGCGGTCCTGCTACTCAACTGACGTCCAAACACGTCGACGCTCATATTCAAAGTGACGAGCGTGATCGTTTCATCGAATTAATAAATGATTCCCGCCTCGCGCAATTCTTCGATAATTGACACGATTTCGTTCAAGTGACTGGGGTTACCAGCTTCCCGAGACGCAAGGAGCAGGCGAAGCCGATCTACCAGTTCGTTGGGATCGTCCCAGTACACGTAATCCGTTCGTTCGTCCTTGGCGGCGATCATGTACCGCGGTACTATACCTTTACCCGTTACAGAGGGTTGTTCGATCAGTTTCGCAATAACGTTATTAAATTTGAAACTCTTGCTTTTACGAAATTCACCATCAGGTTTATAGTATTTTCTGTGTGCATTCGTCGTTAAAATAATGTTTTTGTAATTGTCCATGTCATTCTGGGTTATACTAGTCTCGTCAGGTACCTTCCTGAACAAGAGTTCGATCAAACCCGCAGTTTTCAAGTAAGTCGTGTCACCTACATGGATTCGATCACCCTCAAAGCTGATGGGTGAATCGCCTATCATCAATTTGTTCTTGGCGAGTTTACGCACACCATAGGCGGTATCCAATTGTTTATTCTCCCTCGATAGCAGCATATCGAGATACCGTTGCGTAGGATAGTTCTGATCAACGGATACGTCTGCGTCATCGTTATCTCCTTCGTCATCATGTTTATCTTCTTCTTCGTCATCATGTTTATCTTCTTCTTCTTCTTCATCTTCATCTTCTACTTGCCCATCATCGACTCCCTCGATAGAATCATTCTTTAGCGACTTGAAGGATTCATCTGCCGATCTAAACGTATCATCCGCTTCTACGTCTTGCTTTACTTCATCCTTAATCTCGTCCTTGATAAGATTACGCTCCGGCTGAGATGCAGTCACTAGTTTCTGCAGTGGAGTCACTACCGGTTTCAAAACCTCACTCATCGTCTGTTCGACGTTCTCTCTACCCAATTTTAGCATTCTATGCTTTTTGCGAATCGCATCGCTGGCTTTAGCGATTTGACGTAACACGTCTTTTTGCTCCCGAAGTTTTCCGCGTTGCATGTTTTCGTTGCTGAATCCAAAACGCTACTGCATTCACTTTTATCAATGATCACTCATTTATGCTCACGAAGCAATCGAATCCTTTTCTGTATCTACCTCCGTTTAGGTCACTGTCCTTGTCGATCACGAGAAACCCATACTTATCACCGTTCCAGCATGTCGAACACAGGTCTTTAAACTGTGCGTAAGTCATATCAGTGTTTACATGATCACCGTACACGTGCTTGAGATTCATTTCATCCTGCTTAAAGAGCACCAGCAGATTAGCATTGTCCCGTACCAGATGTTTGGGAATGCGAGCGTACGTCTGACAGAGATAGAAACAGTCAACGTCCCTGTGCCGTCCCATGCTGAAGAAGGCTCTGATGTTATCTTGCTTCTCGCAAGCTATATCGTCGTAAATAATTATCGAGTTTCGACGTGCCTCGTTCGGTGGCAGCACCTGTTCGTGTTCCGTAAAGGGAAAGTACCCGATGCCGTCCACGGATGCGAGTAAACGTTCTAAAAACTTATACTTTGGCTGATCGAGCGATTTCGAGTATACGTAGATGTTTTCGAATCTTAATCCGTTGGGGTGGGTTATGAGAGCGAGCAGTGCGTTCGTCTCGCCGCAATTGGATGGTCCGGAAAACACTGCACGTATACTGTTTGGCAGTAATTCGCCGTGTCGATTGGCCTCCTTTCTCTCCTTTACTCGCACGATTTTGTCAAAGTTCGTTACGGGTAACTTGACGGACTGCTTCTCGAACCTCATCTCGATCTTGACTAACGCGAAAACTATAAATGACTAGTTTATAAGGATCGCTGTTCAGTCGGAACTGTTTCACCGCAGGGACATGATCGTGCATTCTAAGCGTAAACGCATTGAGAGGAAAAAGTCTCGTCGTGGCAGAGGATTAGTCAACAAGATCATCAACAGTCTACCCGTTGAGTTACATATACCCGGTTATCAGTACTGCGGGCCCGGTACGAAACTAGCAAAGAGACTCGCGCGAGGCGATCCGGGCATCAACCCCCTGGACGCAGCCTGCAAAGAGCACGACATCGCCTACTCGAAGAATCGAGAGAGCCTCGAACACAGAGGGGCGGCGGACAGGGTACTCGCCGACAAAGCTTGGAAGCGCGTTTTCGCCAAAGACGCGAGTCTCGCCGAGAAGGCGGCGGCCTGGTCCGTAGCGAACGTAATGGGTGCCAAGTCGAAACTCGGTATGGGACTCAAGAAGAAGAAGAAGCCAAAGACTGTAACGCTGAGGAAAGTCATCGAGGAAGCCAAACGATCGATGATTCCCAGCAACGACGCAGGGCTAGCTATCAGATCTGCTCTCAAGGGTGCACAAGCTGCTGTCAAGCGAGCGGGTGGAAAGCGCAACGTCCGCACACCGCGGATTCTACCCGTACCGTCCAAAGTCGGAGGCTTCCTGCCGTTTCTCGTCCCCGTGTTTGCAGGTCTCAGCGCCGCTGGAGCGTTGGCCGGCGGTGCTGCGGGTATAGCCAAAGCCGTGAACGATGCGAATGCAAGCAAGGAGCAACTGAAGGAGAGTCAAAGGCACAACGAGAAGATGGAAGCCATCGCGTTAGGCAAAGGACTGTACTTGAAACCCTACAAGAAAGGACTGGGCCTTCATCTGAGGCCAAAAAACTTGAAGTGAAACTACCACGCCGAGCGCTGACCGATGCGGATCTGCTCAAATATGCCAAGATCATGAAGATTCCACATTTTCGCGGAGTCTTCATGCGGAACGCTATGCCGAAGGGTGGACCGTACAAGTACGAGTCGGCAATCGTCAATCTCGACGACGAAGATGGGCCAGGAACACACTGGGTCGCGTACAAGAAGCTCAACGACCGAGTCGTTTATTTCGACAGTTTCGGCAATCTTCGACCGCCGCTAGACCTTATCGAATATCTCGGTGTTGGTAGTGTAAAGTACAATTACGAGCGATATCAGGAGTACGATACTTTTGCGTGTGGACACTTGTGTCTAAAGTTCCTATGCGAGCAATTAAATCGTAAGAACAAGTATCGTCTATATAAGCTTGCTATGTAATTTCGCAAGGTCAGTCGAACGTTCGCAATCATGGAAGATTCATTCACGTTGACCTTATCAGGCACCTCCTCCATACTGGAAGCCGAATACTTTCCCCCTATCGAGCTTTCTCCGTACAAAAATTACGCTCTGGGGCTCATCGAGTTGCTGACCTTCAATTCTATTCCCAACGTGGACACGGATCACAACAAGCTCTACGTGGGGGATGAAGTCATCACTATACCCACTGGTAGCTACGAGATCGAAGATATCGAAAGCTACGTTCATAGCGCGTTGACGGACAAGAGCATCGTCATTTACATTAAACCTAACAATAATACGCTGTGCAGCGAAATTAAGTGCAACCGTGATGTCGACTTTCGACCCAACGATTCCATAGGTCGCTTGTTGGGGACCCGTCCATAATAACTCGGTTTTTAATAACTCCTGTCAAAACAACTCGATCACAACAACTCTGACTAAAACAACTCGGTACAAAAATAACTCCGATGAAAACAACTCGGGTCGAAATAACTCGGTATAAAAATAACTCCGGTCATTTGTTGGGATAGTCAGATGTTGCGGAACGGGGTCTTGGGGCGAAGCGCCGAGGGGGGTTAGGTTAGGTTAGGTTAGGTTAGTTATTAGTTAGTTAGTTATTAGTTAGTCAGTTATTAGTTAGTCAGTTGTTAGTTAGTCAGTTATTAGTTAGTCAGTTATTTTTGTACCGAGTTGTTTTGGCCGGAGTTGTTTTGTCCGGAGGTATTTTTGCTTGCTATTTGGCTGGAGTTATTTTTGTACCGAGTTGTTTTGGCCGGAGTTGTTTTGTTCGGAGGTGTTGTTGTTTGAGTCGTTTTGGCCGAGTTATTTTGCCCTAATGCCGAATGCAACGTCACGACGGGCGCTTACATCAACGAACGTAAAGTGCACACCATACACGAATTCTTTCCGGTCTTGCCACCCGGATACAAGATCATAGAGGTGCCGTCGCACGTCATTTATCTGCCGATTGCCACCAAGACGATAGATCACCTGCAGCTGCGAATAGTCGATCAAGACGGGGACCTGGTGAATTTTCAAGGAGAAGTCATAACGATCAGGCTGCACGTCAGATCCATGCGATAATGGGTATCGTCTATAATAGAAAAATCATCAGTGGTTATAATAATAGACCGATATGCCAAAGAGGGATCAGTCGTCGACCGCTTCTCAAGACTCTAACACGTCAAAACGTCCTGTTTCTGGAAAATCTAGGATTCAAGGTCGCGAGAGGAAAGTAAATCGTTCGTTCTGCTGCATTCTTTTCGTCTGCCGCGTACCATGGAGGAAGAAACGCTGAACATTCAGACACCGATCGTCTTCGACGAATCTATAGCACACTATGAAACGCATGCGCATCAACCTTACGCCTCCTCAACGTTCAACAACAGCGACGAGGTTCGAATCTCCGTTCAACATCAAGACCTATGCTTACTACCGAGCAAAAGTTCACTGCACGTGTATGGAAAGCTGGTCAAGGAAGATGGGTCCACAGCGACTACGAGCACGACTCTGGTCAACAATGCCATATGCCATCTCTTCGAGGAGATTCGCTACGAAATGAATGCTATAGAGATCGATCGCAGCAAGAACGTCGGTCTCACGAGTCTCATGAAGGGATATGTTTCCCTGAGTCCCAGTCAACGATCCTTGATGGAGAACGCCGGTTGGCTCGACGTCAGAGACCAAGAGAAGTTGACCAATGCGGACGGTTACTTCGACGTATCCATTCCGTTGAGTCTGATCCTGGGTTTCGCCGAAGATTATCGCAAGATCGTCGTTAACGCTAAACACGAGTTGATTCTGACGAGAGCGAAGAGCGATGTCAATGCAATAGTGCAAACTGCCCCGGAAGAATGCAAAGTCGTAATTCACAAATTGGAATGGCTGATACCGTACGTAAAGGTGTCGGATCGACGAAAGATACAACTGCTGAAATTCATCGAGAGGGATGCACCCATCTCCGTGAGCTTTCGTACCTGGGAGCTGTACGAGTACCCTCTACTCCCCACCACTTCGAAACACGTGTGGACCGTCAAGACGTCGACTCAGTTGGAGAAACCACGATACGTGATACTGGGTTTTCAGACAAGCAGAAAGAACAAGAAAGATAAGAACGCTAGTCACTTTGATCATTGCAACGTCAGAGACGTTAAGCTCTTTTTGAACTCGCAATGTTATCCCTACGGAAATCTGAATCTCGACGTTGCTCATAACCAATTTGCTCTGCTCTACGAGATGTATGTAAACTTTCAAACTACGTACTATGGCAAGGACCCCGAGCCTTTGCTGAAGAAGAATGAATTTCTCAAGTATGCTCCATTGATCGTTATCGATTGCTCCAAACAAAACGAGTCCCTCAAACTCGGACCCGTCGATATTCGTCTGGAATTCGAGGCGCAAGACAATTTCCCTGCCGAAACATCGGCATTCTGCCTGATCCTGCACGATCGAATAGTCGAATATAATCCGATCAGTGGTGGGGTGAAAAAATTGGTATAAAGACGCTGCAATCGTCTCTCCCTGCGAAGTTCATAAAAAAAAATGGAATTCATCGTGGACGTACAAGGTTTCAAGAAACCCTCGAAAGAGTTTGTTCTGAAGGAGCTATCCGTGATTGGAGTCGACAGCAATTTCTCAGAGCCTGCAACTTTTCTCTTTCAGCCACCTTGTCCATGGAAATGCTTACCCGCCAAGTACAAGAGTATGAATTTATGGTTGGAACGCAATTTTCATGGTATATCCTGGAGCGCTGGAGACATTGCTTACAATCAAGCTAGAAACATTCTTCGAGTTATCTTACAAAATGCATCTAAGATCTACGTAAAAGGATTGGAGAAGAAAGTTTGGTTGGGAGCTTTCATTGGACGAACCGAGCACATCGTGGATCTCCGAGATCTGGGATGCCCTTCGTTGCAAAAATTGCGCAAAAACTTACTCACCCGCTGCTCGCATCATCATGCTCCCCATTTCCAATGTTCGATGGAAAACGTTAAATTGTTAAGGAATTGGTTGTCGGAATGTATTTTTGATTATGAATAAAGACATAAGACATAATAACAATTGTATATTTATTTAACATGTATACATAGTAGTGTTAAGAGCACGATTACAAACATTGAAACTCAATCTGATTGTACTGCCCACCGAGATAACGCACGAGCAGCCGATCTTCGTCGGCAGCACGTACCATGTTTTGAAACAAACTGCTATCGTCTTTCAAGGCTTTTGACACCCTCGATGGTAGAAACGTCGAGAAGCTATCCTCAATGTCGACGATTAATCTTGTTCCGTATTTCGTTTCAATTTTCCGAATACAACTAATTTTGTATTCCTTTTGAATCTCTAATTCTGCCAACTTTTTCGTTGGTAGAAATGTGTCCAAACGTGCCACTTTGTTGATATTCGAAAGATCCATGACGCTCAATTAATATTGAGTTTCTTCAAATGTATTATGAGATTTTTATGATCTCTTTTAGCTTAGATCAACTGTTTCACTTCCACGATATTCCTCAATAGTAACTGTAATCGAACTCTGAGCTCACGTTGTTTCCTCTTATTCGGTATCGATCGAATTTTCGCAGCAGACTAACGAAGGCACGTTCAGCTCCTCCTTTTATGGGAAACTCTTAAAGGCTAAAACGGGGGGATGGAGGGGTTACGCAAATTTCTAGGAATCGAATCGTCTACAGAGATTCCTGGAATCGACGTCAAGGTTGATGCATCTTCTTCCTGGAATTGTTTTGCATCGGTTCGAGCGATGAGACACCTACCCGAATTGTGAAATCGAGAACGCATTTTCTAGAATATTCAGTTACTGTAATCAATAAAATTTTGAATTCGACTACATGAACCTGTATTCTTGTCGTTGAAACCCTGCAAATTTCAAGGAATCGACGTCAAGGTCGACGCATCTTCCGGAATATTCCTCGGCTCTCCACCGACGACGACGACGACGAAGTTGCGTCGCGCGTAACTTGACACCTCGGGGGTATGAGGGACCGCATTCTCGACTCTGCGAGATAACGTTCGGTATTGCGCATTAGAACAATCGATACATAGATAATTCTAGAATGACTTTGAACTCGCCGGTGCTCTCGCACGAGGCTGGGGGATGGGGAATTCGCGAAGCTTCTCAGTGGGATGAGGAGGCTGACAAATCTAGGGATGGGGGATTCTCGAAGCCTCTCGGTGGGATGAGGATGCTGACGAATCTTGGGATGGGGAAGCCTCTCGGTGGGATGAGGAGGCTGACGCGCGACCACTGCGAGATAACGGCTGCCGTCCGACACCTGCATGCTATCGTTTTTCCTGGAATCAACCTCGACGCAAAAGTCGCTTTTCGGCACTGCGCTCAAAGGGGGTTGCCGCTCGTCTGGAATCAACCTCGACGCAAAAGTCGCCGAAACCGCTTTTCGGCACTGCGCTCAAAGGGGATGCCGCTCGTCTCTCTCTCTCTCTCTCTCTCTCTCTCTCTCTGTCTCTGTCTCTGTCTCTGTCTCTGTCTCTGTCTCTGTCTCTGTCTCTGTCTCTGTCTCTGTCTCTGACTCTGTCTCTGTCTCTGTCTCTGTCTCTGTCTCTGTCTCTGTCTCTGTCTCTGTCTCTGTCTCTGTCTCTGTCTCTGTCTCTGTCTCTGTCTCTGTCTCTGTCTCTGTCTCTGTCCCTGTCTCTGTCTCTGTCTCTGTCTCTGTCTCTGTCTCTGTCTCTGTCTCTGTCTCTGTCTCTGTCTCTGTCTCTCTCTCTCTCTGTCTCTCTCTCTCTCTCTGTCTCTCTCTCTTCTCTCTGTCTCTCTCTCTCTGTCTCTCTCTCTCTCTCTGTCTCTCTCTCTCTGTCTCTCTCTCTCTCTCTTGTCTCTCTCTCTCTCTGTCTCTCTCTCTCTCTCTGTCTCTCTCTCTCTCTGGTCTCTCTCTCTCTCTGTCTCTCTCTCTCTCTGTCTCTCCCTCTCTCTGTCTCTCTCTCTGTCTCTCTCTTCTCATCTGTCTCTCCTCTCTCTCTCTGTCTCTCTCTCTCTGTCTCTCTCTCTCTGTCTCTCTCTCTCTCTCTGTCTCTCTCTCTCTCTCTGTCTCTCCTCTCTCTCTGTCTCTCTCTCTCTCTCTGTCTCTCTCTCTCTGTCTCTCTCTCTCTCTGTCTCTCTCTCTCTCTCTGTCTCTCTCTCACTCTCTCTCTGTCTCTCTCTGTCTCTCTCTCTCTCTCTCTCTCTCTCT